>CM056993.1:157905863-158293699 GCA_029891345.1 Dryococelus australis | reverse complement strand
TTACAGAACATAAGTTGTTTCTAAATTTGTTTAGTTTCTACTGTAATTTTATGTTCTTAGGTTGGTAGTTTATTTGCGACATGTTTACATTTTATGGCTTGAAATAAAACTTCCGCGCAGTGGATGGGATTGTAGCATTTCTACTTTGTTGCTACTTAACTGAAAATGTGTTAGAAAAGTTTACATGATAATTTTAAAAAATACTTAGTTTCAAAATCTTAACTGAAATTATTAATCTAAAAATGACGCAACTGCCCCCTTAGCATCCCCCATCCCACCAATCCCCGCCCTGTATTAAACCATCTTCCCCACAAGCAAAGTTTTATTCAGTACTTGTTTGTTCAAGAGTAAACTTTAAATAGCTTCCAAGTAGCTATTACTTGTCTGAACACTTAACTGTCGTAACTGTTTCAGAAGTCACTTTCATTTAGTTTTGTCAAAATACCTAACTATGAAACTTCCCTAATTAATAATTTGATTTACATGAACAATTAGTTATTCAGTTGTAAATAACAGTATTCCCCTGTAAAATGTATAAATAATAGTTATTAATGAAGCAGGACACACACACTAGTACATTACAAACACAAAACGAGTATTTCATGTCGGACGGAGTACATTCGCATAAACATTTGCACAACACAAACAAGCAATTGGAGCCAAACAAAATGTTATTACTATGATGGCATGAACAGAATTAAGAATGAATTACAATACCTTTCCATCGGGAAAATGTTACTCCCATCTAGAGGCTAGATACAGGCACGCGTTCACGTGTTGCCCTGCACCAGATCTGCCAACAGTTGTTGCCAGTTATGATATAAAATATGAACTCATACTATTAGGGGATATCTGGCATTCTGTCTGGTCCCTGACTGGGTGGACCACAAAAAAACGTCCGAATATAATGTGAACATTCCTTGGGAAACCAGAGCTGTGCGCAATTGAGTGTTATCCTGCTGTGAACTGGCTCTAGAGCACTTGGCCACAAAGGTAGTACAAGGGGAGACAGGATATTCAGGTGTAATGGCTTCCCAGACTATCATGCCAGTAGCAGTGAATATGTGCTGTTGTAAAGTGAAGCAAGGATTGTAGTGCTCACATGTTGTCTTACAGTCTGTAATGGAGTGGTCATTTAACCTGAAAGAAAAGTGTGACTCATCCCTAAAGGCAATATAACCACAGTTCACGGCATTCCACATTCCTCTCTTCTTACACCACTGCAAACAACGATGTTGGGGTGTTACTAAGAGAACGCACAAAAGTCGTGAGGGTCGCAGATTTTCTCGTACAGTGGCGGTTGGTCTGCTTTGGAAATGGAGCCCACTCACAATGGCGTACCAAATGGTAAGCAACAATGTGCTGACACACAGCAGTCTGTGATCAGCTGGTATTTTGCGTCCACCTCTCCATTGCCCAACATGGGTAGAGCTTGAGGGATGTTACTGAAGTCCTGAAGTAAGATATACAGTGGGCTACTGTTACTTCCTGAGCAAACAAACACCCTTTACTGTAGCCTTCCCCCCTCCGGCATCATATTTAAATGCATCTAGAGGCGATCAGTGCTGGTAACCACTGTGTATTACACAGTCTCTGGATATTGACTCTGCCTGTGTAGTCTCTGAATGCACACTACTAGTGTGAAAGCTGCCCAGTCAGGTGAGAAGTGTGTTCTGACAATCTTGGACATCTTGCCAGAGCAGCATCTTGCCCTCTTAACTAATTAAAAGACACACTTGGCAGTACTACAGCTTTATAGACTCTGGAGCAGAGTGGTTACTTTCCTTGTACTCATTGCTCCCTGAAATGACAATATCTTCAACTATCCATTCACTATTGGTCCCCCGGCATGTCTTGAATGTCCTATGTAACCATTGACGAGACTGGCAGCATTCCAGGTACCCGTGGTGCAACAGAGGTGGAAGTATTATATGGCTTTTTGAGAATCAATTAGGCCTGTGTTCAAAGAACAGCATTATATATATATATATATATATATATATATAACCAGTACAAGGGCACCAAAAAGTTCAAGAGTTTTCTATCCTAAAAATTATATTGACACATGATATACGAAGTCTAATTTTAATAATAAAAAAAGTAATTTCAATTTAGGTCCTCTCAGATTTTTAGCGGGTACTGCACCATTGAACTGCCAACAGTTTTAAGAATTTGAGATAGCCTTGCAATATCACCAAATATTTTGCAATAACATTTTATTTTAATATGTGAAAATTATATTTAAAAATGGGTTTGTGTTGCTCAAGTAACCTATTCACTAAGTTCGATTAGGCAGAAAAGCCTTTGAATTTCTATGTATTTAATGTATGATTTAGTTATTCTCTAAGTGTAATGTGGATACATTTTATCAGATATATTGTGACTTTTCTTTGAAGACACTGTATATCCGTTATACTGTTACTCTTCTTTGAAGAAACTGTACTAGTAAGCCTTAAATATAATTTTTTATAGGAGGAGATATAATATAAGATTTAAGCATTTGTAACTTTGTTTCAGATAATGGTATTTGAGTTGTACTCTCCTGCATCGCACATCACCTTCAGCACCAAGCAAGTTGTAAAAGAATGACAGGAAAAAAATTCAGACACCTGATGTTCTACTGAAAGTGTATTTTTTGTAATTATGAAGCATGCTTCCTCAGTGTTAAATCAAATATGATTAGTTTGATTAGGTAATGAATAAAAACAATAAAAGAGATCATACTCTCATTTTATTGAATGTGGTGCATATCATAATCTACATTTTTATTACACAGAGAAGTGCATTGCGCAAAGATAGCCTGCTTTTGCTAGCACACTGTTGTGTCTCTTTAAACTTTAGTAACAAACTTGACCTTAAATAGGTCAAACTCAGGGTTAGTAAGTAAATCACTCTAGTTTCAGTATTTTAAATAGAAATTAACAATATGGTACAATAAAAAATCCTGCCATTTATACACAAAATTCTAATCTCTACTTTACTCCAGTGTTGTTTCCAAAGACAGTCACGACTATAAATGCTTCAAATAAATACCCTAAATGTCAATATCTCAATATAATACTTTTTACTCTCTATTGCTCAGCTAATGGTCACACTATCAAAAAAATCATAACTATTCCTATTTGGGGCTCACCTTAACTTCCGAGGTACCTGCCACACAGGATGCCTACTTCCAATATTAGGCAGTTCAATGCACAGTGTCACTCACCCGCGAATGTACACAGACACGCATTTTCGTCGTCGAATGAGCTGGTGAAACTCGGCGGGAAACCGACGTCAAGATTTCCCGTGAGCATCTCGCCGCTTGGCCCGAAGTCGGAGAAGAAAAGACGACAGCCTTCCATGATTACCATCTTAAATAACTTCGGCGTTAGGTGTTTTTGCCACTGGATGACGGGGAGATGGGCTGAAACTTTGGTTGCATAGCCTAGCGCAGGCGTCCCCCGGCCGTGATTTGAATATTGTAGCGTGGTTGCCCAATATTGCTCGGCAGCCACACTTCAGCCCACAACTTGTACAGTACGTCGGAAACGCCTGGGGACTGAAGGGCGTCATAACCACACCCATCACTTTCACAGACATTCCCAAGACACTTCATCCACTCTCCAACCTACCGTTTATTTTATGTATTTATAACCACTGTCTTCTGTTCCTCTATTTTTAATATTAGTCAACAGCAGTTGCAAATAAATACAAAAATTTGTAAACGATTTACTGCCTCTTTACTTTCAAGAAGTGTTGTATCTTCCATTTTCAGTGGGAAGTTTATATCACGAATGGATTATCTTTGCAGATTGTTAACCACAACAGGTATTTCTTCCATAAGTAAAGGATCACGGTTCCTCTGCTCCACACTCTTTCCCATATTTTTCGAAAAACTTACTTGGGAATAGAGGAAATAATTGACTTTTTCTGGGTTAGCCATACTGTAAATTTGCCAGTTGATCATTTTGTTGGTTATGGAAATACCTTGTTATACATAAAATATAACTATACATATAATATTCATGGTTTGAAATTGAAAGCTGGTGAAAATGTGGGATATGCCTCTGAAACAAGAGTAGCATCAAATACCAAGGTATTAATAGTATCTTTTCAGGCAGCACAGCGAACCAAAGGAAGAGCTTGAGGATCCAGTGTGTGATTTTGATTGTAAAGGCGCGGTTGTTATTAAATCCTGGGTTTGCTACCAGGACCTTGTCCTGCAATATTCATTTTTATATTGTTGCCTACAAATTATACTTCTCTTTTATGTAATATATGACACAAATTGAAATGAAAAAGAAAGAAATATTTTATTTTAGTGCACATATACCTGTGTCTCTATCCCTTCCACACCATTCAATCCAAGAGTCAGTATATAAGGGTCCATGTTACAACACCCCATCTGAAAGCTTACATTTTTTTTTTTTTTCATGCTGGGAACAGTTGGCCTAATATTCACAAATTTTCAATACACATAATCTCATAGTTGCCAATCTTGGGAAATCAGAAAAAAGAACATTTCTTACGGTACAAAAATTATATAATTTTTTACTAACTGGACACTCAAAGCAGTACTGAAAATTAATATCAGTGTATTACATAGAAACCTACATCTAATAAGGTGTTGAATGGAGCGCATATTGTTTTTGCGTGTTCGAGAAATTGTACAGTGATAAATAAAAGTAAAAAAATTCAGTAAAATAGTTTAGAAAGAAATTGTTATGCAATGATTGTGATAATTTGGTTCATTTAAATAAATGCGGTGGTATACATTAAGTGGTAAAATAAGAAAAAATAAACTGGTTCTATGTAAAGTGTAGTGGCGATACGAAAAAATGGCAATGGCTTGGGGATGTGGTGTTGTAGGGCCTCCCGTCATATTGGTTTCCGTTACACATGCGGTCACATGGGGCAACTTCGACGGCCTTGGACGTCGTGGCGGCCGTCTTGGTTGTCGTCCCAGCATCGACCAAAGCTCACAACTGGTTTTAATAGAATAACCATCTAAGTGACACTTGAATGACAAATTCTGGAATAAATTCCATGGAAATAAATGGCGTATGAAATATATGTACACCTCAAGACAACTTTCAAACTAAGAATAAAGAAGTAGGCCTAATACTGAGGTCTGGAGTCCACAATTCGAATATCGATTTGAGTTTCAGATAATTTTAACGATGCTGATACGTGAATTTTTGACTGAGTATGTGTTCATATGCACCCGACATAGATATTTAAGAAATTTTCAAAGGTGAGGCATGGAGTAGTCTTGAGTTCTGGGCCGGAAAGTGTAAAAAATAATTATTATCTCTCGGATGGTAGAATGTTTGAGCAACTTAAAATAATGCGAAACACGAGTTGCAAACTAATAGTATAATGCTAATATTATAATAAAACATTTGTTATTCTATTAAATACCTTAGTTTTGTTTACGTAATAGCGAGACTTGTGCGTGCATTTCTTCATAGTATTCTTATGCAACTGATGCAGTACAGTGCAATTAGATTTTTACCCAACATTCGAAAAAAAACAACACAAAACCTTCACAGATGTGTTAGGTTACATCTCCTGAGCTTCCCCCAAAAAGTTCCACAAATCCTGTGTTCGGTTTTCCGCCACTTTGAAAATAAAGCGGCCATGTGGGATACTCACCTATTTTTCGGGGGAAAATAAAGCACTCTAACTAATATTTAATATTTTCAGTTGTTTTTTTTTTTTTCGACACGTTTATTATAGAAAAGACTTATGCAATGAGAAAGTACATTATACTTTTACTCACTTTTATTCAGTTTAAATGGCTTTGAAAAACAATATCTTCGATTATTTTTAATATGAAGTTGCAATATCTTAGTGATTAAAATCAAAACGGCTTACAATATGGAAAAATGTTCCAAATAAGAGTTGTAGAGCATTTAAAAACCTATCGGAATCATACAACATATAAGAAAGTTACCATTTATTAGGATCATAGTCTTTCACCCCTCTCATTTCTTACCCCTAATCCAAATTTCCCTACTATATCTTCTTATTTTCTTTCTCCCACCACTGCCTTCCAGTCCCCCATAATAATGATACAGGCATTTATATTCTCCATATATATATTTCTCAATAAGATCTTCAATCTTTACATAGTATGCTTCCGCCTCTTCATCTCTATGCTGGCTAGTTGACATAATATACCTGTATTAATACCACGTCTTTCGAACTACCCTGTAGCTGTATCATTATCAATCTGCCATCAATATATTGCACCTTCATTACCTTATTTGTCAGATTTTCCCTACCAGTGTTCCTACACCATTTCCACCACTCTTATCTTCTCCTGAGTAGAAAAGCTTATAATCTCCGCGTTCTACCTCCCCGTTTACTCCCCATCTCATTTTGCACATGCCAAGTGTATCTAATCTGTTCTTTTTCATCTCCTATTTTGCATTTTCTAGCTTTCGAGCTTGCAATAGCATACATACATTCCATGTTCCAATACTTATATTACCTTCCTTTTTCCATTTGCAACGAAAACTCACTAGTGGTGGGCAAAACCCTATTTGAAAATCACAAAAGGAGATGTTATACATGGGCCTCTAGTTTGAATAGAGAATGCCAGCTGGACTATATCCTGATACAAAAAATGTATAGGAACTGCCTGAAGAATGCTGAAACTTCCCAGGAGAAGACATAAATTCAGATCACAATCTCGTTGTGGGAGAAATACAAGTAAAGTTGAAGAAATCAGAGAGAGGTAAAGCAAGGGGAAGATTAAACTTAGAGACACTCAAGGAGGCAAGTAATGCTTCGGAGCTAGCAGACAGGTTTATGAATAAATGCCAAAGAGGCAGAGCTGAAGAATGTATAAATGGAAAATGGATAAAAATAAGGGAATGACTCATGACATCTACCAAAGAAATTCTAGGAATTTGAGAGTCCAGAAGTATCAGGAAAGAATGGATAATGGCAAACATGTTGAAAAGGATGGAAGAACGGGGAGAGTGGAAGAATGCGGGAAATTAAGAAGGGAGAAAGAGGTATAGGAAACTGAATAATGAATTAAGAAGATAAAATGAACAAGAAAAAGAAAGATGTATGAAAGAGAAATGTGAAGAAATAGAGAGAATTGAGGAGGAAAGTATGAAATGATGTACAGAGTGGCTAGGGAGATAGCCTTTGAAGGCAAAAGAAGGAAGTATAACACGTAAATAGAAAGAGATGATGGCACATTAGCCAAAGAACTACATGGAGGGTTGACTACATGACAAGAATATATTGAATATCTGTATAAGGCGGATCAACGACCAAGTGAAAGTACAATTATAGAAAGGGGTACGGCATCTTGGAAGCAGAAGAAGAGAAGGCACCGAAGGAGACGAATAATCGAAAAGCATGTGGAATCGATAAATTGCCAGCAGAAGTGTTGAAGAGTTTAGGAAACAGGGGAAGGAGGGAGATAGTCTACCTATGTAATTATATATATGACAAAGGGGAGTGGCTGGATGACTTTCTCGCGATGGTAATGATACAATTTGAAAAAAAAAAAAAAAAAAAAAAAAAAAAGGAATACCAATAAATGTGAAGAGCATAGGACGATTAGTCTAATTTCCCATGCAGCTAAAATACTGTTAAGAGTGTTGAATAGAAGGCTATATAGGAAGTTAGATAGATGGATTGGAGAGTAACAATTTAGATTTAGAAGAGGAAATGGAACAACAGATGCTATAGGCCTGTTAAGAATCATAGGGGTAAGATATATTGAGAAAGGTAGAGAAATTTATGCTGTCTTTATTGACTTGGAAAAAGCTTTCGACAGAGTACAATGGAACAAGCTGATGAACATCTTGAAGAGGAAAGGAATAGATTGGAAGGAGAGAAAACTAGTACAGGATCTATATCTACAACAGAGAGTAAGAATAAAAATTGAAACTGGAATGTCGGAAAAAAGCAGCATTGGGAGGGGCGTTATACAAGGCTGTTGCCTTTCTCCCTTATTGTTTAATTTATGCCTAGGGGAGATTATTGGAAAATGCTTACATGGAAAAAGAGGAGTACGCATTGATGCAAAGAGAATAGAATGTATAAGATTTTCCGATGATATGGTTTTACTAGCAGAAAGTGAAGGAAGTATAACTAAAATGCTAAAAGATCTAAATGAAACTTGTGAGGGGTATGGAATGAGAATCAGTACATCAAAAACAAAGAGTATGGTAATCGGTAAAGGAAGGAAACCAGCAAATATTAAGATAGGACAAGATAATATCAGCCAAGTAAGAGCAATCAAATATCTTGGAAGTACGATAACTGAAAACTTGAGATGTCATCAGGAGCTGAAGACTCGAATTGCATTAGCGAAGGAAGATTTCAATAGGAAGAGGAGATTTCTATGCGGAAAACTAGATAAATAACTGAGGAAATGTTTAGTATGGGGTGTGGCACTCTATGGGGCAGAGACGTGGACACTGAGACGTGGGGACTAAAAAGACTAGAAGCGTTTGGGATGTGGATGTGAAGGAGAATGGATAAGATAAGCTTGGGTGAAAAGAGTGAATAATGAAGGAGTGATGGAAAGAGTTGATGAGAGGAGAAAAATTGCTGAAAGTTATAAGAGATGTTGAAGAAGAACTGGATGGGCACTCGTTGAGATGGGAGTGCTTGCTAACAGACGCTAGTTTGTGAAAAAAACGAATAGTTTGTGGAAAAAGATTAAAAGGAAGGAGAAAATACAAGTTGATAGATGACATCAAGGGAAGCGGAAAGTATAGGGACCTGAAGAGGTTGATAGAAGACTGAGAGCATGAAGAGATACAATGTGAAAACCTGCCTCAGCAGAACACCAATGATGATGATGATGAGGAGGAGGAGGATCACAGTACAGCTCATTGGTAGGCGTGACATGTGGGTTCAGAGGGCAGGGGCAGTATAGAGCATAACATATACGACACAGAAGTTTAATTTTCATATTTAGATTATATATTCAGGCAATAATTTTAGGACAGAGATGTAAAACTTCATAAGGTAAAATTCAATTATTTTTGTAGGCTTACCTCATACAGATCTTTGGATTATAGTTACACTAACATGTCAGCAACCCTCTGGCTGGAGGATGAAGCAGCTCTCCTGGTATGAAGTTAGATAATCTGCCCCTTCATCCTCAACCAAACCACTATTTTTGCATCAATTAAAAAGACACTAGGACTCAAAAATTTTCATAAGTGATTTCAGTTTAAATTGTTTGGTAACTTAAATTTCTGGATATAAACAATAATGGTGCGGGAAAAGTACTTAATGTTTAATTTTACTGTATCACTCCTAGGACAATACACCGGCATTAAAATCATAGAGCTTATGCACAGTAGCCTCGCTTAACGCTAATCGGAGATGCTGAACAACATGTTGGTATGTGTCTTTTTCGAAGTCATATGTAGCTTCCTGTTCAGGTAAATGCAAATCTCCCTCCAAGTCCTCATCACCTTCTACATCCCTGTTGTTGCAGCCATGTACCACGCATTAATTGCACATGGTAGAGAATTTTAAAGAGCTTCTGCAACACTCATGTATCCTTTCGCAGTCGTTTGTGGAGCTACAGAAGACATGATGCACTAGGTATTCTAAGCTAGCATTCTTCTAACTTTGTATGGGACAGAGACAACCGTGTATAGAGGATCCATATTACCACCTCGCCATTCCTGGACCTGATAAAAGTCTTGAAGTGAGTGGTCATGAGCTGCTGCGGATGTTGGAGGAAGAATAGTCATGTTGAACTATGCATTAACAAGCTGATTAGCTATGGTCTTCGCATAAACTGGGTAAGTTTCCACTCCCTTTTGACCCATACAGTGAGGGAAAGAAAGCTACACCATCATAAGTCACACCATCAGCTGATGTTTGAGGATCGTTGAAAATGCGTAAAACTTCTCTGAACTGCTTATCGGTGTGAACTTTTTTGGAAGGCGTGATCTTGCCTTTTCGGTAAGTAGATGGATCTGTATCACATCCTGTGAAGGCATGCAAGGTTAGAAGAAAGTCTTTCATTTCACCTAGTTTTTCATGAATAGCTCCAATGTAGTGAATCTTATCAGGATTAGTCGTCGTTCCTGGCATAACCATCTTCAAGAAGGTGTTTAGTGGAGCAAGGGCAACGAGTAGAACAAGGAAATCTGTATATTCACCAATCAAAACTGATTCATGCTCTTTTTCGGCCTCTCCAACTGTTGTTGACACAATTAGCACATCAGCATATGCATGATCATGAAGTACCATACACCCTGCACTCTGCAAGTGATGAGTCACAAGGGAAATGAGTCACATTTTGTTGCTAATATTTGAGAGAAACTAAGTCTATCCAACGGTGACATCCACAGAATTTTCCACCTCTCCATCTATGTGGCAAGCCATCCCTGAAAAACGCAAATTTTCCTCCTATTTTGTGCTTCGTCCTCCACCATACCTATCGAATATGACTTGGGCTTGACTATAGTATGTAGTAACATCCTGTATACTGCTGGCATTTTTCTTTAAATGTCACTGGGTGCTGTCATGAAACACGAAGGAGATGTCCACCATTGACTACATAGTACAGACTACATTTTGAATCATTGTTTGCTGTTGGTTGGGTCGGAGTCGTCCACAAAAGTCCCACAATGGATGATTTTGTGCCAGTCCTCATTAGACCTTCATCGTAAAGGGAAAAGGGGGGGGGGGGTTACAGAAAGTTCAAATTTGAAGATCTTAGAGAGCTGTTCTTCAGTCCTCACCATGCTGTGAAAAATCAGTTTGGTATTGATAAAGACTTAGTCATAACACACTGACCCCGATCTCATTACACTACCCAGAGCTTCCACTACTGACTTGCATTAAAGATGTCTTTCACTTAATGTATACCTCAATTTGCTTCATTGCAGCAATACTAACTTGTAGTGTTTTGTCACAATTTGCATTTTCATCACCTAATATACCAATAGACAGAGATGAAAGTTGAGAAGATGTTCTCTCGAATGGATTATGTTCCTAGAACCTGTGAGTGAAGTGGAGGTGGACACAACACCTGTAAATTCCTCCACTGCATCCTTTATTCTTGGGGATGCTGGTATGGAGTGCACCCAAGTAGCAATAGTGGAAGGTGAAATCCCTCTGCACTGTGTCATGCCACCACTACTCTTCAAACCTCGCATCAATACTTGCTCGATGGCCATATCACTCCATGTTATTCAACAAATTGTCTCACTTCACCTGGTGGTAAAATACCACATTCCTATAAACTTTTGAATTTGTGCATTGAATTTTGTGCATTTCCTGAAGGTATATGTTAGCCGACTTTGAACAATGGAAAAGGCCAGATGCATGTATGTATGGAAAGATGAGATGAACACAGTTCAGATGCAGGTACCACTACCCACTGCTTTGGACTCTAACAAACGTACACACAATCTCCACCATATCGATTAACATGTAATCGAAAAACTCTGAGTACGGCTAGATTATCTTGCAGATTCCAGTAGTTTCACCAGTCTACCAACAAAGTTCATAACTGGTAGTATTTTAAGTGAGTCGCAGGGAGGAGTAGTGCTCTCCACTAGAGAATGGTGGATGATTTTCAACTCGTCAATTTTGTGGGAAAGGTCGTGCAACTGAAGCAAAACTGTAATAAAATCCTCCTCAGCCATGTAATGAGTACAGAGAGCTCTTAATAAGCCTTACCACGTATAAGGTGAACTGTGTTGTTTTTAGCATACTCTATATTATACAGTATGTCCCAGACCTACCGTACCAGCCGTTTTTCTCGAAAGCAGCACATCCGAGCTTTTTCGGGTAAAATGCTTTGTAGGAAAACCCTAAAGGAGCAATTGAATAGTGTACTTTACATAGCCTACAATCTGTTGTAAACTGCAGGAAATGAAGGTAACTTCAGAATTTCAAATGGGAAGATGTTACAAAATTATTACAGTTGAATACGGCTTGCAAAACTGGACAATTTTGTCTGTAGGTCTTTTGGTATGTGCCACCGATTCGATGATATCAAAAAAATCTCTGACGATGATGAGATGATATGCATAAAAATATTTTTTTGCTGTTGTAGTAATAAAATAAATGTTTGCATACACTTCCAGTTTGAAAAAATACATATTGTGCAATTTAATAGTAAAAATATTCATGATTTTTTAATTGCAAATAATGATTTGTTTATAAAATATGACAAAATAACACATTTGCTTGTTCCCTATCCATTGTAATAAGTGTTAGAAATGTTTCCCGCCCTATTCTAAGCACACTTGTGCCCATCTTCGTACACTTTGGGTACCCCGAAGTATCTCCGCAGCTGCTAGCGACTGGCATACTGCTCTAACTCGGCAATTTATTTCAGCATCTCTTGTTGTAGGACACTAATTATACAGTGTCTTTAATGCATCCCAATAAAATAATTAAGGAGAATTAAGTTTGGCTGCCATGATGGCCAAGTCACTGGCACCCCTCTCCCAGTCCCCCAACCAGGAAAACTTTAATTTAAATTACGCCTGGCCACCAAGGAAAAATGGGCCGGGCATCCATTTTGTTACAACCACTTTAATAACCTTATTGATAGTAGAAAATTTTGTAGCACTCCGTCAGTGCATGTTGCAGAAATTCAGAGTATCGCTCACCATTTAATTGTTCACCATACATCACCAGGTATTTAGGTTTCAAATGTGCTGGTTGTCTTGTTTATGTAACCAATGAGGGTTTTCTGCTGACCAATAGTGAGTATTGTAGATATTTACGTCCCCATTAGATTTTTAAGTGGCCTCATCAGTCCAGAGTATGATAGTCAGGAAGTCCAGATTTTGATTTAAAAACCAGTTGCTAAAGAAAATTCTTGTCTGGAAATCATCATCGCTTAATGCCTGATGGACATGAATGTGATAGCGATGTAAACCACCATCGTGTATGATTCTCCAGGGGGTATTTATGCTCACATCGGAATCCCATGCTATTTATCGAGTAGAAAGATGTGGGTCCAGATTTACTACAGCAAGAATATCTGCACATGTCTAATGCCTCTTCGTTAGAATATGCCATTATTGCACGAATAGCTTAAGCAAAGTTAAAACCATGCTAGAAACTTTTCACAGTGCACGTACTGCCAAAATGCCCCTTGTTCGACATGTGGAATGGCACAAACAGAGGAGAAATGAAAGTACTGCTGTCTAGCATTAAGAGTTCTCGCTCACCTTGTTTGGGCTAGCATACTGTGGCACGATGCGACATCGGATGTGCCAGACAAAGAATATTTCAATATCTTCAACAAGGCGAAACATGCCAAAAATCTTTCCAGACAAAAGATGTCCAGTTTTGCGAGCTATAATCAACGATTCTAATTTTGTACTATTTTCATATTTAAAATTCTGAAACTGACTTCGTTTTCTCCGATTTCCGGCAGATTCCGATCAATGTACCATTCAATTAATCCTAATAGGTTTGCTTACAATGCATTTCACCCGAAAAACTCGGATGTACCGTTTTCGAGAAAAAGGGCTGGTACGGTAGGTCTGGGACATCTGTACAATTCTACTATACTACTCCCAGCCATGGTGTGTCCTATTGAGCCCAATAATGGAAGAGAAGGATGAAATCCTCCAAGGAAAACAACAAGTTTTGTCAGTGTCCAGGAAGAGTATTGTAAACCATCTCACAAGGATGAAATCCTCCAAGGAAAACAACAAGTTTTGTCAGTGTCCAGGAAGAGTATTGTAAACCATCTCACAAGCTTTGGCATAAAGTGGCTGATCAAATGTGGCCATACTGTAAGCTTTCCCAAGCTTCGCTCTTCCCTCAGCAGCATACAGGAGGCCGGTGTATATCGTTGAAGGATTATTGGGAGCCAAGTTCACGAATGGAAGAGGTACAACAGCTGTTGATTTATAGTCATCATTGTTGAAGCACTTCTCCATAAAGCCATGTACAAGCTTGCCAAAATAAATTTAAGCGACGAAAAGTCCCGGCTGTAGATGGATGGAACTGCAGGACTTGTACATTCATAGCTGTGACCTTTGAACACCCAGATGAATCGGAGCTGTGGTAAATCTGCACTAGTGATAGACCACATAACTCAACATCACTTACACAATGACTTTTAAGTCGTCGCACTGGGGTGTCAGCATGGAGAGAAGAGATAGGAGTCACACAGGTGGGCCATAGCATGTAAAGTGCCATGTTCCTCAATGGAGTGCACATTGTAGTCAGCATTTTCAAGTACAAATTACATGTAACTTAGAAAATAAAAAAGAAACACAAGTCAGTTAAATTCATAAAATAAAAATTGTAATAAATTTGACTAGCTACAAATAAAATTAATATTAAAATTCCTAGAACTGTTGGCTATTTATTATATTACACATGCAAATTAAAGGACAACAAATTTATGATTGCCTCCATCGATTTTAGATCTTGCATGAATGGTGACCGTGCTTTCAAACTTGACAGCCTTCTTATAGGATGTGCAGACTTCCAAATTTGCCAGCATGTCAATGAGAAGTCTTGAACCATACACAAACGCTCAGGCCAAATTATAAGTGGAGACATAGATTACTGTGGTCGCACAGCAGATATAATGGTATGCTCAAAGACAACAGTTTTACTCTCCTTATGTCCGTTTCCATCTCCTGACTGGTTAGTAGGTTTGAGAATTTCGTTTACCAATAACCTAAGTGACTCCGGAAAATGTTTACTATTCTCCGTTAAAGTTTTGGGATTTAATGTCACGGCGGATGTCAGCTGCAGTTTAAATGACTCTCTTCTGTTCGTCAGCAACATTCCACATTCGATTGTCATAGCATGTACCACAGACAATCTTCCCAACTACACTAGAGCAGCACACAATTCCTGATTTTCCAGGAACACATGTTAAATTCATGCTGTCTCCATAGTGATCAATGTGTCTTCTTTGTAAATTTGTGACACTATATGCTACAACATTAAGATGTAACCTGCCAAATGTCACAGCCATCTCTTTGAGTGTGAATTGACACACATCATTTTGTTCTAAAAACTGGCAAAGTTCTTGAAATGCAACATCTCTATCCTTAAATTCCCTTGGCCCCAACTTTCCCTACACTGACTTCTACAGGTTTTGTGGAACATTTCACCTGGAATCTAGAACAGCAGTATCTATTGTATCGACCTTCAGCAACCACGAGATCAATCACACCTGTCAGTCACAGTAGTACTTCTTGCCCCCATGCACAGTCACTTCCTCTTGCGTTCGCACATGTCCGTACAGAAGCGACTGTGTTCAGGGTTTGAACCCCACTCCATTCCTCTTTATGTGGATTCCGGCACTTAGACGAGTTTATGCATTGGCGCCCACAAAATAAAGCGGTGCGTCTTAAAATTAAATGTTACCCACGGTGTTACACGTTGCTCAGGATTTTCAGGTACTGTGGCACTGTTTTTGGATTTCGAGTGTGCCATTTACAGCAGTCAACATATCCTTCAACTATTACCTTACCTAGTAGAGCATTTTTAACTTCATCCTGTCGAATCTCACTGCACTCTATTACTTTCTTTAGCCCCCTTTCAGTCAAAGTTACTGTTTCGCCGCCTTTGTTTTTACAGGGTTGCAGCAAACACTCCATATTGCTACATGCAACTCTTACCAACACATTGGCTGTTATACAATAGTATGAACAATTCATACTACGCAATACTAATGTTTCTTACCACTTACTAAAACATTATCACAGTTTACAAAGTTCAGTACACACACATTGTTGACCAGTATGTCAGACATGCTGAGCTTCTGACTTGCACTGGCTTTCAACAAGACATGACTGAATGAGCTCCTCCCTCCTCTTTCGCCCTCCCCTCCACTTCCCTCGACATCACTTTACATGGCCCCCTCAATTGCCTCTCCTCGCTGTCTTCACGAGTGACATGGTATTTTCACGCCATAAAACGTATAAAACCATATTGGGTGCTTATATAAAACATCATAAGTGAAATATTAATTATAAAGGTATATTCCTTACTTCACTTGGGAAGAAAGAGTGATATTTGTACCAAATGCATTGTTGCAATAGAGACTTACAAAACGAAGACAAATAAAAAATGCGCAAAGTTGATAGAACTATTAGTAGAAAAATTATCCTAATGTTCAAACAAAACAGAATAATGGTGTCCACTGTGGCAAAACCCTGCCTTGGGAATTTTTCTGAATTTCTAAGTGAAGTGGCCTAAATATTTTACAAAGGTATTCGCTTTGTTTTTTTTTTTTTTTGTTTTTTTTTTTTTATGTCTAGCAACGAGCCACCCCAATTATTACACACATGCGGTGCAGCAATTAGAGCTCTGCCACCTAAGTGCCATGCGTAAAACAAAGCTGCACTGTAACCCCAGCACACGGTAAAGTTCTCATATGTTATATGATTCCGATAGGTTTTTAAACGTTCTGCAACTTTTATTTCGAATATTTTTCCATATTGTTAGCCATTTTAATTTAAATTGCTAAAACATTACAATAATAAACTCACATAGTGACTTTCTAACCAATAATCATTTCCTTTGCAGATTACAAACACAAATAGTTTAAAAAATTCGAGCTAGGCGGAAAGGTCACTAGTAATATTAACAACATTAAAGTGCTCGAGGATGACTCAGCTACCTCAATCCATTCCAGAGTTAAATGACGAAAAATTTGATAATTCTACGCAGCAGCAAAATCTGGACGTGGCCATTGTGTCATCATAACACGCCATATCACGTGATGAGACTAAGACTAAACAACAACAATACAATCAGCGCAAACGCGAAATGCGCTAAGATGGATTGCAACAACTAAGAGAATTAATTGCAAAACGAAGGAAGAAGTCAATGGACACGTCTCCAGCAAATACATTAATGACGTTTCAGCCAGACACGACTCAGCAATACGAGCCACCAATGACATCTCAGCCAGACATCTCAGCCGGACAAGGCTCAGCCAAACGAGCAGGATTCTACCTCTGAAACAATGAAGAAGTTCCAGATGACTTCAGCAGAACGATCCAGAGCATAACGTTTATCATTTTGTTTCATCTCATTACCCATAGACATTGTTACGTAAAATTACCTACGGCCGGGTAGACGATACAGTCCACCCCGTTTTTTTATATTGTTTTTTGGAGAAAGGCGTTTTATTTTTGCTTTGGCCATTTGTTATCGATTTACATAATTACCGTGGTTTTTTTTTTACGAAGTGATGTAATTTTTCGTCTCCCAGTAACTTGTAATGTTTCTGTTTGGCTTAAGCAGACTAGTATGATTAAGGGTACTAAACGACAGGCTGGTACGCTCTGCTGCCTCGAGGCGCGTTTTACCCTTAAACCTTTTCCTATGTTGCCATTTTAGTTATTCTTTAATTGAGTTCTGATAGCGGTGCTCATCAAGCCCGAATTCAAGGAGTGCCATTTTAATTGTAATCCATTTATTGGTTTCTTTTTTTACTGTTACATTCATATGAATCGCGGCGCTAATTTTTTATTGATTTCGGTATAATTGTGGGGTTGCCAGGAGGAAGTTTTGTTTCCCACTTATATTTCGATTGCTTTTTTCCTGTTTGTTTCACCTTTTCCAATAAGTACATATTAAAGTCATTGAATGTTGAAAATTTTTGAACTTGCATGCGGAGGTTTGACTAATTTTTTTCTTTTATATTTGTCGTTTTCTCAGATAAAACAAGCAAAATGGAATAAATTGTATTATGTAGTACCTTCAGAGAAATGTATTTTTGTATAATATATGCATAGATATTGCGCAGGCAAAACTGGAGTGTTTAAACAGAGAAACACATTCGCATATAAAAGGAGGGGGTCTACTGTTATGTGCCACAGTTCTATTACGGTAGAGAAAATGACTGCATATGACATATGCAGTCTTCAGCACATATGCAGTCTTCAGCACCAGTGAGGGTGATATGGGGTACGGATCGATCTGTATCTAAATGATATGATAGGAATACGATAGTACAGCAGGGAATTGTTACGGTCACATTTTTTTCTCATGGGTAAAAACTTGGAAGGTGCCTGCTGGGTACTGGACCCAGTTAATGTTAATCATTGTAGGAGGCGATTGGTCTAACCACCGCACCAAGGCAGGTGGTCTTGTGTGAGTTTGTAGTTGTTAACTGCCAAACAAATTCATCGAGTAAAAGGTAAATTAATGCATCTTTATTTAATGACAGGCTTGCCTGTTTTGACAGTTACGGCCGCGCAGAATATTAAACTAGGTTTCGTAGTCGAGTGCCCAAAACATTACATTGATCGTTGATGGAACAGGTGAGAGGAATGGTATACAATAAATTAAACATAAAAGTATGAAAACAAAAAATGAATATTTTTCACATATTCCATAAGTAGTAGGATTTGGCAGACATTGTTACAACGGATTCCGGATGTGGAGCACCGGAGCTGTTCGCCACCATCTAGTAATTTTCTTCTTTTTTTCCTGAAAATTTCCCTTTTTCCCCTAAAATCTACAAAATTTCCCTAAAAAAAAAAAATTTCCCTTCAAAACTTCCTTTTTTTTTTTTTTTTTTTTTCCTCCAAAGAATATTTTCGCAAAGGAACTGGTCTCCTATCTTAAACTTTATGGAAGATCAGACCTGGTTCATTTTATCAACTATTTGCTTCTTTGCTATGCCGAGATTCCTGTGCACCTCCCCATGCATGTGGTCCTGGTTAGTGTCGCCAAGTCAAGCAGAGATGGAGAAGGGGGGATATTCCATATGTTAAGAAGGAGATGACTCAAAGGGCGACCAAGGAAACGAATACATGGCGGAATGCCGGTGGACCCATGCAAGGCACTATTAAAACCTACATTAATGAGATCAATATCTTGATCCCATAATGTATGATCACAGTTATAAAAGATGGTGAGACATGCCTTAAAGTTTTTATTAAATCTCTCAACCTGTTTACCCTTCAGGTAATATAGACTTGAAGTGAAGTGCTTTATTGCCCAGCAGAAACACATCTCCTTGAAAACATTGGACGTGAAATACTTCGCATTATCAGCGAGGATCTCAACAGTAGCACTGAACACTTCCCCAACCTGCTCGGTAAGGATCTTTATTTTTGATGATGCCTTCACATTCCTCAAAGGTAACAGTATAAAAAACTTAGTGAAGGTATCCAATAAAATAATAACCAACATATTACCCTTTATAGAACGAATCAAAGAGCCGAAAATTTCGAGATGGACAGTGTCACAAGGAGCCACTGGAATTTGAAAAATAGCTTAACCAACATTGGCCTGGTGCGCTTGCTTGCACTTCTGGCAAAAGTCACGTGAGAGCACATAATATCAGACATCTCTCTTAAGCGTAGGCCAAGAAAAGTAGGTGACAATTTTGTGAAATGTCATATTTACCAACAGGTGTCCCCCAAACACTGAATCGTGAAAATAGGTCAACACCATGGGTCGCAAAGCCAAGGGCACAACACTCTTGCAGGTATTCCGACTACTTTTGGTAAAATACAAGATTACCTTTTCTATGATACATGGAAGTACAGCACTCTTATTTAAATCAGTTAAAACCTAAAAGCAAATGGTATCATCAACCTGTGCTATTTCAGGGAAATCCTGAATAAGATTTACCGATGCTGCCGGAGCCTCGGCCTTTTTCGTTTCGAAATCTTCTGCATCAAACATGCAGGACAATGCATCGGCGACTTGATTTTCAGTGCCACAGACCTGATACACTTTAAAACGAAAGTGTGCTAGGAACAAAATTCAACAGCCCAATTTACCTAGCTGCTGTGAATGATTCCACACCCAGCTTAAAGCCTGACTTTCCGTGTGGAAGTCGCATTCCTCATGCTAAATATACAAAGCAAATTTTCCCAATCCAAAAATACAAGCTAAGGTCCCTTTCTCATATATTCGAAGCTTATGCTCAGCATCAGACAAGATGCAGCTGGCAAATGCTATGGGCAACAAACCAAGTTCCATCTGCTGGCTCAGGACCATGCATAAGGCCAAGGAGGAGGTATCTACCTGAACCACAAACTTTTTGGAAAAATCTGGCAGATGGAAAGCCGGTGGCGATGGTAGCTATTCCTTCAAAATGGAGAAGGCTGTTTCCTGCTTTGTCCCTCAGTGAAACTCAATACCCTTCTTCTTCAAAATATTTAAAGGAGTCGCAATCTCAGAATAATGATTGATGAAGCGGTAAGAACTTTTGAATGCCCTTAGTATCTTGGTATGCAGAAAATCCAAAATAGGAGCAATGCTATCAGGATAAATGAGTAAATGTCCCTCACAGAGCAAGTACCCTAAAAATTGGACTTTATTTGACCATAAAGTAACCTTCTCCAGGTTTGCTGTAAGACCAACCTCTTGCATCTTGAGAAAAACATGATGCAAATACGCCAAAGAGACTCATGGTCGTCTCTGTAAACTATTATGTCACCAATATAGTTAAATACACATTTGTATTTAAACTTAGGCAATACATGATCAAGGACATGGGACAATACCTGGTTTCCGAAATTCGAGGCCATGGGTATACGAGTGAACTTATACTGGCTCCAGAGTGTGCTAACTGAGGTATATTTTCTGCATGCTGGGTCTAACTGACCCTGGTGAAAGTTATTATTATGGTCGGGGACCAAAAACACCCCAGCCTTACCCAAATGCTGGAGAGTGCAATCTATCATCGGTAGAGGGAAGGGATCTTTGTCAATCTTCTTATTCACTAAAGAATGACTTACAACTAGCCTGTACTTATTGCTGTCTCTTTTCCTCACCATAAATCCCTGAGAACAGTAGTCAGAGGTGGACAGGAAGCTAACACCAGTAGCTAACAATTTCTCTATAATCTCCCGAAAAGCCTACAGCTTAGAGGGAGGCCATCTGAAATGACGGTCCCGCATGGGTAAGTCATCCATCAACACAAATTTATAAAGAAGGATTTTGCATTTCCCAATACGAGGCGTGATGACATCACGAAACTCTTCCCTTAATGGTTCATGGTGAAGTTTGAAATCCACAACAGAAATATCACCCTCGACTAGAGGTGTGAACACCTCCAGTACCATGTTGACCTGTAACCATATTCGGATATTAGGGTCGAAACCAAAACGAGCTAAAAAGAATCAAAATTAACCAAGGCTCCCATCTTACCCAACTCTCTAAACTTAAATCAACTTTGGTGAGAGATGTAAGAAAACCCATAATACCTACCGATCTTAAAATGTATTTTAACAACATCTGATTTCACAGTATCGCCATTTGTGATACAAAGACGTTTCTCCAAGACTTGACTAATGGGCCCTTGATAAATGATTTTCAACTCAATAAGATGTTTAAGGAATTCCTCACTCATCACGCAATGCGTGGCCCCGGTATTGATTAAGGCAGGGAAGTTATGTTCACCACATGTAATGGTAACCATACATTTCCTGTCTTTCTATGCCTGTCTAATTTACATTCTTTAGCCCCATTCACCACGAAGGAACTGTTGACGAAATGCATCGACGACCTATATCTATCCACATACTGTATATTAATGGGACCTGGTTTTTGGACTCCAGAGGAAAGGGGAATTTGCATAGCTTAGGAAGGGAATGTCAGGGTAAGGGTGCCAGCTCAGTGAGCATGGGAAGCAGGTGGGGTCGTGATGTCAGCGGCACATGCATGGCCTTCCCCGATAGTCCCCCATTCTGGATGTTGCAGAAAGTAAACTGATGCTGTTTTTCCAACTGATAGAGTGATTGCCTGTGCTAACATGAGGTGTTGGCCCCTCATCCACGTCATTTTTCCAAGTTGTAAATTTTATGTTGAGTTAAATTCCACAAGGCCTAGTCTAGTGGGGGGCTTTAAGCCTCCCCCAGGCACTTACTCACTCCCATGGGGGCTGTCTTAGTCTCCTGCGACACCATTAATTAATCAATTAAATCAGACATATGAAAACTGGTTAAACGGCCAAGAAGTGGCTGGCGAAATAAAGAGGTGACATCTCACATTGAACACTATTTATTTAGCTGTTCCTTCTAAAAAGCGCTTACATACAGGTTGTTCGACTTAAGCAGGAACCAACCAACACTGTAAAAGTGGTGCTAGGCCAAGAAGAAAATTATATAATGTTACGCTCCGGTCAAGGAGCATGTCGTTTTGCCTAAAGTCGTTTTGCCTAAAAGTGTTTCATTTTGTTTAAGGTAATTTTGTCTAAAGTTGTTTTGCCTATAATTATAGTCCCTTGCTTAAATATAAAAACAGTCGCTTTGACTAAAGTCGTTTTCACTAAAAGTCATTTGGCTTAAAGTCGCTTTGCCTATAGTCATTTTGCCTGAAATTGTTTCCACTAAAGTTAATTTGGCCTAAAGTCGTTTTGCCTAAAAGTATGACAAAGTTTCCTAATGGAAAAGTTACAGAACTTAATATGCAAAAATATTATATAACATATGCTGACCTATTACAAGATTTCGGAACTATTCTCGAGACAGTGTAAGTAGTGCTATATTCTGCCATAAGAGTCTAGGACGTGTTCAGTATTGCCTGCAACTTTCAAAGAGGAAAAGTAGTTCATTTTTTTGAGGAAATAGATGGCGTATACGTCGCAATAATTGAACTTTGTGCTAGAATTGAGAGGTATATATTAGTATCGTTTACCATATGTTGCATACGTCTGTGATATTGCAATATTAATTGAATGTGTTATTTAAGTTTTATTTTGGTGTTCAGTGTTTAGTGTTTATTTCTATGATATTTTGCTGTCATCGACAGAAAAAGCTACCTACTAGTAAGATATTAGCAGTTCGGGACCAACCTTGATGAAGCCATTTACAATAGAGACCAAATACCGTAGCTGTATACGAACAACACAGGCGAGCGTGTGAACAGCAGCAGCTGAGAACCTAGCGGCCTGAGGTGACAAACACCCGGGAACTTTGAATCTGTGTATACGCACAATGGACATAACGAGTGCATTTGTGAACGAAATTCAGTATTCCTACAAAGTATTTTTCTTTTTATATTGTAGTACAGGTGTCTTAATGTGTGAACAGTAGTTTTTATTTTTAAAAAAGACAGTATTTAATGCCGAAAATCTCGAATAATATGTGAACTCTACAATCTTTACAATAATAACTGTAAAATTAATCTTGTAATGTTCGGGACGCATCTGAAGATCTTGAATACGCCGTGATTAAATATGATTTGTTTTTAATTAGTGTACATGTGGGTATGCTACAGAAATACATAAAAAATATATACTTGTTTTTCCTCACTAGGCTTAATACCTAACCTGCTACACACATGCGTTTTGACATCCGGTTCCGAAACATATATCGCGAATTAATACTATTGTGTTGGTAATTTTTGTATAAGAATTATATTCTAAAACAACATTAGTGACCTTCCTCATTACAAAAATAAAAAGTGATAAAACTAAATTTGTTGCTTTAGCAAGTATGAGTAGTCCGTCTAGCTAAATACCGATTTAATGCGCATCTCCAGCGTACGAGTATCAACAATTTTAAATGAACAAATAGCTTTAGTTCCCACGCAGTAAAATACTTTTGGAAATTAGCTTCTTGAAAGCTGCTGCTGTGCTGATTGTATGTTTGTGATCCACGACTTTGTAGTCCCAAACAAGGCAAAATTAATCCTAAATATAATTCTCGCTGCCCTTTTTTTAAATTAAGGACATATTAAAGCCAATTATTTTTGTTTTACTGGCCAGTATTGGATCTTGTTAAGTTTTAAAAAAAAAAAAAAAAGGGGGGGTCAAAGTGCATCTGCCCTCACCACCTTTTTTTATTTTCAATTCTAAAGTAAGGTTTTGTTTAGTAAATTGTTTATACCAGAACATGAATGTCAAACTTCGGAAACTTGTATTTCATGTTATGTATATGTGGGAAATAACGAGTAAAACTATTACAATGATATTTGTTAGTGGAAAAGAAAATCCGAAAATGAAATAGATTTTGCAGAACAAATAGTTTAACTGAAACAATTATACACAATGCAAATGCCACCTTCGATGGTAATTGGATGAACGTGAATCACTAAAATCGTTAAAACTATATAAAACATAAGCAATTCCCAGTTTAAAATGCACGATGGTTAATGTAAAACAAATGTGTCGCCACCTCAACTTGATAGAGTGCAGGGCAATCACTTTTCGCTCGGAAAATCGCCAGCTGTCCGGTATTAGTCTCTATAATATTTGATGAAATCAATATCAATAAAATCCGTATTTAACTTCAATGCTTGTAAAATATATTTTTAATGTTCTTCATTCGTATTTTAAAATTGATTGTGTTAACTTTTTTGCTTCTTTTTTGCTATAGAAGATTTATCTAATGAGTCATAAGTGTTGTAATTTTTAATGCCGCTACGGGAATTCAGGAAGTATTGAACATAATTTTTGAATAATTGTGGTAACAGAATTTTCCTTAATAAATTTTTGTTCAGAATTATCTATTAAGCTATACTGCAATAGGATGAACCACACATAACTTTGAAAATCACAACTTAGAACAGTCATAACATAGAATTCTTGAAAATATCCGCATAAGTTATAACTATCATAACATAGAACTGTCGTAACTTATAAATTCACAACCTATAACTATTGCAACATAGAAAATCATAACTTAGAACTATCATAACTTAGAAACACACAACTTAGAACTATCATAACTTACAAACACGCAACTTAGAAACACACAATGCAAAACCACATAACTTAGAAGGTGGGAAGTGAAAGTATATATATTTTAAAAAGATTGTAGTGAGGATTTTTTCGTTTCCTTTTTCCTTGCATTCAGTTCTGCATTCTAGCGAGAACATTTTTACTTTTACAATTAGTTACATATGTACTGTATAGATGGCACTGTCAGCATGACTGGAACAGGAACCATTAGGAAAATTTTCTCTGTTGCATTGGCAACAAGCTGATCATTAGCACTTCCGACAATTTACTTTCACAAACCAGCGCGAAAGTGGGCAACTTTAAAACTTGGGCGGTAACTTTAAAACTGTGTAATTACTCTAGCTCGGTCAAAAATATAACTATTTGTGTGTAGAGGCGGATATTCTTCAGTATGTTGGCGCCATTTACCAATGCTGGAAATAAGTAATAATTTCCGACTTTAGGTACACAATTAATTTAATTACAATAATAAATAAATTATGCACAACACAAAAAAAACATGCTGGGCACTGAAACATTCCACCGAAACATTGAACTATACGAAAATAAACACGAACACACTAACAAATATAAAATAACTTCCCATTACCAAACCGAAGTAGTCAGAAGGTGCTTCTGACTACTGTAACCAAATTTGTTAAACAGTAACAAACTGTTTGCAGAGCGTTTACAAACAGCAGAGTAACCACGAGCACCAATCCACTGATTTTACATTATTTGCTATCTATAACCGCTAAAATTCGCGGATCAACCGTGTGAACATAATAATAATATTTATGATATTAGAATTTCTTATCTGATATCGAATTTCAATTTTGTGGGAAATGTAATGCAAACCAATGAACGTGTTTTTACTATAACTTTCTTAATAAATCATGCGAAATTTTTAATCGTAGTGAGCTCAGAAATTCACTGAAATACTGTTTTCTTTTTCTCTCATTTCATTGACGGCTACAAAACTGTAACTTGTACCTACACATCTGGTTTTTGGAAGCCAAAAGTCGTTTTATTGACTAGTGGTCAATGAATAAAACCAACGTGCTACACACGTACAAATATTTTTTTGAGTACTAAAGTTTATAAATACAAATAAAAGAAATAATTTTTACAAACAATTTCGAAATACATAAATTTTATTCATAAATTTGTTAAATAAATGCGAAATTGGTACGCCATCTTAAATAAAAGTGTGAATAACAATTATTTAATAAATTAAACTGTCCTGTCAAAAATAGCAGTTGTATGAAAAAATAAAACTAACATAATTGATTACACAATTCTGTTACAAAATGCATGTTTATATAAACGTAGCTATTATTATCAGTTTGTAGAAAGCGAAATAAAATTTGCACTAAAAATAATATGAATTATGAGGTAATTCAATAATAATTTCCATTGCGAATAATATTATTTTAAGTTAAATGTGAGTGCCCTCGCTTATCATTATCCGACTGGCATATACAAATTACTCCTACAACTTATGTTTGTTAGCGAGGGAGTGGAGTGGAGTGGAGAGATTTGGGCCGCTCTTAACAGCGAGGTCTTGAGAGTCGAATAGTACAGGGGGTGTAAATGACGGTCGTTTAACGGAGTAGTGTAAGCTCACTGGTAACTGATTAGTCAGCTACGTACGTTTTTGTATAGAAAAGAAACATCAAAAATAGATATTGAAGTAACATTTCGAAATGAACAAATTCTCTCAAATTAAACATTCGTTGCAAATAGATTAAAATATATTACGTATTACCATAAAAGAAACTATGTTCCCACGACAGTTGTGTTAAAAGACTCCGCCTTTGTTCTGTGGTGCTCTACGGCGCATATTATTTCGTGTGTCTGTAACAAACGACAATTGGCTGTTGAATTTTGAGGGCAACGTCACATACTTATAAAACTACTTTCAAGCAGGAAATGATTGGTGTTCCACTTTATTTCCGGAAATGTAATGTTTGCCTGCCTTTATCTCACTGGATTCTAGTTTTTGGTTAGACATGCACATCTACACTGCCACTTTGTCTGTCATTAATTCGAAATTTTAAGATTCCTTTACGAGGTGGAAGTTAGGAATAATATACACATTTCTCCTCATGGTTGTTCAAAACCGAAAGTTGGTTCTCTCTGAGATTCGTTCTTGTTTGTCACCTTTATGACTCCCGACCACACCCGATATGGTCCTCTTCTTGCGTGAAAACCCGACTTATCCGGCCAACTTGTTGAGAGCGAGAGTACAATTAATGTAATAAAAATTCTACGGGCTATGTGATCTTGCTAGCCGCCCTTGCCCTGCCAGGGCGCCTCTCAACCAGCGAGGCGCACCAAGCCTGTCAGGGTGACTCTCAGGTAGCGAGTGTCATAAACACAACAGAATTCCTAAGACTATGCCTTCAAGACGGGGAAGATTGCCTCGCCAATGACCGGTTGCAACATTGAAGTTTATTTTTTTATCCGAGATTATGTCCGAATTTTATCTAAGATCTTCATAGAATACTGTTGCGCCATTCGAGTTCAAAGGATGACTGCAGATGGGGCTGAACTTCATTTTGACCCGCCGAATATAGTGGTTCAAAGACATTATTCGAGATCAGAGTAATGTCTAAGTACTGTTAAATATATGTATTCACTAGAATTGAGCTGCGTAATATTTATATTGATTAAATTCTGATGAGTTTGTTTAATGTTGCAAAATGTAAATTGAGATACATATAATAACTAAGGCATAAAACCATACACATTTCTTTAATTTAAAATAAAGTATTGATAGTTTGTGAAGGTATGAAAGTAAATCTCACGTCGAAATTTTTGTTCGCGAAAGACCACACTTCACCGACAAATGTAGATTGAAAATACACCGACAGACGTTGCAATTTTTTTTTTATATATAATAACATTATAGTCACTTAAAGAATATTCAGTAAAATTCGTACATACTTAACTTAAAACAAATGAAACATCGCAACATCTAATTTTCTGCCCATTGCCTTCTTCTCTGTTATATTTTAGCACTTGAGTATGGGCAAGGTATTTTAGAGCACTCGACAGCGCATGCTGTAATTTTAAATGAGGTAATGTAGGTACAGGACGTTCAAGAGCCTACTTCTAGTTTCGTGGGAAATAATCGGCTGTCCTTGGCACATTACAAATATGTGTAAATGTGTGCAAAGCTGTCAAAGTTAAATTGACCACTTTTTGGAAATTTCGTCTGTACTTTGTGCTTTAGATTTAATATGATCTACAGGTCTGCATATCTTGCAGGGAGTGATTACGGTTAAGACAGTTTATGTTTGTGTTAGAAAAATAAATACGTTCTATGAATTTTATCTCGCAGGGAGTGATTACGGTTAAGATAGTTTATGTTTGTGTTAGAAAAATAAATATGCTCTAAGAATTTTTCCTGTGTGCTCTGGTTTGTACAATTGATACATGTTATGTAAAGTAGCGATTTGAATCGTTTGGCGGATTGGTTGAACACATTTGCTTAATTTTAACCACGACTGCTCCCGATTTACGGAATCTTCACCATATGTTTTAATTCGCATTATTAGAGTTTTCTAACTTACATTAATATTTCATTTTAACATTTTCTTTTAGTCGGCCACACATACAACTTATTGGCTTGTACTGTTTTCCCATCAATATTGGCTGCATAAGTGTTTAATTTCCTTGCTTGGCAAAGCTTATCCAGGATGATTCACGAAGTGGCATCAAGTTACAGCCAGGGTATGGGAGGATGGCTGATGCGTTTCGTTGCCACAGGAATGTGTTTGTCATACAGGCTAATTACATTATCATTTAATTAATTGTAGTATATGATCTACATTTTGGAGTGTGAAAATTCCATGTAATTTGGTCTCGGTAGCAACTTTCAGTAGAGCATTTATGTTGAAGAATATGATATTTTTATATGTTGAAAATTTCGGTAGGAGTTTGGTTACTCTTACAGAATACGTTAAGTATACTAGACCATGATGTGATAGTCTGCGAACTGAAGTTTGGCCACTTGCAAGGATTTTATCTAGTTTAGAAGTAACATTAATACCTAACAACGTACGTAGAATGATTTAGCGAAGTTTGGCACAAGGGTATGGAGAACTGGAGCCGAAACCGACCACCGCCATTTTGAGATTTCCCCTTTTCTCTCAAGATTTCCCATTTTTGCATTTAAAAAAAGCACCGATCACCAATTTGCAAAAAAAAAAAAAAAAAAAAAGAAACTATTCCCCGAAAGGTACTTTTCGATCCATTGGAAGAAATTTGGGATGATCGTTTTCAAGGGCAGAGCAGTGGCGGCCTTATTGGTTTTATAGGCATAGGGCATGCTTAATCGATACACAGGTGCCAGGGTCCGGATTCAGAGCTGACCGTCCACCATCTCGGTTCTGTCAGCCATCTTAGTTGCCATGTTGTATATCAGTGAAATTGCATTGACATTTTACCTTGAACACAATAATTCCAAGAAATGGTTAAATAACGTTAATATAATTCTGAAAACTTCAACAAATATAAAAAAATAAAATGTGCAAATATAACATTTTTCAAATTAAAATCTTGAATGCTCGGGCATAGCAAGATACGGAATTGGAGCCAGAGCCGACCAACAGCCATGTTAATGTTACCCAACTACCATATTGGATGCAAGTGATCTTGACTTTGACCCATTAACTTAAATTCAAAATTTAAAACAAAAAATTCCAAACCTCTCAAAAAATACAAAATAAAAAACACACATATTTACAAAATCTATAAAAATCTATTTACAAAGTTTACATTTCGATATTCCCTCCTAGCACCATATCTGTCATCCCAATCCAACCAATCACATTGTATTAAAATTCCCCTCTCCGACCCCCTCACCTTTGCTCATTCTGTCGACTGTACCCTACCTGCCATATCGGTTTTTTGTTTGTCATTTGTTCATATTTAATACCTAGGTGGCGCTGATAACTGCGACCACCAAGTTGGATCTGTGTGACCTTCACCTTGCCTTCATATGTGTGACCTTGTCCCCGTACTCTTGCCCTTGGATAACATTGAACCTAGAAAATCCAAAAATATTCAAAAAATATATTTAAAGAAAACTTTTTCCATCAATTTTCCAGTATCTTTCGAATATTTCCAACAATCTTCCAATATTTCCATAAACCTTCCAATCTTTCCATGTATCTTTCACAATCATTTCATCAATCATTCAAAATCCTCACCAGTCAGCACCGCACACTCCGCAATCAGTTCTGCGTGCTCTACACAACTCCTCAATCTCCGCAATCCTCAGTAATATTTCCATAAATCTTCCAAAGTTTCCATCAATCCATCGTAATCCTCCTCCTCAGCAATATTTCCATCAACCTTTCGTAATCTTTTGCAATATTTCCATTAATCTTTCGATCAATCTCGCAATCTTTCCATCAGTCTCATAATATTTCCCTCAGTCTTCCAACATTCCCATCATTCTTTCGATGAATCGCAATACCTAGATCGAACCTTAGATCAATCCATCGGTTGGTTCCTACCCATATATATATATATATATATATATATATATATATATATATATATATATATATATGGGTAGGAACCAACCGATGGATTGATCTAAGGTTATATATATATATATATATATATATATATATATATATATATATATATATATATAAATTACATTCGTATGCCAACTGTCTCTAAATTTGTACTTGATGACAGACTTAATATTTTGTATTCAGTGCACTATCTATGCATTTATGTACTTAAACTCCTCATTAATATTACGTAGGCTATACAGTTCTTTACATTAATATTTAATGCTCATAGCACCACTCTAAATTTGTGAAGGAAAAATGAATACAACACACCAAAATGAAGAAAAAACAGTTATCTTATAATAATATTTTTTATTATTTAGTAATTATGATTCCAGAAAAAAAGCAGTTCATATCATCATGTAAAACAACTCCTAACATGCAGTTCATTGATGATTGGATATATCTAAAAAATGTGTGAGAGGTCCCTTAGGTTTTGCATGTCAATCGAATGTATGAGTCTATCAACAAGTTCCTTAGGGTCTTCAGAAAATATGTAATGAGTAGTTTTGGCGTCTTCTGTCTTCGTCAAAACAACTGTCGAAGAAAACTTGGAGAAATGTATGGTAATGCCGGGAGAATAATAATCATCTTCAACACTATTACTGTATTCATAGCCATAATCATCAATGCTGTTTTTTGTCTTATTCACTTCCGGTTTCAGCCTAAATATCAAGTTTACTTTTCTTTTTAGAAGTTGCATGGTCATCATTAGTATTTAGAGACGCCGACGGTTTATTTTGAAGTTCGTTGACTTATTGCAGGCGTCTGGCAAGTGTACATTCCACACAAACCGAATCTACCACGCCTCGTAGTTCTCTCAATTTTATTTTATTTTTTTCTTAACTTTCTCGCCATAATCATCTGTGAAATCAGTACCCATCGAAGCAGCGAGGGGTATTGTTGACATCACTTGCTGACTCCCAGTAGACGAACCCTTGCAAATCTTGATGTGTTCCTTCAATGTATCGCCTTGCATAAACTGCACATGTCCATTGCTGTAATGCTTCATCGCGCGAAAAGATCCTTCGTTCAGGTGGTTCTCTCATGTCTCCGAGCATGGCAGCTTTTGCTGAAGATCCTTCCACAGTAGTATCATTGTTTTCCATGTAATTTTCCAGCGGGATAGCGTACATTCATAGAGGAAAGCTCTACAGTAAACTTTGTACAATCATTGGCTTGCATCATCAGCGAGATATAAGCTTCATTATGCGTCCATTCAACCAGACATTTTGTCTAGTTCCTTGATAACATTACCATGCAGTTACATTTTCGACAGTTTCTTCCAGTCAACTTCTTCGCTCATCTCGAAGCTTTGACTCATACTCCGCAAATTGCCCCTCATGTTCCGCAACTGATCCCTCATGCTCCGTAACTTACCCCTCATGCTCCGAAAATGACCCCTCATGCTCGGTAAATGACACATCATGCTCCACTACTAACCCCTCACACAATCCAGGCTTTGTATTTATGTTGTGGTTTGCTAATATTTTATTTTGTAACTCTCTTCCGGTATAAGGAAATAAGTAAGTGCCTATTCGTCAAGTAGAATGAGCCCACTTCTTCTCAGCTCTAGATGATTTAATGAAGCCAGGGTCAAACCCGAAAACTTTTTCTTCGTCCTCTTGGTATAACTTATGTATAATATCGTCAACCGTGATTACTATTACATTCGAGATCTTGAATGCTCTAGTACAATATTCATCATCGTGGCGCTCTGGTTTCGTATAGCTACAGTCCAGCAACATATTATATTTTGCACCACCACATTTTTCCACCTCATAGATAAATTGGTTTATCATATTAGGTTTCATACTTGACAGGAACCATCAAATATTTATCGATATGATTTACATAGTCGGTGAAACATAATATTTAAAAAGATCCCTGAATGCAGGTCGCTTCAGGAAATACCATTAACATTAGGTTTTGACTCGGAGAGCACTGACGCAGGTTGTGTTGTACAATCAGTGTAGGTCGCGCCTTCATATTCGTTGAGGTAAAATGCAGGCCTTCGTATTCACAGTTCCTCTTTGTTGTATGACGAGAGAGCCCTTTCAAATCGTTGGTTTCAGAACGACAGCTACCACTTTTGTACATAAAAGTGATTCTTTTTGTAGTAAAAAGACTTGTTTCTTCTCACAGATTGCATTCTTTCATACACTTTGAATGTCAAATACGTGAGAGCACTCTGAGAAAACCCATATAGGTACTCATTCGCTCCAGAAGAAAACACGTAGGTACTCTATACGACTCCATTATAAAAAATAAGTGCCTGATCTACATAAAACTTACTAGTTTACATTTCCTGCCATGGGAAATGGGAAATGATGAGATGGGCACAAGGGCAATGGGCATGGAGTGCAGGAGCCGGGGAGCTGCCATGTCGTTACGTCACCGACCACCATCTTGGATGTCATTACCCTTTTACTCCTGACCAGCGACATCTGACCATGACCTTTGACCTTAAGCTTTGACCTTGACTGTGGGGACCTTTCACCCCAAAAAAATCTTAAAAATCCCAAAAAAAATTTTAAAATTTAAAAAAAACCTAAAAAATGTATTTAAAACTTAAGGATCGGGGTCATATCAGATGAAGTGATGAACTGCTTTCTTGTGAAAATGTAATTACAAAATAAATTTTAAAAAATGTTTTACATTACTTTTTTATGTATCGTATCATTTTATCCCTCACAACTTTAAAGTGGAGCAATGAGCACTCGCTTACAAACATTAAGATATGGAAATGGAATGATGATAAATACTTTAGTATAAAAATGCATGGACAGCTGACTGCATACACAAACATTAATTCTGCCGACATGTACAAATTTTGGAGACAATAGGTGAACCATTTTTCTTATATGTATGGATACAAGCAGACGACAAACCGAAGAATTTATCGAAGGATCGATCGAAGGATTGGGATTGATCGAAGGATTGGTGCGTGGATTGGTGAGGATTGGTGAAGATTGGTTTGTGGATTGGTGTGTGGATTGGGATTGATTGGTGTGGTTTGATGTGTGGATTGGTGAGGATTGGTATCTAAGGAGAGCACGAATGATAATTGTCCTAGCTGCCCTCGTACAATCCAAGTCTCCAGAGCCTGGCAGTATTGAAATTTTAATTAATGCCAATTAAGCCCGTATAAATGTTGATCCATATCATGTTTACATACTCATGCATGTGGTCGCTGTAAGTATGATGGGCCTGGTTTAGTCACACAAACATACAATGTCAAGGTCACCTGCATTTAATATGGTGGTAGTGGTCTGTAATGTAATGTGTTTACTGACTTTTATATATTTTTCTTGATCTTTGGTTTTCAAGGTCATTCAAATTCATGGAGTCAAGGTCGAGTTTACCTGCATCTAATATGGCAGTGGTAGTATGTAATGTTTTATCCTTTCTGACTTTCATGTTTTTTTTCGAGTTTTGGTTTTCAAGGTCACTCAAGGTCATGGGGTTAAGTTCGAGGTAGTCTGTATCCAATATGTTGGCAGTAGTCTGTAATGTCATATGCTTGTTGACTTATATTTATTTATTCTCGAGTTTATGTTTTCAATGTCATTCATTGTCATGGGGTCAAGGTCGATATACCTACATATGATATGCCGGTGGTAGTCTGTAATGTATTATGCTTTCTTACTTTTATGTAATTTTTCTCGAGTTTTTGTTTTCAAGGTCATTCAGGGTCATGAGGCTAAAGTCGAGGTAGTATGTATCCAATATGGTGGTAGTAGTCTGTTATGTCATATGCTTGTTAACTTGTTTGTATTTACTCTCGAGTTTTTGTTTTCAAGCTTATTAAAAGTCATTATGTCAACATCAAGGTCAGGGGTCAAGGGTCACATGGCAAAGTTCGATTGCTAATGGGCACTGGTTTCCAATATGGTGGATAAGTGATGTATACGAAGATTATGGTCGCCTACCAAGATGACGGTCGCCTATTAAGATGGCTGACTGGGAATGGGAGAAGGGGTGGAGGCCTGCCGACTAATTTCTTAGGTGAAGAAGGTGGGAAGAACCTCGGAAAATTAAAGTTTTTAAAAATAATTGTTGAATACTTCTTAATAATTAATTTTAATAAACTTATTAATAATATTTAATGAAATGTTTTTTTTTTTGTATTTTTGGAGATTGTTGTGATTTTTTTATTTTTTGGATTTTTGGGGCAAAGATTAAGCTCAAAGGTCAAAGGTCCCGACCGGTCCACTTGCCCTGACCCCAAGGTCACTTGGGTCTGACTCTGTGTCGCTGATCCTTCTCGCCTGCTCCGAGAAAAATTGGAAATTTTTGGAAATCTTTTTAAAAATTTTTAAAAATTTTAATAGCTTTCTAACAATACATTTTTTCGGAATTTTTTTGGGAATTTTAAGGTTTTTTTGGTTTTTTTTTTTTAGTCAAAGGTCTCCGGGGTCAATTTCGAAGGTCGAAGTCGAAGGTCGTGGATCAGGGGTAAAAGGTTAATGACGTCCAAGACGGCGTTCGGTGACCTAACAACATGGCAGCTCCCCGCCTCCTACGCTCCCATGTCCGATGCCCTTGTGCCCAACTCATCATTTCCGTACTACTGGTACTATTTGTTTGGCATATTTAGTAGTTATTTGTCAATTGTTTTCCGAGATATGATAAAAACTTTACTGGTTCGTGTTGCGCTATCTTACAAAATGGTGGATGTCTTTTTATATAAAAATTTGATGGTTGTAATATATACTCTGAACATAAAATGTTAAGTTGGAATTGATTACGTTGTTTTTCTAACGATATAGCATACTAAACTAAAATAGCATTTTGAAAATAATTGTCTGACCTACATAAATATACTTTTATACATTACCTGCCGCTTTACTATTTGTTTGCAAAATTACAAACTAGTAGGTTAGGGTACTTAATTGTTTCCAGAGAGATATGACATAAAAACCTAATTCATGAGGCGATGTCTTACAAAATGACCGACAAAAGTTGTTATTTTTTACATACATGATGATTGTAATCTAAACTGCCAGCATACAAAATTTCGTCGAAATTGGCTAAATTGTATGGTATTTATAGCAAATAAACCTAAAATATTAACATTGTCATCATTTTGAAAATAACTGCCTCGTGAATTTCAACCCGAGTACTACTTATGTACTAAATTTGGTGAGAGTTGGTTGAGTAATTTTCGAGTTATAACATAAACTTTTTGCTTTTTCATGTGATGCTACATTCCAAAAAGGCAGACATTTTTAAAGTTTAGAATTCACCTATAGAACCTATAGAATTCACGGGTACTTGCTAGGGTAATATATGTGTAGGTCTACCGAGTTTGTTCAAATTTGGTTCACACATTCATAAATTGAAAGGTTGGACACATACAAAAACACACCCACGTACCACACATTACCCTGTCATTCCTATGGAAAGTAGGCTTAAAACTGCTGTGTATTGGAATCACATGTTTCGTACCACTCATATTTTAATAAGTATATCTGGTGTTGTCAGTAACCACTTATCTTTGAACAAAGGAAATTAATAAATTTGGAGTATCAAGATTTCCTGATCAAATAATTTATTATTGGAGCTTTCTTTCGTGTTTTACAAAACATTTTATTTAGCCAGAGCAATATAAAACCAGATGAAGACATAACAGCATATAATCGCAAAATATACGTCACTGCATGGTTGCCAGATCTATCTCAACTACCGCACACGTATAGGTCCATGCGCGCGTATCTCGATTTTAGAAATTACCTGTACCTACTTTTTTACAAAACTTTTCATAACTTTTGAATTAATGGCGATGATTGTATGATGTGAAGGACATTTCTTATCTATATTAAAGAGTTTTAATTATGAATTTATTTATTTTTAATAAAAAATAAGTTCTTTGTAGTTATAAAAGACAGTGAATATTACATTTGTATTTATTGCGTAATTTAAATTGTAAATACGCTTATTACGACTTATCTATTAGTGATAGATATATACTACCGCTGACTTTTTGTATATAATTTAATTTTACACCAATCTTTCGTACATGATTTTGTTATATCTCTAAAGGATTATACAGCGTATTCCATGAGTGTGCGCTGGCGGAAAACTTTTTCTCGACTTGATTCACTAAAACCATTAATGCTCAGCTCCTATAAGTGCTAGGACAATTTTTAATAAGTATACAGCTTTCTCGATAAATGCAGATCATAACAGTAAAAACCGCATCCATGTCTGTTCTGTGGTTCTCGAGATTAGCGCAGTCATGCAGACAGACGCACTCGTCAAGGACGTCCCTTTATACTATATTGGTTTATGATTATTGCGATTAATTGGTTTTTAACGTCGATAATAGAAAAAATTTGGTGTGCTGCGACACTAGCGCTTACCTAGAGGAGAAAAATTTTAGTTGTCAAAATAATATCATTGAGCTTTCTAACTTGAGTATAATAAACCTTACCAGTACTTAAGAAATGTATATTGAGAAACATTAGGAGACTAATCAGTGATTAAAATTTCTGTTTGAAAATATAATGCGTTGACATAACTAATACTTTAAATATACATTTTTTAATCGGCCTTTAATGTTTTATTTTCACAAAGATTTTTTGAATCTCTATTATTTGGTTTCTTAAGCTTGAGATTATATGAAATAAAGATATGAGTGATTCGCGAAACCTAAGCTGCTCAGTGAGCAAATAAGATCACAATAGAATATAAAAACGCTTTAACCCGTTCGGTCCTGGATTAATTGATAAGCTCAAGTGTTGCATTCGTGAAATATTTTGGCATGGACTGTACTTGTGTGGAGCATGCTTCTCAGACCCAGTGAACAATATGCTGCCTGTGCGTTCACTGATGTCAGACCACAGACGAGAGCAACAGAAACTTCGGCAAATCAGATTACTCTCAAAGACAATGCCCAAAACACCGTGAACTGATTATTTTCTGTGTACAGTACCAGTCATACATATAATTTATGTGCAGCATGTACACGATCATGGACACGTGCGGGGACTTAAAGGGTTAAGGTTATAGGCAACATTATAATTTTTTTTTTTTGCGAGAGAGAATCTTCTAAATGTTCTATTGAATGACTTATAAAATTTATTCTCTTATGAGTTGAGAAAATACGATTTTACCACATATATATTTTTTTAGTATATTTTAATACTAAGTTGGGATCATTGTTAAGCCCCTGTCAAACTATCAAATTTTTACCTTCAACTGTATTTGACAATAAAATTTTAGGACAAAATACGGCCATCAAATTTTTCCTTCGAACAAATTTTATCGAATAATTTAGAATGTGTTTGAAAATGTGACACACAGTCGACATTTTTAATTGGAATAATCAAATTCGAAATATTTTTTTGAAATTATTTTCATAGTGAGATATTGCTTTTGTTTTTCCATGCGGTCCATTACAGGAAGAAATGTAAGTAATATTGTAATTTATTTTCGTTTCTTTACTAAATTAAAATTCAATTTATAAGATATGTTTCCTGTACTATGAAATAAATGCCACTGAGTTCGTAATATTATGTGCAAAATTCACTTAAAATTGCATTCATGCCCAGACAGCTTCTACATAAATTATCTTCATAACTTAATTAGTTTCCAGTAATTGTTCGTTATTTTAAGTTTCTTGACGTCCATTTTTGTCATGCACGATTCTGATTGGCTGAGACCATCAAACATCTAATAAATTTTAGAACCGGTCCAATTTTCAAATATGTAATGGAAAGTAAACCCATCCAACTTTCTCAGCCAGAAATTACTTCGTTTATGACGTTTCGATGATAAATGTCCAACTTTATTTGACCAAACTTATTGCAAGCAGTTTTTTGGAAAAATTTGACAGTGTGACAGGGGCTTCAGACAACTGATTTCAAAAGAAAACTGATCACAAGGCAAGCGAGCTACCATTGTGCCAAAAGAACACTCGCTTACTTGCCAAATATAAAATTTATCTTACGTAGAACCAAGCTGTCAATGTTTAAATCTTTCCTGTGTACTACAAGATATTTTTAAGCACTGGTAATTTACAAACAATTCTGTTTTCGCAGTGAAAATGTTTAATATTTACTGGTAAATAGCCTAGCACGCACAATGCACAAAACTTCTCGATCGCTCGTCAGCCGATCTGCTTTGCTCCATTCTTTATCTATCAACATTGAGGAATTCACGACCTTCCAAAAATGCCATCAATTGGGAAAACACAAAGCTGAATAATGCAATTTCTAAAAACGCACATAGAGTGAGCTTCGGAGCCTCTGACTCCGAAAGTAAGAAGCTAGGCAAAGGTCGACAGTAAGACCGTATGGAAACATTCTCCCCGAGCACACAAATAACCATTTTACCAATAAGCCCCACATATCTTCGAAACATCACGACTTAGAAAATCATAACTTAGAATGATCATAACTTAGAAACACACAACATAGAATTATCATAACTTAGAAACACACAACTTAGAACCACATAACTTAGAAACATCGCAACTTCGAAAATCATAACTTAGAAACACACATCTTAGATCTATCATAACTTATAAACACACAACTTATAATCACATAACTTAGAAACATCATAACTTAGAAACATCATAACTTAAAAAATCATAACTTAGAAACACATAACTTAGAGCTATCATAACTTAGAAACACACAACTTAGAATCACATAACTTAAAAATATCATAACTTATAAAATCATAAATTATAACGATCATAACTTAGAAACACACAACTTAGAACTATCATAACTTCGAAACACACAACTTAGAACTATCATAACTTAGAAACACACAACTTAGAACTATCATAACTTAGAAACACACAACTTAGAACCACATAACTTCGACACGTTGTAACTTAGAAAATCATAACTTATAAACACACAACTTAGAACTATCACAACTTAGAAATGCACAACTTAGAACTGTCATAAGTTAGAAACACATAACTTAGAAAGTTCACAAGTTAGAACCACATAACTTAGAACAGGCATAACTTATAAAATTCTAACTTATGTGTTTCTAAGTTAAATAAATGTATCAAATGTGTAAAATCAACTTTACTTTCCCATGATATATCAGATCATTTCGACGACTAGGCCATGGTCAAATTAAGTTATATAATGGTGTACTTACATCCTTGTATACTTTACTTACCCTTGGTACCAAACTGTATGAATATGGTCAAGCAATATTGTTGGCTTTGAAAATAACTATTGGCCAACTAATCGTTTTTAATTAATGTGTATTTCAGCGAATAAATACTTGATAAATGCCGAAAGTTATTGGTTAAAATCAAGCTCTAAATAATATTATAAACTAACTTATATAACATTTATTGCTATGTGTAGCCCAACTTTTGTGTGCTCTAGCCACTGAGTCACTGTGGCCCCACTAGAATGTTGCTCTAGCCAGTAAGCCACTGTGGCTCACATGAGACTGCTCCAGCCACTGAGACACTGTAGGTCCACTTGGAGGGTGCTCTAACCACTGTGAAACTATGTCCTCACTATGGGGGTGTTCTAGCCACTGCGCCAATGCGGCCCCACTAGAGGGATGCTCTAGTAACTGATCCACTGTGGCCCAACTTGCAGGGTGCTCTAGCCACAGAGCCACTGCGACTCCACTAGAATGGTGCTCTAGAGACTGGGCCCCACTTGAGATTGTTCTACCCATTTTGGATCAACTTGGAGGGGTGCTCTAGCCACTGGGCCCCTGTGAGCACACTTGGGGGGTGTTTTAGCCACTGAGCCATTGCAGCTCCAAAAGAATTGCGCTATAGCCAGTGAGCCACTGTGGCTCCGCTTGAGGTTGCTCTACTCACTGAGCCAATGTGGCCCCACTTATGGGTGCTCTAGCCACTGAGCCACTAGTGCAACACTTCTGGGTGTTCTAGCCACTGAGCCACTGTGGCTCCACTTAGGAGCGCTCTACACACTGAGGCACTGTGGCCCCACTAGGAGGGGTGCTCTAACCACAGAGTCAGTGTAACCCCACTTGATATTGCTCTAGACAATGTGCCACTGTGGCCCCGCATGGAAGACACTGAAGCAACTGATCCACTGTGGTCCCACTTTTCGGTGCTCTAACCACTGAGCCACTGTGGCATTACAAATAACGAATGATATAATTCTGCAATATGGTAGTATCGTACATACAATCTTTATGCAACCTGTGCCATGTGATTCAATAAGAGAGCAATTCTTATCAGTTTACAATAAATTAGGGCAAGAACTATACTTAGTACCACAATTGTTGAAATGCTTATGTAATTATAATATTCTTGCGATAAAATAGAAAAGACATGTGTCTGTGTTAACGAAGGCCTGCTGGCGGCATACTGAATTGTAGGGAGCTCGGCGTGCGCTATCTTCCACTCCTTATTTATGCTGTCATTTACAGAATAGAATGATTTACAGTTGTTCAACTTCAGCTGTTGTGCCTTAAAGTTATTGTGTTGGAGCCATTGCATACGTTGTATTGTATGTAAAACGGTAAGTTTGGGGTTCCCCACATCGCAAATATGCGTGGCCTGAATATGCGCCAACTGGTTTGACGTGAGCGCGCAGTCACATGGTACATGGATTTCAATGGTTCCAACCTTGGAGTTAAGAATTTCCTTACTTAGAGTTTTATTAATGCATTTTAAGACTATGTTACCAGGCATGTTTGTGACGACGTAGTGGTGTGGTTTAATGGCTTGGACGGACAAGGGGTTACCTGTTTCACGCATGAAATTTGCAATATTTAAACAAGGTTTCAATGTTGTCTAAATTTATGGCTGCCTCCAAATTTATGGCTGCCTCTATCTGTTTGGATAGAAAATATATACCCTTTTCCTGTTCTGAGGTGTTGTAAATTTCTCTTGTCTCTGGAGTTGTCATGTCAATGGCGATTATATTCTCAGGAGTAATTGTATGGCTGGTTTCGTTTTTGTATAAGTACGGGATTTTGGTCGATCGAAAAAACTGCCATGTATTTTTGTTATTCTGGAGGGGGGTTTGGATTTTATCAACATTATTTGTGTGGGAGACAGCATACATTCTGTTAATGGCATAGTATAGTATTCCAAAGTATCATTGATTGGAATGCTGAGTTGTAATCCTAAGTCGCTAATTTGTGATTGCATAATTAGCAGATGCAATGCCGAGTTCGATTTAACATACAAAATATTTTTAACACCTATCGTGTTTGTTAATTCATAAGTTACTTACAGCTAATTATTTGTATCGCGATGCATTCTTCAGAAAATAAACTGGATAATGTTTTTGAGCAACATTTTTTCCATGAAGTACCTAGGCCAAGACAGTATATTAGGAGACATCATCCTTTCCAGGACCTATATGATGAGAAATTTAATATGTGGCTCCGACTTTCTAAACAAACTACTTTGGAATTGCTACATGAAATCGAAATTAATTTAAGTTTTGATAGCAACAGCTTCTTGATAGCATGCTTATTCAGCAGCTTTCATAAAATCTCATCAATTGTAATAGACCCCTAACCAGAACTTGCTCAATGGTGTCAAATGAGTTGTAATATACAATACAATAATGGTATCAACAATGTATTGAATAATTTAAAAAAAAAAAAATTTTTGTTGACACTTAGGTTTTATGCACTTGATCGTTTTTGATTGTGTGTAGCGATCTAATGAGTATACACAAGTCCACAGCCTGTAGAATAGTACACAGGGTAACACACCAGGAGCCTATTCCATACAAGTTACAATTCAACAGGTGACAGGGAATTGACAGACAGGTTTACAATCCGACAAATATGTGTTTCATAAAAGTTGAGTTTACAAATTTGTCATGACAAATTTGTAGAATTGTATGACAATTTGACAAATAGTTGTTTAACAAAAGTTTTGAGCTGACAGGTAAAATCCCGACTAATTTGTCGAATATTACACTATAGACTGTTTTATGAAACAGATAAGTATAATCACTTGGTGACATATCTCCAAATTTGTAGAATTGTCACTGCAGAAATGACAGGCGAGCTTTCCTATGTAACCAGTAAATTGTAATGTTTATATAACACAGCAGTGCAATTGTGTTTCAATATTTAGTGAAATAAAACATTGCTTGGCAAATAGCACAACCTTTTCCTCTCGGATCAGGTTTAATATAGTAATCTTATCCACATTTCTCGAAATTCTGCTGCTAGATTGGACAAAATTATATGGGTGGAATTATTATTTACCACTTAATTATTTGTGGAAGGAATTGACTGTTCATGAACTGCATATAAAGCGGACTTCAGAACTTTCTAGCACATAATTAATGAAACTTACAGTTTGACATAAATTGTCATGTTTTTGAAACAGTATTTTAAGGCTGACAATTTACACTTTTTTGCCTGTCAAATAAGGGAAACTTGTATTATTTATGAAACATAACATTGTTATGACACATTTATTTGACATAATTGTCGTATATGTCACACTTGTCACGTTTTATGAAATACGCCCTGACTGCACTTTTGGCTAATGGTATTTTTTAAATACCAGCCAGTAGACGAGAACAGCGTAGACCTACTATCGTGCTAAACTTTTATGAGATTGTTGGCTATCCTGGTGTTATTGGTACAACTGTACACATACGTTATTGTAACGCGTCTTTAACTCATTTAGAGTTATGTGAACGACTTTCTGCGGATTGAAATCAGTAGCAATTGTTTGCCAACGCAAATTCTTTGTCTTTAAAAGACAGCATCAGTCTTTCCCCTCTCAATTATGCTCATACTTTCTTCTACTAAATCAATTAAGAATTCTTTCTCATGATCTGTCGTGTTCGGTACACGAAAATTGCTCTTTATCGGGAAAAGAAAGTTACAACTGTCAACGCCAAGAACTATGTTTAATGTTAATTCCAACCATGCCAATCCATCATTTATACAAAGCCAAGAAATAATTATGTTTATATGTTCACTCAAATCTAGGTAAATAACTACAACGATAGAACACAGATACGTATATAAGGCAAAGTTTCAGCACATTCTCTGAGGCGTGTTACTACTAGCGCTTGGTGAAAGCGCTATGGAAATACAAGTGCACAGGCGGGAAGTTTGAATTGATACTAACTTACCAACTTCCACTCAAATTTATGTTGAAATTTAAATTTACGTAAATGCTGTGTGCAGTGCAAAATCGGTGTGTGTATACATGTTAAACACACTATTTAAATGTGTTTGGAATATATTTTAATGGTATAATACTCGTAACTAAACAAAATATTTACACATATTTAAATATATTTTCAATCAGAGGAATGAATCGTTTATATTATTTCAAAATACGTTTTTTAACATATACCATGGGGAATCAATTCAGTGGGACATATTGAAACATAATGTACTTAATGGAAGACATATTGTTTTGGTTTGGTGAGTTTAGTATTTCCAGGTTATTTTTGATTCGATAAGGATGCCTAATTGTAAATACTGTGTTCTTGGCTGTTTTTATGTGATTGGAACAGTAAGTCACAGATTCCCAGTTTAAGAGTTACGTTTTATTTTGCGAATGGGTGAAGAGTGGGGCAGATGAGAAACTTGTTGGCTTAGACAGTCTAGAAATGTTGGGTAATTTTTTTGGTATGCGATAACCACTTTTCCTATTATTGCAGAAGTCTTGGAACAAAGAGGCTTATAGGCTTTCTTTGCCAACACTACATCTGAAAAGTAAGTGCATTGTAAATTTCATGTACACTTTGATATTATGTCCAAGATATATTTCATGAAAGATATATTTCGTTTTAAACATACATACGAGCTTATATTTTATACTACAGCTCAATTTTAGGTTCACATTCTTGTATGAGTTTTCCCCTACCCTTATATGTAGCCCGAGTAATATTGTAAAGAAAATACTCAGATTGCAAACAACACATATCTTCCCTTGTTCCACCTGTGATATTGTTATAAACCTAATTCAACTATTTTTGTTTAAATATATGTAGATTTTATAGCTATTTGTGTTTAATAAATGTAATAATCACATTGGTCAGAGGTGCGGTGCTGGTGAACATATTTTAAATATAAAGTTGCCAATTTCAATAAATTCATCTCTCCCATTTTACAGCCAAGCGCCTACCAAAAAAAGAAGTTACACAGGTGTTGAAGATCCACAGACTTTGTTAAATTTTGAAGAACGTGCTATTTTCTGGAGAAAATTACGTACACTTTGATAATCATAAGCACTGAACCTAACCAAACCATGCTATATGTTGTTCACAGTAAACTTAGGCACTTTTGAAAGAACTGCGCATCGTGTATTCTTTGCCATGGGCCTCATCACTTTACTCATCTGTTGTTCGAGTGAAACTGAAATTATTAGAAAATTAAATATTTTACATCTTTAATGTATCTTGCACTTACAATGGTGTCCAAATTTGTACATAATTTTGTTACCACGCCCTGGAACCAGTATTAATGTTTTGAGAAGCCTACAGTAAAACATATTTATTTTTAAAATATCGAATTAGGCTTACATCATCACATCACAGAAGGGAAGATATGTGTGTTGTTTGTGATCCGAGTCATTTCTTTACAAGACCACTCAGGGTTATATCAGCTTTGTGCCTGACATAGTAGGGTACGGAAAAATTCATACAAGAATCTGAATTTAAAATTTAGCTGTGGTAATGTAAGACTGTTCACGGTAAAATGAATCCTTCTGAGGCCCTAGTTTTTTCGCTCAGACTTTTGTACCACATTATGTACAAAATCGCCCACTGCAGGTCTCAAATGACTACAGCTCACTGGCACACTATAGCCAACCATCCAAGGTGGAATTCCCGCCTCTCGCGAATCCCTACCGCCCAGAAGGGGGAAAAGGGCCCAAATTTCCGCGAAAAAAATCCAAGCCCTCCGAATCGCAGCAGTCGCGCCAGGCCTCTTCCCCCGTCACCCCTGCTGCTGAAACAGTCACGTCTGCCTCTGCAGCCAATCAGGAGCCAGCTCAACTCCCATTGGGCGAGCAAGCTTCTGGATGCCAGATAAAACTGGCGAGCCCAGTAGCCCCAGCTGCCTCTGAACCCATCAATATGCAGATATTAATTCAGGAGGCGAAGACTAGCCCCCTAAATGAAAAATTCCCCTCTTTTAGTGGAGTGCTGGAAGCAGTCTGTAACTTGTTACTGGTTTGGACTGACCAAACCAAGTCAGTTGAAGAAAAAGGGCGAGCACTGACTGGGGCAGCCCTCTCCACCGTGAAAGGGCTGCAGCAGCAGCCTGATGCTGTTAATACGCAGCTGCCAAATGCTCTGCCTTCTAGTTTCAGTATAGTAACTAGTTTAGTTTACTGAAATGCCAACGGCATTCGCAGTAAAAAACAAGAGCTGATAAATTTTATTTCTCACTACCAGATCCCTATTATTGCAATTAATGAAACGCATCTGAAACCACAGTTGCGATTTTAACTTCCTGGCTATAAATGATATCGAAATTACCGCGATAATCTGCACGGCGGAGTATTGATTCTGGTTCACTACTCAATTGTATGTAATCCTGCGAAACAACTGCAACTTCAAACGCTTGAAGCTGTAGGCTATAGCCGAGTGAATCAATGCAGGTTTTAATCTTGCCCATTTTCCCACTGTAATTGTTTTTCCTAAACGGGGCAAAGCCCCGACCCAATTACAGAACTATCGCCCTAACAGTATGCTCAGCTCGCTCTGTAAGATTCACGAACGAGTCCTATTACACCGCCTAAACAATCATATTCGGGATGTTAACTTGTTTCCTGACAAGCAATTTGGCTTCAGGAAAAAACATTCGACAGTCTGCCAACTGATTAGACTGTCTGAGCATATCACTACCACTTTTGATTGGAAAAATTGCACGGTTGCGGTATTTCTAGACGTAGAAAAGGCCTTTGACAGGGTTTTTCACGCAGGGATAATTTACCAGCTGTATCAAACCAACTTCCCTGATTGTTATATAAATATTTTAGACTCCTATTTAGACAATCGTTCCTTCTCTGTCTCTTTAGAAGGAGCTATTTCAGATAAGAAAATCCCCCGGGCAGGAGTCCCCCAGGGCCGCATCCTAGGGCCAGTTCTATATAATATCCATACCCACGATATTCCACGCCCCCCTAACTGGAATATTAATTGGGGTATTTATGCAGATGACACGGTCATCCACACCCGATCCCGTAGAGCTGAAACAGCTATTAAGCGCGCGCAGGCACAGTTCGCTGAGCTAGAAACTTATTTTCGCCTGTGGAGAATTAAAATTAACAGGGGTAAATGCGAGGCGCTAGTCTTCACGCGCAACTACAAAACACCTAATCTCCCCCAATTAACTCTTTTTGGAGAGAACATTCCATATAAATACGAAGTTAAATATCAAAGCCTCGCTATGAATAGAAAGCTGACATGGCTGTGCCATGTGGAGGCCAAGTGAAAACTCGCTTATGACCGCAAGTCAGCTCTATATTCTATACTTAACCGCGATTCTAGGTTTTCACAGAAAAATGTGATTCGTATATATCAAACTATAATTCGACCCATTCTCACATACGCAGCCCCAGCTTGGGCTTACTGTGCCAATTCTCACCTTAAATTCTTACAAGTGGTGTAAAATTAAAGCCTTAAAATGGCAGTAAATACATCCCGTTATGTCCCTATCAGATGCATGCATGCAGAACTAAAACAAGAAATGCTGCAAGAAGTCATTCGGAAACAGGTCCAACACTTCTATGACTCAAATGTGGACCATACCAATCAACTTATAAGTGCCCTTGGGGACTACGATATCGAGGAAACTCAACGCTATAAACGACCTAAATCGCTTCTAGCGCATAGGCCCCCTTAGTCCCGCATGTATACACTGCCATGCCAAGCATAATAGCGTCTGCGTAGCCTCCTAAGTCTACTACTGTAGACTAACCTAATAAATCCTGAAGGTAAAGATCAGATTACGATAATTGATCATTAATTTCATTATATTTAATTTTATTAATTTTATTTTTAGAATACTTCATTTTTGATAATTGGCTAAGCTAGGCTAGCCTTTCGTCCCAGCCAGCTGTCTGTATATGTATGGCCCTGTGCTGCAGCCGATTCCAAGGCCACCTCTGCATTACTGCAGGGGTTTGCGGCGTCGTGTGGCTCTCTGCAGCAGTTGGTGAGAGACCTCCCCTGCGTCACTATAATATTCCTCCCCCCACCCCCTCAAATGAAACTTCGTGCACTCGCAGCATTATAGATGGAAATATACTCCATTACAGCTTATGGCTATGCAGGCATGCTCGCAGTGGTGGCACAGCATTAGAATTAGACACATGGGTCCCCGAGGACATATGTTAATATTTGGTCTTATATATTAGGTTAGTAATTTAGAATAAGTTAATTATATCCATTTTCTCCACAGGTTCGTACCGTCTTCTTCTGATCCAATAGAAACCAGTAAGTGTTGGCCATGCTGACACTTACTGGCATCTCACTGTCATTTATTTTAGTTTCAGGTTTACTGGGCAACCAGAGGGAATGGTCCCATTGTTCCACTTTCCTCACGAGGGTGTTGCATGCATCACCCTGGCTAAAGCCAGCACCAATTGAAGACTTCCAAATACAGCACCCTTTCTCTACTAGTCTTTCATCTCTGCTAATAAAGCACGAGTTACAACCTCTGTCTCCTGTAGTATCTCTGTTTAATGGATGAATAATTTTGAATTATTTCCTGTCGACTGGGTTTTTACGCTGTCTATAGCGGTTTTTCTCAGTCTCTTCTAGTTATAGTCTTAACTATGGGAACACTTAGGGAGGTAGTCATGGTCTTAATTAGTGGTCATGGCTGCCCAATCCCTGTTTGTCGCGATGCATGTCTCCGTGCATGATTTCCTTTCCTTGTAAACGTAAGGGGTTAGCCCTGGGACGCAATAAGATACCACCCTGCCCACCCAGCTGTCACTTAACACTTAGTAATAGAGTGGTTAGAAAAAAATTCCAAACATTATTCCCTCACAAGAACTTCTAGTGGAAAAACACACAAAGCGAGAATGTAAGCGCATATGCATTCGGCGAAACCTGTGAGAACCTACTTAAATAATTGATGCTTATGTACTGTAAATACTGCAGAACAAGCAGTTAAGTTAACTATCTCGGCTCTCTTAATATATGTCTGAAAACTATTTTTTTAGTTTGGGATTCGAACCCACGCTTCCCTTGCAGGAAACCAAAGCTTAAATCCAGCACCTTAGACTGTTCGGCCAACCTGACAAATTGTGTAATAATGTGGATATTTAAAAAAAAAAATATATATATATATATATAGTTAACATGTAAGTTTTCCAACCCAACACTGACTTCGTACTTCAACAGTTATTTTTCAAGATGCATATGATTACTATAGACACACCGACATTTTTGCAAGAATATTTATTTCTAACAGTTTTTACCAATCATATCATTTTTTGATGGTTCCTCAATTTGCAAAGTAAAGAAAATGTATTCTCGCTTTATATACACTGATAAACAAACATTAAAATATCATGCATCGATGTAAATGGCGAATAGACTTACTGCACACACGCACACACATGCAAACACGCACAAACATCTCACCGCATTCCCGACATTCATTGCTTGCTACCATTCCAGTTTACATAAACATACCATCCTTGTTTTTTTTTTTTTTTTTACTCTTTGCGAACTTAGTAATATACAGGGACAGATTATCATATATGAAAATCATCTCCTGGGAAATTAAACTATTCTCAGGATGTACTATATATATATATATATATATATATATATATATATATAAAATTTTGCATAATTCTTTTAAAAAAAAATTCCATTTACATTTTACATACAAGGAATAAACAATGTTTATGTTTACTCGGCTAACACGTGAGAGCAAATACTATATTTAAACCCAAATTCGAAAGGATACGAATTCGATTCCCATCCAAAACATTCAGATTACATTCTTTTTCCCGAAGATTTCACAGATCACTCCAGGCGAACGCCTGAATGTTAACATACTACACATCACACCAATTTTCCTTAGCAATGCAAATAAAGTTAACCAATTCCTATCTCGCAGAAGGATATTATTGAATATTCATCCCAACTCATATATCTATTTGTTTAGACAAACCGTTATCAAATATGCGAGCTGAAGACATATACCCTCCTCGAAATCATTTTCCCCTAATTTTTGTAAATGGAGAATTGCGAACACCCATTTACACTTCATATCCATGCGAATTAGTTAAGCAAGAAACTTAATTATGCTATTACCATCCTAACATTCACTCCAGCATTACCTTACTACATCATCACACAGGAGACAAACCTGTTAAGTTTATGATGAAGCAGCGATTAAATCACTAGTCTCTTACCAAAAAAATGCAATAATAGTCAATCCATCACACAAATTTTCGAATGTTTATCGCTCGCGTTAACATGCATCTAAACATTACCGATGTGGGTGGAAGAGAATATTCACTCTTAAAATACATAGACGAACATATAACTAAGGAAATTTTCGTGAGAGTCATAAGATATAACATATTCCCAGTCCCCGAAATTCAAAGGTTTCCCATCCCAATCTATTGCAAGTCAATATAATTTAATGTCTAAGTTAAAGTAATCACCACAGGAAATAGACAGATTTTTATAGTTTCCTTTTAAGTATTCCATTTCATCGCCCCTCATAGAGACAAGCATTTTATCTCTTCTGTAACCACATCCATGGCATTCTATTACGTAGAGAGTGCTACGCTCTTGCCCCTAAGGATGTTTCGAGATGGGCATAAACCGTATGCAGAGCAAAAGAACCCAAACACCTTAAAACCCTCGTTTGAGCATATATTGAACACTTAAACCACAAGTATGCTTAAGAAGAGTGTTATTTTTCAGAAAGCAAAAACCATGAGCTATTCCAAGGTTATTTATTTTAATAAATTCTTAGCTTGGTTTTTCCATATTCAGTTTGCACTACATTAATTTCTTTTGGTTGTTTTACTTCGATTACAATTATATATTTGCATCACAATATAAATGAATTTTAAATAAAAATTGTATATAAAGTTAATTTCCCAAGGTACAATAAGAACATTTTCAAGATTCATGTAACATTAAATTTTACTTTAAATCAATTTGAGCCTATAAGACTCCGTGATTCTTATATGAGCAAGTTACATTAAAGAATAATGCATTCCACACTAAGGCGATTCTTCAAATATCCAACAGTGCTAAAGCACTTTCAATATTTACTTTATAATGATTAGTATTTATACTGCTGAGAAAACCTGAATTTCCGCCAAAAATATAAGTGCGGACAAAAGCAATACTATACTCCAACTAGCAATATTTCACATTCTCTGGCCATATGGTCAGCGATCACAAAAGTATTTATTACTCAAGGGTATATTTTACATTAATTAAAGGCCAAAATTACTTCTGGCATTATTTTAATGTATTTTTCTCTTTTTCTCTGGCTATGATAACTCATAGAAACAATAAATGATTGTATTTTCCATTATCTGACAAAAATATTAAATTTAAATTTGACTGTCATACAATATTGTTCAGTTGGACAAACAAAGACAAACAAAAGAAATAATTATATTTTACAAAGTCAGTCTAACTTCCATTTCTTTAAGAAATTTGTATGAAAAATTCAGGGCTAAACGAGCTCCAAAAAGGCCAATGCATTATGCCTCAAAATTTAACAAAGTCTAGAAAAATATTGGATTTGAAGTAAATCAAATCTTAAAATTTAATGGTTTTGTGAGCTCCCAACAACAAACACATTATTAAAAGTGGTTACCAGGAACCATGTTTCAAGTGTACTCTGGGGCAAAACCAACTCCCATTTGAAAAACAGTTAAAATTGGTTTTTCTCAATGCTTACATTATTTAAAAATGTCTTTTAAAGTATTACAATTTTTAGTCTCTTTTAGATTTACGATTTAAGCATTCTCAAATTTTCATAAAATCTCTACTCGCTAACATGGCATCTGACTCCTACCTCAGGATACCATATGTGCCTGCCTTATTTTTGCCATAATGGCTATGCATAAACTTACTGTTTGAGAATCATTACTTAACTGACTGGGGGCTCTCCTTCTGGGGCGGTGGCAATCGACCCCGATCCAGAGATTGCACCCACATTTATAAAAACACAAAGTAATTGCCCCTAGGCGGGGTGTTCATCAACAGCTGACCAATAGAAAATATATGGCCATATAAGGAAATGTCTGTCGAGGGTATACATTGCCCTCTAAAGGGGTTACACAATTAAAGTCCAATCATTATGTCTGGATCATAAATATGTCCAAATATGGGTAGCACACATGATTCCACGTAACCAAATTTCCGTTGCTCAAGCAGGATGCAATATGTGATGTCACGAAGTGCATGGTCTTTACTAAATGTCCGGTAGCCAGCTAATGGCCAACTGGTGGGTGATGTAACTGGGGTAGTTCATCGAAACGCCATGCGACATGCGCACAACAGCTCACATCAGTCTCTCGCTTGGCAGTAACGCTTCAAGTGAGCACGTGGTATGTTGAATGGCCGGATCTTTGTGCCTCGCCCGCCCGGCAGGCAGCGAGCGGTGATGAATGCAGCCGTTCACCATGCCTACGACATGATCAGTTACCATGGTACAGCAGGTACGTGGTAGAGGCAAACGTCTTTTCCAACATTTTCGTGCAGATAGACGAAAAAGTTTTCATGTAGATCAACTCTAAAATTTCAAAATTTGAAAATATTTGTGTGAAAATTGTGTGATGCATCACAAAAGCATTCGCTATATGTAATCAAATTCAACTCTCTTGCAGACAAATATTTCGCCATACGACCTATACACACCCATGGTATTCTATTTAGTAGAGGGTAATCAATATAAGAAATAATAAAGCTAGAGCAATAAGTAATGCAATTCAATTATCTTACAGACAAAAATTTCACCCTACGACCGATACACACCCGTGGTATTCTATGTAGTAGAGAGTAAGCAATATAACAAATAGTTATGCTAGAACAATTTCATCTCATACACACCTTTCACCCATAATTTTCATTTTAAATTCCACTACATTGTAGTTGTTTGGTGTTTTCATTTTTTTTTCTCAGTACGCTATGTTTTTCTGCATACAAACTTCTCGTTCGTAAATAAGATTTTAAGAAAATCTCTTAGCAATTTCGGTTCAGTTTTCACCATAGTTTGTGTTCATTATTTTTCTCACTTTTTCCATGAACTGTGGGTGAACTCGTCAAACACTAGTGCCCCACATACTTACCAATGCGTAGTGTGGTTTCTAAAGGCAAACAAAGAAAAGTCTATCTGAATTGATCTACTTCAAGCAACACGTAGGTTGCTGACATTTCACATATACAAAAAAATGAAATGAATAACTTCATAACATTACTAGCATGAATGATTGACATATGAAGACACTCGACCCTCTAACTAGGAATATTCTCAGAATGCCCTATTCAAGAAAGAAGTAAACCATCCTTCATTAGCAGTTTCACAGTGGCCATGCGGAAGCATCATATATCAAATATATTTATCATTATGACGGTCAGTGACGTTATATTGCTGCGAATCGTATTCATTACTGTCAGTTCTACAAACATGGTAACAGTTTATCCTGGATTTCCGAAATTATTTACTCTTAAAGCTCGTTGAACCCTCGTCATATTAAGTGACGTGGAACAAATCAATATAATCAAAATGGTGGTATTTCCCTTCGCCACAGTATCCGTTTCACATTATATACATTTACATAAATTTCAGTCCCAAAAATTAATTATCAACATTATGAATTCCACATTTTTCGACAATAACTATTATCATGTATCTCGCACTAGCACCACCTGTCCAATCGTCAATTCTTGTTTCTGGGACTTCTTGGGTTATCTGCTCCTCCTCTCCATGGCTAGGATTAACTTCCTTCTTGTGAACTCTTAGTAGCTATTCCTTCTTTTCCTCGTCGGTCTCGTCAGTTTCGGGCTATTTAGTGTCGGTTGGAGGTGGTAATCTTTACATATCGAAAATGACTGATCGCTGACCTGACAACGCTTCCAAAGGGGTTATGGACGTAGACTCGTGCACCGTGTTATTCATCACAGCTTCTATCACCAGTAGGTTGTCCCACCAGTGTTGGTGAGATTGGTGGTGGTCAGTGAGTAATATGATTCTTTCTCCCAGTAATAAATCACGGAACTTTTGTAGATTCTAAACAATGCCAAACATTTCCTTCTCAGTGACTGTGTGGTTTTTCTCCGCTGTGCTTAGCATTTGACTTGCCATGGCCACAGTCTTTCCATTGCCTCGTTGGTAATGTTGTGACAGTTTAGCACCAAAGGCGTACGCCGAAGCATTAGTGTATAAGTGATAGTCGACTCCCTGTCTGGGGTGATGTATCATCTTTTCGTCCAAGAACAATCTATTCACTCGCTCGAATGCCTCTTGTCGAGCCACAGACCATTACCACTTTATTCCTTTTCGGAGTAGTTCAAACAATGGTAGGGCTGTACCGGCTACTTGGTTGGAGTAGTTCTGGTAGAACCCTACTATTCACAGAAATGTGTGCAGTTGTTTTACATTTCTCAGCACAGGAAAATGGGACATGAAGATCAGCTTGTTTGGCGTTGTCTTAATGCCCTCTGGCGCGATGATGTATCCAAAGAAGGGAATCTCTTCCCGACAAAAGAGCGATTTCCGTAATTTTAAGGTCATACCAACCATAGTAAGTAAGTGTAGTACCATATTTAGATGGATTAAGTGGGACTCAAAAGTAGACGAAGTAATAAATATGTCATCTGCATATGATCATGCAAATTCTGACCACTTGTCACCCAGGGTTAAGTTCATAAACTGCATGAATTTTGACACCGTATTGCTTAACCCAAACTGCAAAACCTTAAATGCATATTGTTGGTTGCGAAACAGGAAACCTGTGTACTGTTTAGATGTCTCTTCGAGCAGCAACTGGCAGTAGCCATGAGCCATATCGAGGGTGTACATATAATTTTAACACCATCATATAGGCATAATAATTTGTCTGTTGCTCTCGAAATTTCCCTGGCCGTCACCGTAATTCCTTTTATGCGTCTCGCATCTAAACAAAAGCGTACCGAACCATCCTTTTTGCGCACGCTCGCCATAGGGTTGGTGTACGTACTGGAGGTGTGCTCGATGACATCCCATTCCATCATTTGACTGGGAAAAGCCTCTGCTTCGTGCAGGTACTTACTGGGAATGGGGTAGGATTTATAGTGAAAAGGCTCGCCGGGTATTACATTGATGTGTGCATGAAAAATATTGCATCTCCCTGTGTATTACCTTAGGCGATGATCTGTCCGCACTGTGTGTATGTGCTTCCACAGGGCCCCATATAAAATATATGAGTACAGCACAGATTACTGCCACTGCAACTGTCAGTCCAGCCATACACAACCGCCCCGCGATTAACTGCGAGAGTGATGAAAATAACACAGACATTTGGTAGACAAACTCTTTCAAAATTCGCTAGATTTCCGGCAACCTACTTGGTGTAATGACTTGCGGTGTACAGGTCAGGGTATACTGTTCCGGAACTGCACAAAATGCAACACGAAATATCATCATGAGAACATGAATCCATTCGGAAGTGGACCGTGCAAGAAATGCAATATGAATGCAGACAGTGTAAAGTACCAACACAACCAAGTTAACACACCATACAATTGATAACAGTTTTTCGGAGAGCTGCGGAGAGTAACAAAATGCGACAGCACAGGATGTGAAGGGATAAGGCGAAACACGAGATGCTAAATGACAAGGCAAGGTGTATGGTTTGGAGGTTCACGAGAGTTGTCAAACAAGCATGGAGCAGGCGACAGCGCAGGGAGCACGCTTCCCATGTCGGGAGTGTACGGTGGGGCTGCAAGCAAACAACCGCATGTCACATGCCCACAGCACGCACGTGACTCAGATTGACACTTCGCCACTAAACAGGCAAACAACTACAGTGCCAGCCTTACCAATCATGCCTCTTCCCATTGTACCACAGACACCCTATCCACGTCCAATGGCTACATACTATCCACCACCTATGTTTCATTCAAGTTACCCAGAAATATAACATAGCATTTCAACCCCTTTTCCCACGGTAACACTGGTGACAGTTATGTAGCCAACTCTGGTAAACCTCACGGAAACCATGCAGAATGCAAGCAATCGACCACTGGAACCAGTGCACTGGCCAATGCCGACACACTTTCAAACACTTCCTACGTATTCAGGCTTGGACCCAAGGATGCAGCAAAACTGGAGTTAACACAAAATCCCAACAAAAAAGTCAGAACAAAAGGGCACAAGATACTAGCAGTAAGAAAATCCATTGAGAAAGTTAAGGATCATTCTAATGTGAAAGTTCAAACTAACACAAAAACTTGTGATGTATCAATAACCATTTATTATATTGTTTTATTTTCGGTTTTTTTTTTCTTTTGGTTATATGGTATAATATAATATTTTTCTTCCAGCAAAACACAAACTTATTATACTTTTCCACATACTAAACATTTTCAAAGAAACAACAGAGCTAAGTAAAATATTACAAGCCATTGTGCTACAAAATGCAGAAAAATTTAATATTTAATATTTTTCCACCACACTTTGGAAAAAAATTCAACATATTCCGATGCAAGCTGTATAAAAGAAAAACAGCATATTGATTCTGGCTATCACCACGAAACTTTCATAAAATTAACATTTAAAATTGTGATATGCTTTCGACTTGACAAAAACTCCTGGCTTACAGGCCAGACAGAAGCCATTCCCAAATTTTCTTTAAAATTATGTTTTGTCATTTCACAAGTTGTTACTTTTAGGTAACCTGTACATGACAAGAGGAAAAATCCCTTATTTAAAATTGTAACCCCAGGCTGAGTTGACATGTCTGCCTCAAAAACTTTCATATAAAAAAAATTAATTTAAAAAATGTGCCTCAATGACACAAGGCAACTGCTCGAAACTAGCTATCCTTAACCTCGAAAGAAAATTTATGTTTGAAAAACCCTAAGGTTCCTGCTCAAAGCGACTGCTAGAAAAACATATTAACATTAAGTCACTGTAATATTCCTTTAAAAAAGAGTACTTGCGAATATTATAAATTAAGCCATATTTTGGCAACTATTCCCACATCAAAGTGACATCATTGCCTTTTTTGTTTAATAACCTGCCATTTTAAAGTTTCATTTAAGCAATATTTGTTAGTAACACATAACAATAGGTGAATGCTCCCTCGAGGCCGATCATCTAACTCTGATCGAATATTTACATTGAGTATTTTACACAAGGTCACAATGAAATGCAAGGAGGGGGAATGCAATTCATTCCCCATTAGTAGTACAGTTGAAACATTTTTTATTGAGCCCTCCTATCGAAGCATTTGTTACCTAATATGGCAACGACATGAATTTCCTTTGGAGTGGTATGTTGAAAAGTTCATTTAGGCTGGAGAGGGGTCTTCAATTCACCAGCCTATCACTGTTTTTGTCCAAATAAGGTGCCCACTGCACCACACATCAGCGGAAAATACGTCCCTCAGAGCACATTCAAACTGCGCGGGGACCAACATGCAGTGTGACTACACAGCCACCAGCCAGCCTGGAGGGAACAGTGGCGTTCGAAGACCTTGTATGTGGGAGGCTGAACTAACCCCCTGTAGTAACAGGCGAGCCTTGACCCACACGTGGCGTGCAGGAGGTGTGCGTTTATCCATTTTACAAAAGTGCCCAAACTGTGCTTCAACCATGGCCAGACCATCACCAAACACAACCTGCAGCAACCATGTTTGAAAACAAGTAAGTTTTAGGTGTTTTAAACAAGTCCCAGGTATATTTTCCAAACGACGAACTTTCAGTATTTTTTCGTGCACAACATAACTTCATATGTAGTTGTGTTCGTGTTGAATGAGGCGGAATGAAAGACAACGAAACACGTAGTTTTGTTGAAGTTGTCTCAGTTTTCTGGACAACATAATGAAGACCCATCTGCCTTTATCCAAGATTGTACGACCCGAATGCAGAGATATGAGGTATTTGATGAAGAATGGCCTGGCTGTGTGGGGAAACAGCTGGAGGGAGATACCAAGCAATAGTGGGGCTCTATCAACCACTATGGGATTACGTGGATGGAATTCAAACATGATTTCCAAAGCCGTTTTGGGAGAACATTTACATCAATACAAGCACAGAGCAAACTTACTCTTCAGGAGCAACAGCCTGGAGAAAAGTTAAGCGCATTCATAAATCGGAAAGCCCACCTTGTTCGCCCTTTCCGACCCGAACTTCCAGAGCGCGAAGTATTAAAGGTGGTAGCAGAAACCGCCAGTGCAGTGTATCATGCAGCATTAGTGCCCCTACTGAATAGCAGCCTAGAGGAGTTTATGAGAGCAGCCATAATGCTCGAACGTAGCCCCTGACAACTACGATACGAGACCGCGAGTGCATGATGGTGCCACTGGTGCAGAGAAGACACCAGAGAAGAGGAGCGGGATGAGTCGGCGAACTGGTTTCAAAGTAAAAAATTCTGACCAAAACCATGCAAATTCAATGTCGTCCAGCGGCAGGATTACAGTGAACGTGGACATGTTAACACCATAAATGCGAGGCGAGGAAATGCAAATTTCGTGAAGTGGGACAAATCGCAGCCACCTAGGATACTGTGCAGGTATTGCAGAGAGGAGACGTACCACTGGCATTCCAAGTGCCCCAACAATCCCTATCTTCACACGCAGAACAACTCCAGCGAACATCCACAGGGAAACAGGCAGTAGGGGTGAAGGGGTTTGATGTTCCTCCCACCCCTGTTTCGCTGGACAGCATGGAATTAACACCACAACAGTCACTGTTAAACCAGATTAGTTTCAATGGTGCAAAATTCATATGGATCCTTGTTTTAATCAATAATCCGCCATGTCACGCCTTAATCGACACAGTGGCCTCGCAAAACTTTTGTCAAAAAAGTTCGTGAATGCATGGGTCATAATACCCACAGGACATGTGATCAGGCTAGCAGCCGGTCACCAAAGTGATTCCGCAATAGGCCAAGCGAAAGTGACAGTTAGGGTCCATCACTTGGAGACAATAACTACCACAATTATAACTGCAGAGATTACAGAGGATGCGATACTAGGAGTGCCCTGGCTAACCAAACAGAACACGGTAGTGGGACCAGCATAGCACAGGGTACATTTTAGTGCCAAGGAGTGAAGCACAATCTATAAATTGGACAGTAGGGCAAGGAAAATGTGCCAAGAGTAATGCTGACAGAGTTTGTACATTGTATTCATGTAGAGCACCAAGTCGTGTTCCAACACATACTGGATGAGAGGCGAGAATGGTTTTTGCAAAACATGATGCGCTGCATTGTACTAGCATTGCCGAACACAAGATTCCACTCACACAAGAAGGGCCAATTTATTCTAGTCCCTGCAGTTATCTTCCACACCAGGCCAAAATTATTCGCAAGCAAATTTCAGAGAAGCTAGCCGATGGAGTGATTGAAACAACTAGGGGCCGATTTAATTCAGCAATTACACTCGCGCCGAAAAAGGATAAGAAGTGGTATTTTTGCATTGATTTCCGTCTCATCAATCAGATGACAAGTAGCACGCTCCCACCCTACATTAGTGTAAAGGTTGCACTCAGCATGCTGTCTAGAGCAAAGATAATGTCATCCCTAGACCTGCGCAGTGGGTACTGGCAAATCCCTGTATGCCAGGAAGACCGGGATAAAACAGCTTTCAAGGCCCCGGACGGCACCAGTTATCAATTCTGCACAATGTCCTTCGGGCTGAAGTGTGCTCTGACTATGTTTCAGTCAATGATGGTTTGAATACTTGACGAATTGGTAAGAGAGTTCGTGCTAGCCTACATAGATGACGTGATTATCTGAGTGGATTCCTGGGAAGAACATGTACATCACTTATCACCAGTACTCGAAAAATGCTGGAAATGAATGGCTTAAGGTGCACAACCAATAAGTGCAGCTTGGTAAAGGAGAACTTAGAGTTCTTAGGACACTTAGTGAGCGAAGCAGGAAACAGACCTATCATCGAACAGGTAGGGTTGATTGAGAGCTACACAGCCCAATGCACATGCAAGCAGCTGCGCAGATTTTTCGGGCTGATTAACTGGCTGCGCGAACACATACATAATTCACAATAATAACTGCGCCGTTAACGGACTTGCTATCGCCACAGAGGAGGTATGTGTGAAGTAGTGAGTCAGAAAGATCGTTCCAAGAAATAAAAGCAAAGTTCAGAGAATGCCCTACATTAGCAAGGTACAACCCAGTGCACCACTTATTTTCACAAACTGACGCGAGTCAAGTGGGACTGGATGCAGTATTGTACTAATGCACAGAAAGCAGGGCAAAGCAAGTTATTGACTTTGCAAGTGCAAAGAGGCACAACTGAGATACATTATGATATTAACGAACGTGGGTGCTAGGCTGTCGTCTGTGCAGTCAAGAAATACCACCCTTATTTGGACTACCATAGATTTACATTGTGCACCGACAACAGGTGCCTAGTGTGTCTACACACAATGCGAGAGGCTCACAGTTAACTCACCTGGTGGGCATTGCTCCTGCAAGCTTACGATTTTATCTAAGAGCATGTCCCTAGGCGAGAAAAAGAACTCACCGATACACTTTCCTAGGCTCCAAATAAGGAGGTAATAATGCAGAATGACATGAAATGGGAAGACATTTTGCCTCCTGACACGCGAGATCCAGTTCACGGGGCCAATATCCACAAAGTGACTTTTGTAGAGAATGAAGTGTTAATATCCGACCTATGTCAAGAGGTGGCAACTGTGTAAGCTAACTGCACATTTGCACAAACAATGTGGGTGAATTGTACAAGTAAAAATATCGATGGGTGGCAAGTGATGGACAATTGTTTAGAAACATGATCACTGTAGGATAGAACATCATGGTGATTCTATGTAGGATCATGCACACGGCAGTACAGTAACAGGGCAACCCGGTGCCGAGCAGACAGTGCACAACGTGAGAATGCACTTTTTCTGGACAAGATTGACACACTGCATCTGGAAGTGGGTACAACAGTGCGCTATGTGTAATAAATTCAAGTCACTGAGAACTGGTGGAGTGCAGCAGCAGCAAGCGAGACAGCTGAGGAAACCGTTCGAAATGGTCAGCCTTGGCCCAGAGTCAGCAGGGGGAAGATAATTGATACTAGTTAGTATTATAGAAATGCCAGTTCGAGTGCAGCCTGCGACCATCAGAAAACCAACAGCAAATTGAATGCCCAAACCATCAGAAAACCATCAGAAAATATTCCCTTTTGTTTTGCTGATCCAAAACACCAGCTGCCGGTTCGAGCGCAGCCGCAAAAAAGTGACTGCAAAAGTTGCATTAGAGTGCAACTGCAAAAAGTGACTGCAAAAAGTTGTGTTAGAGTGCATCCGTAAAAAGTGACTGCAAAAGTTGCGTTAGAGTGCAACCGTAAGAAGTGACTGCAAAAAGTTGCGTTAGAGTGCAACCGCAAAAAGTGACTGCATAAAGTTGCGTTTGGAGCATCTGCAAAAGAGACCGCAAAAAGTTGCGTTAAAGTGCAACCGCAAAAAGTTGCATTTGTGTGCATACGCAAAAACTGACTACAAAAAGTTGCAAAGAGCGACTCAAGAAAATTGAATACGCAAAAATATAAAATATTGTCCATAATAAACAATGGATCAGTTGCTAAATGTATTGAATGGAGTCCAACAATTTAAGAAACTTTCCGAACTTTCAATCGGACAGACCTATCCCATAGACCATGCTGAAATATCTAATACACGGTATGGACACAAAGTGGTAATTACTTCTGGCATTTTTAAAGTAACCTTGCCAGGCAGATATCTTCAGATTATCAGCGAAAAAGTTTTAGATGGTGTTAATCGTGGAGGTATAAATTTTGCATATGATGGAATGGAGGATTGTGGCGTTAAACAAAGGCATTTTATTTTGTTTTATTAAAGCATCAACGAGTTGCAGGTACTGCCATTATGGCATGTTTAACGGCTCGCGAGCCGTTAAACACTTTAATCCCAACAAGTATAATTTACATCTTCCCAAATGGTGTGATTGTACCAACGCAAACCGACAAATTCAGACACACGGAATGTAATGTTTGACTGCTTCTTCTCTTTGCCTCCCCAAAATTCGTTCTCGTGGCAACAAAACATACTGTACGAACATCGTGTTATCGCGCCATGGGAAAGCGAAAAAGATTCGTATGTCTGTAGCCAAATGTCCAATTCGTCCAAGCCGAACGATTGTAAAGACAGTGGACCACACGATATGTTTCGCTCTTGAGTTATGTTGTGGAGATAATTGGCGACGTTGTCGTTCACATCTTCGTGCATAGGCACTTCACTGGGCAACCAGTGCCTGCATTCGTGCTTCTTCCACCTGTTGTAAAATTCAATGTTGTCGAAAGGTTTGTAGTACGCACGCTCAGTTGCAAGAACCATGTTGTGTGTGTTACAATCCCTCTGCCGGGTTCATATAAAAGCATGAGTATGCGACACAGATATAGACATATCGTTGTTCGAAACAGCTGATGCGAATACTTTACGCACAATAGAGAAGGAATTTTACAACCGCTACGTGCTCGTACCTGCAGAGTTCTACTGGGTCGTCGCTTTACATAGTGATACTCTGGATGAGCATGTGTGTAAAAAACTCATTTCACGTGTTCGTAACCAATACAAGTGTGGTTGCTGCTGGGCAGTTTCGTGCGCGACCGCCATTAGTGACGCGTCCGTGATAAAGGGGCTAGTTACGTGGTCGCCAAACATTTCGTACACGTACGCCCTCACAATGTATCCGCAGAAAAAGTGCATGGGAGGAAGTTCACAACTGCTCTCGATGACATAAAGAATGGACACAGTATCGCGAGCGATTATTGTGTAGAAGAAAGTTGGTGCCTGAGAGACAGTGTGTGCGCGACGGACGATCCCATGGTGCATTTCGATACACACCATGCAACTTATGTTTCGTCGCTTCTCCCTGGTCGTGGATGCTACGGCGCAAACAAGCATTACGTATACCATACCGATGATGTATACTCTCTCACGTCGAGTGAATCGCTGAGCATTGCACAAGCACAGTTGACAATCAAGCAGCACATAATGGTACGCGGACCTGTTGTCGGTGGGTTTTTATACTCGACAACTTTCCATCGGGTGATTATACAAAAGTGGGTTCGGGTATATACTTTGACAATGAGCTCTACAATGTGGATGCACAAACTGTAATGTTGCAGAAAAAGAGCGTGTGCCACATATTGGGCTCGCACTCGGTCGTCATTATAGGTTGGGGTGTTGTACACAAGGTGCAGTATGGAACAGTCACGGCCGATGTGCCATATTGGTTTTGCAGAAACAATTGGGGCATAGAGTGGGGCAATCCAGTGGCTCAAGAAATTTGAATACGTAAAAAATAAAATATTGTATATAATAAATGAGCACAAATAAAAATCAACCGATGTCTAATATGATGACGACCATGGCAATGAAAAAGGTTAACGCAACTGGTAATGTTTGGAAACAATATAAGTTTAAGAAATGCGACTTTCGGAAAGAAATATGAAGAAATCTTAAGAGAAGTATGTCAAGTGTGACACTTGTAAACACTTTTACAAACCGTCTTTCATAAGAAGCCATCTTAAAAGTAGATTGGAAAAAGGTCTTACACCAATACGTCATAAATCACATGAACCAGCAAATGCATGGGAAATTTTTAAAGTGCCACAACACTTAATATCAAACAGAAGTTCCCACAAGAGAAACAAGTGAAATGTGAAACGTGTAGCCACTATTACAAACCGTCTCTCATAAGAAGTCACTTGAGAAGTAAAATTCATAAGTACATACCCATATTCAGTGTAGAAGAAATCGAAACAGCATTTCAAAGTAGGATCAAGACTTATCCTGTAAAGAATGTGAATGCATACAAAGACCCAAAGCATTTCCTAAACTATGTAAAAGAAACTGTCACGGGGCTAATTAGTAAGCATTCAAAATCATTCAAATAGAACATGAAATTCTTCACTGAGTACAAAAGGGAAATTGGCGAGAATATTGAATATGTAGAAAGCTCCTTTAAAACAAAGAACAAAATTATATTGAAATCGACTAATCTGGAAGAATATTATACCAACAGCATATCGAAAATCATAGCTGAGATGGGGGCATTCGAAGCAAAGGGATCTCAGTGGGTACTCAACAGAATATTTAAACTAGAAGTGCGAATAAATAAATATGTCCCATTCAAGGGCAGTTCTTATGTTGATCTCCCAGAAAAAATCAAAACTGAGCAGGCGGTAATTAATGTTAAAAACAATGATAAAAAATTTTTTTTGTGGTCTGTTCTATCTGCATTGCATCGAGTAAAGAAAGGCCCTCAAAGAGTGAATAAATACGAAGCTTACGAACATGAGTTTGATTATGCATTTAAGGGTTTGAAATTTCCAATGAAATTGGATAGCATACCAACATTTGAAAAAAGAAGTGGAATTTCTATTAATGTATATGCATACGAAGAAGAAGGCGGTAAGAAATATATAATCTGTCCATTAAAAATAACAAAAATAAGACGGATAAGCACATAACCTATTCTATGTCAAAGACGAAAAGAACGACCACTACTGCTGGATAAAAAGTCTTTCGAGAGTTGTCGCATCACAAGTAACCAAAAATAACCACAAAATATTTATATGTGATAGATGTTTGAAACATTTCTACTCTGTAAATAAGCTAAAAGATCACGAACAAGACTGTCCAGATCACGATGGTGTTAGAGTTAAACTACCATCTAAAGGAAAAAATGACATATTAAGATTTCAAAACCAAAATCATTCTTTGAGAGTTCCGTTTGTGATATATGCTGATTTTGAATGTTTGTTGACTAAAATCGAAACTTGCCAACCAAACCCCGATGAATCCTACACGAAACCATACCAAAAAAATGAGCCTATTAGTTTCTTTTACTATGTAAAATACGAACATGGATACTATAAACCACAAATACCTTATGAAGGGTCTGATGCATCTACTGTATTCGTTAAAATGCTAATGGAAGAAGCAAAGTCTATTGGTGATATATACACAAATGAAAAACCAATGCTTCCACTAACTCAGAAGGAACAAATTGTTTATGATACAGCTACCCATTGCCATACATGCGAAAAGCCTCTGAATGGTGATTCTGTGAGAGATCATGATCATCTTACGGGGAAATTTAGGGGAGTTGCACACAGAGATTGTAACTTATTGTATAGAAATCCATGTTTTGTCCCAGTGTTTACACACAATCTATCTGGCTATAACACACATTTATATATATATATATATATATATATATATATATATATATATATATATATATAAGAGATCTTAGCATTGATGAAAATAAGATTGATCCAATTCCCAACAGCGAAGAAAAATATATTTCTTTTACGAAGCACGTATGTGGAAGTGTAAACCTTAAATTTATTCACTCATTTAAATTTATGGCTAGTAGTATGGGTAAACTCTCTAGCAACCTTTCCAGAAGCCAATTCCGAGAAACGTGTAAGCATTTTTCCAATGAACTTCTAGACTTTGTTACAAGAAAAGGTGTCTACCCATATGACTACATGGATAGTGCTGAAAAATTTTGTGAGACATCGCTTCCATCCAAAGATGCATTTTACAACAATCTCAATAAATGCGTCATTACAGACGAAGATTACGAATTTGCGAGAGAGGTGTGGGGAAAATACAACATTAAATCTCTAAAAGAGTACACAGAACTCTATAACAAATCTGATGTGTTGATATTGTCTGATATAATGGGAAATTTTACAGATGTGTGTCTCAAAACATATAAGCTACATCCAGCATGGTATTTCACAGCCTCAGTGTTAGCGTGGGATGCTATGCTCAAACACACTAAAATAGAACTAGAATTATTAACAGATTACGACATGATTTTGATGATAGAAAAAGGTGTTCGTGGTGGAATTTCACAAAGTTGTAAGTGATATGCTAAAGCTACTAATAAATACATGAATGCTTATGACAGCACAAAGGAAATCTTTTATCTTACATATCTGGACGCCAATAACTTATATGGATGGGCTATGAGCCAGTATTTGCCCTATGGTGGGTTTAAGTGGGTAAATACAAATATAGATGTAACAAAAATAGAAGATGATGCTAGCAAAGTGTATATATTGGAAGTTGATTTGGAATACCCACATGAACTACACGATCTCCACAAAGATCTGACATTGGAGCCAGAGAATAAAATACCGGAAGATTCAAAAAACCCCAAACTCTTCACTAGTCTGAACGGTAAAGAGAAATATGTATTACATTATGTAAATCTTAAGCAATATCTATCTCTCGGAATGAAGTCGAAAAAGAACCATAGAGTTCTGGAGTTTGATCAATCAGATTTTCTCAAGTCCTATATTGATCTAAACACAAATATGCGAACAAAGTCTACAAATGACTTTGAAAAAGATTTCTGCAAGCTAATGAACAATTCCGTTTTTGGTATTAAAAAAATGGAGAATATTAGAAACAGAGTGGATATATGGTTGTGCACATGTTCTAAGCAAGTGGATAAACTAGTGGCTAAACCAAATTTTAAAGGTAGGACTATATTTACTAGCTCTTAGGTTGCAGTTCATATGAATAAAACAAAATTGTGCTTTAACAAACCCATTTATGTTGGGATGAGTATACTCGATCTATCGAAAGTCTTAATGTACGATTTTCACTATAATATAATGAAGCCAAAGTATGGGGAAAATATTGAACTGTGCTACCAAGATACTGTTTTGTACATCTATTATATAAAAACATGAGACTTCTACAGTGACATGAAAGAAATGGTCGACCATTTTGATACTTCTGATTATAGAAAAGATACCCCATATGGTATACCGTTAGTTAACAAAAAGATTATTGGTAAAATGAAAGATGAATGTAATGGAAAAAATAATGGAAGAATGTATTGGTTTGAAATCGAAAATGTATGCAACAAATGTGGAGGGTGGTGTAAAGAAAAGAGCAAAGGGTGTGAAAAACGTCATAGTCAGAAATGAGATTAGTTTTGGTGACAACAAAATGTATTTGTTTGGTAAAAAAAAAGTATTGTACAAAAGTATGAATCTTATTAGAAGTAAGAAACATGAACTTTATACGATTGATATGAAGGAAAAAGCATTAAGCTGCAAAGATGATAAAGGATTTATTCTTAAAGATGGCATTAATACACTACCATGGGGACACTACAAAATTGCAAAAGAGTAACACTATGAAAGAGCAGCTGACCATCACGAAGCACCTTATCGTTGATATCATGCATGAGCATAAAGGAAATCATATGTATAACAAAATGCAATCGCTCATCGACTTTGTAAACAACAAGCTTATCTACGGTGGAAAAAAGGTGTATGTGATTATCGACGAAGAAGGCAATCCCTGGTTCAAGGCTAAAGATGCGCTGATTTTGGAATACACAAATCCACAAGAAGCAATCAGAGAACATTTTAGAGAAAAGCATAGGCAATCATACATGGATATAGGCCTGAGCGATTCGCTCACCCCTTTGAATATGCAGCCACATACCGTTTTTTATTAATGAATCGGGCTTGTACGCATTGATCATGAAGTCAAAGATGGCAGTCGTAGAACAGTTCCAGGACTGGGTGTTTGAAGAAGTGCTGCCGTCCATTCGCAAGCATGGAGAGTACAGGATTGAGCAAAAGAACAAGCTACTGGATGACTTGAACAAGAAGCTTATAGTGGCTAATGCCATTATCGATAATTGTGCGCTACCACCAACGGAAGATATCGGTAAACATCATCGGTTCGTTCTCGTCTACACTGGCGGTATCTGTTACTACGTCATCAGATGCCAAACTCGTATAGTACTTGCTCGTATCGATGTGCTTAGGCAAGAATACCCCAATATGCATGTGCTAATGTCTCTCGATACCGTCAATCCCATAATGCTGTACAACCTTATGAAAGAGCAAGTGCCCATTAAAGTTGTAGGTAACTACTTCATCATGGAGATGACACAAGCTGACTTGATTGACAGTATCGTACACATGAAATCGTTCGCGAACTTAAAGGAACATTATCAGGCGATCGACTTGGAGTAAGTATTTCGAGATGACATTTCGAAATGTATCGCAGATATGCAATCGCTCATCGACATCGTAAACGGCAAATTCGTTTACAATAACAGAGAGCTGCTTGTCATCATCGGTGAAGATAACAGTCCGTGGTTCAAAGCGAAAGACGTTGCACAAATATAAACCAGACAATCATACTAAACACGACAGCAGCGATAGAGCCATCCTTCGAATCTCGCTTCTAAAAAGAACGAGGCTAAGACAGTAAATCATGGGCTGCCGCCTACTGGCGATATCGGTAAGCATCAACAATCATACGCTGCTGCCTACTGGCGATATCGGTAAGCATAGACAATCACGCGCTGCCGCCTACTGGCGATATCGGTAAGCATCACCAGTTTGTGCTCATCAGTATCGGTGGAAACCAATACTACGCCATCAGATGTCAAAAGCGTCTGGTAAGTGTACAACTCGATGCGCTCAGGCAAGAGTACCCAGAAATGCATGTGCTACTGTCTCTCGACAACGTTAATCCCATAATGCTGTACAACCTAATGAAAGCACAACTAACCATCACGTCGATAGATAACTGCTTCAGTACGACAATGTATTGGCTCATCGCCGATATCGTACGCGACAGACATTCTGCAACGACCGATCAAGTCGTGTTTCGAGACATCTCGTCTCGAAATAAGAAGCAGTTGCCACAATTAAGAATGCACAACCGCAAACAGTTTTTATTTCAGAGCCCATTTAAAACACTTTTATAGTGCTATTATATAACAGTAAATGTTTTTAATTGATAACCATACATGTTTGCATACCATTAGGCTTCGGTGATTCTTTCACTTTTAACATTATAAATTTGGTTTCTTTGACTTACGAGTACCACATTACAAATAGTTGAAGACGATATTGGTTTATTAAAATCAACTGTAAGTTTCAGATTAGTTCGATCTTTAACAATAGCTGTATTTCTGTAAGAACAATCAATAACATACAATGGCCTTCTCCCAATAAATGACGCAGAGTTGAAGCACAGTTCATTATTACGATAAGAGTTATGTAGTTTGGTCTTTGAATTTCTAAAATCGTTGTAAGCAATATACATCTTATAGAAAATCTTATCATCAATGTCTAAATTTCAATTCTCTTTGGGAAACACTTCATTCCGTCCATTCTTAATAGAAATATTTCTGACGAAACAAGAGTCAAACATTGAACCGTGTGTGAATTGCCCAGCATCTTCTTTTCTGCTATGCTAAAAAACAACAATGACAAAGTCTGGCATATCGAATTGGATTGAATTAAACTGATATTTTATATTAAACTGAAATGAGTTTGCATTAGTAGGTACTGGTTTTTCAAGACATTGCCAATAATTAAAACTAATTGGAATTTTGGGGTGTTTTTATAATTTTGCTTTAATTTTGTCTCCATAAATAGGATCGTATTCAACAATTGGCCACAGAATTTCCAATTTCTCAATAACAATTTTACCAGCATCTGGTGTATTATCTACATCATCAGATCCATCTGCTTTCTTTGGAGGCCTTCTGTAAAGCGAAACATCGTCACTAGAATTTCGAATTAATGTGATCTTGTACCCACCTTTCCTGAATATTTCATTACAATCTCTCATAAACCCAAACAAATATCTTAATTAAGCTTATCTTTCCTAACATATTTACCTAGTTCTATCCCCGACATTTGGAAGTATGCTAATTCTGATTCCGAACATAGCAATGTATGCATCATTGTTGAAGTGATGCTAGGGTTGTCAATACTTTCGATTATACAACCATGTTTAGAGATCTCTATTCTTGAGAACTGGAATGGGAAGAAATTCTCACAGAGATCAATAGTTGAAGTTTTTTCATAATCTGTATTTGTATCTCTTTTAGTTAGCTTATACTGTTGGTATACATAAACTTCATTCGGATGTGAAAATGCATCGCCAAAAGGAATATCAAACTCAATGCGTTTGTTGTATTCATTCAAATTATTTTTTGTTTGGTCATTTGGTGGAAATGACTGACGCTCATAACTTTCAATTTTTTGTTGATCCATTTATTATGTAGAAAAAAAATTCTTAAACAACTACACTTTTCTTATCAACCCAAGAATTATGACTATTATCAAAACCTAGCCATTTAATTTGCAGCTTATTTCCTTTTCTTCACAAAACGTTTTCCACTAAGTAGTCTTTATCATATTTGGTCTTAAGCAGCTCTGGCTCATAAAAAATACCTTTAATAAGTTAATTTATTAAATATTTTATTCTGTGTGTTGTGGGGTTTGTGCGGAATACTTCACACACCTCAAATACTTCAGTGGACCAATTTGGTGTACATCCTTTTTCAAACAAATTTTTACTTTTACTTATATCAACTTTATCTCCTATTGCAAACTTTGGTTTAACCATTTTTCTTTCTCCTCCATACATATTGATCAGAATAGAACCTTGATTATTTGCATTTACATTGGCGGGTTTCATTCTGATTGTACTGTGAACAGTGTTATTGTATTCACTTATTAATTTAGGTAATATAGCCACCCATTTATAGTTTCCCTGCATAGTAAATATCTTCCACATTTTCTCCTTCAATGTTCTATTAAATCTTTCTATAACACTAGCTTTCTATCCGCTGTATGTTGAATATTGGCTTATGTTGTTGTTAACCATTAATGTCTTAAATGATTTATTGTAAAATTCTTTACCTTCATCTGTTTGTAAATGCATGGGTTTGTGATCATTAAAAATGGTTTTAAATGCTAATGTAACATTTTCACCTGTTTTATCTTTGACTGGTATTGTCCATGCATATTTGGAAAAACATATATCACAGTTAACATATATTAAAACCCTTTGTTAATTCGATGTATACCTTTTAAAGATTCAGAATTCATTTCGACTAAATCAGCTTGCCAAAGATCATCGATACCAAAAGATAGAACGGTTCCTCTGGGAAAGTTTTTTGCATTGGTGTATGAATTTCATTTACAATATCGTTTTTTATATTCCCACCAGTGAATAGCAAGTTATTGGTAACACGACATCTACAAACACATTTAAATCTTACTTTGTTATTATTGGTAAGTTTATATGAACTTAGTGTATTTTTCATACATTTGAGACAGTATACATTTGAGTTATCATTGTTCATTTTATATAATAAATGAGACAACAAAAAATTGTAAACAATATAGAGAAGAATATAGAGAGAAGAAGACAGTTAATTGAAAAGTTTAAAACTTTTAGAAAATTTCGCCAAGATGAATATGATAAAAATAAAAAATACAATCAACCATTGATAGATGCGATAGAAAATTTGGGGCAAAAAAATGGACATCTAACAAATGAGAATAAGAACTTAAAAGAACTTGTTCCACTTGCTGTTAAGAATTTAGACTACCCACAGACACCAACAGAAACATCTTTTGAAAGAAAAATGTTTGGTAAAACAGGCACTGATGAACGCTATGGCGATGAACGCTATGACGATGAACACTATGGCGATGAACACTATGACGATGAACGCTATAACGATGGCGTTAAACACATTGACGATGACGATGAACGCAATGGCGAAGCATTGGGGCATTTGAAAAATGATATTCGACAGTTAACTAACTACAAAACAACATTTATTGATAAGAAAGTGGCCGATTTCTTAATTGACTGCAAAGATGATGTTTTTGGTCTAAAGGCTGATAAAGGTAGATTGTATATTGGCGATAGCAAAGTAACATTCATCAATGACAAATTTACTGTAAAAGGTCGAACATACACTGCAACTGATGGTTTGATGAAATTACTAACTAGTAAGAAAGTAACAGAAAGCTACTACACTGCAACCGACTATGAACACTATAGTCGTATCCTAGCAGATATGGACACATTTGTTCAAAACAATGATACAAACTTGGGCATGCCAAAATCGAGTAAAGAGAATAAATGGAAAATTATTGTTAAGCCTATTTACGATTCGATTAAAAAGAGACGTCCCTCGCCTAAAAAGGGGAAAGGTATAAAGAAATTTACAGTCTATCCCAAAGAATACATATGGATGGATGATGTTAGGATGCTTATTGATCGACTTCTCATTATTTATGACGAAGAGAATGCTGGAAATGATAACTATTACAATGAAAAAGTTGGAATAATGAATATGCTCAACAGCGAGTTTAGTGACTTTGTTGTGAATAATCCAAAAGGTATATCATATCTGATAAGAATGTTAAACACTATACCACATACTTTTTGGGAGTTGGAGCATCACGGAAAAGGGTTACTAAACGATATAATAAATTCACTACCTTTTGAGTTGCATGCACCCGGTTATCAATACTTAGGTCCGGGTACTAGACTAAAAGAGAGAATTGAGCATGGTGATAAACCCATTAATCCACTAGATGCGGCTGCATTGGAACATGATATAACTTATCATCATCATAAAGATCTAGCTGAAAGACATTTAGGTGACAATGAACTAGAAGAGAAAGCGTTCAAAAGATAGTTAAGTTCAGATGCTGAGCTCAATGAGAGATTGTGGGCTGGTGTTACTGGATCTGCGATGCAGATTAAACATAAGCTTGGCTGGGGAGTTAAAATAAAATGAAAAAACATTTGTTATAATAAATTAAAGTAAAAAACATTGTATTTCAAGTTCCTAACGAGGAGTTGAAGGGTGTGAATATTGATTCTTTCATGACGAGAGACCAATTGGAACGTAAAAACAGGAAATTAAAGGAGGGTAAATGGATGACTATCACAATTTCAGTTCCACAACTCAAGAAAATGTCCAAAGCAATGAAAACTGGAACTGCTCTAACAGTTCACAAGGGTGGTTTTTTACCCTTAATTTTCGCAGCATTGGGAGCTCTAGGAGAGTTAGCTGGTGGTACATCATCTGTCGCTACATCAGTAATTAATGCTATGAAGAAAAACCAAGAATTGGAAAAAAAAAACGCAGATATAATTTAGCTATGGAGGAATACTGCAAGGGATTGAAGAAAGTTAAGTGGGGTAAGAATGTTAAAAAAAAAAAAAAAGTAACTCCACTCAGTAACTTTGTTATTGATAAAATGGTTAAAAAATCAAACATTAAAAATTTTCGAGGTGTATTTATGATCGATGAGCTACTTAACACGTCACTCGATAATGAATGTGGGATTGTTAATCTAGATGTTTCAACAAACTCTGGTACACACTGGGTATGCTATTGGAAAAAAGCAAACAAATATTATTTTGATTCATTTTGTGGAAATCCACCCCGGCAATTAATAGCATATCTCGGAAGTGATATTTTTTGTAACAATGATAGAATTCAAAATTTCAATCAAGTAACTTTTGGTCATTTGTGTGTAATTGTGCTAAATCACTTTTCACATAATTTTAAATTTCCAAAAATTATTTCACTATTAATAAACAATAGATATATGGGGAAATGCATTAATGAGCTCTTGGATTGAAGATCAAATTAAAGAACACATGGGCAATAATACATCTACTGAGAAGATCAATCGTAATGATTTTGTTTCCTACAAACAGTTAAACGACTTTATAGCCACACTGACAAGAAATAAAAGATCATTAGATAAAGCCTATCTTACTTACTTGGAAGTAGATAATAATATAGATTTTGAACAAAAAATACTAAGACATGTGGGAGATCCCATTGCACCAATGGAAGCAATCAATTTAGAGTACTATCAGGAAAACAGAATTAACATTATTCGTTTAGTTGGGAAATACAATTCAAAAGAAAAAGCATTTTACTTTGATAACCGAATAGAATATTTTTTTTATGAGAGATGGAACTATAGTTGAAATAATAATAAAACCAGAAAAATATAAAAATGTTATCAACTGTTATCATGAACGGAAAAAAACTGACATGCATAAAACTTTTGAAGTATACCTGATGATGTGATATATTTTAAAATACCAAAAGCCCACAATGTACCCGAAGGTACAATTGTGTTTATTTAAATAGTTATGGTATATGAATACATTTAAAAAGATCAGATTATGTTAGTTTTTTAATGGAAGTGTTTCCATTAAAAACAAAACTTACAATCTAAGAATTTATAAAGTCTTTAATATTATTACGATACTTGCCATTATTTAACTTACAAGTCATATCTATTGTAACAAAACCATATTCATTATTCCAACATTTTGAACACGTCTCCCTAAATTTTTCAAATGACATATCACCACCAACAAAATCACTATGAATATGATTAAGATCTGTATCGTATTGTCTGAATATACAAAGAAAATTAGCATTGACTCTTATAAGCTACTTAAGTACTGAGCTAAATACAAACAATCAATATCTTTATGTCTACCGCGAGTAAATTAATCCCTTACCATTTTTTTATTTTCAAGTATGATATCATCGAAAACAACTACAGACTCTTTAAGACATTCATTTACATCAACCATTTCTTCATTTGATGGAAAGATGTATGCTATTGGTTCATTAAATAATTTTGATGCTACATCTATATCTTTATTTAAATTGATATATTTTGGTTGGTCCAGCCTTTTTGAACATACATAGAGAGTACCAAAGTCCAACCATCCCTGAGCATATATAAAATTATCTATCATAAGTGTAGTTTTCTCAAAGTTACTAGGACCCACAATCAAACACCTAATATTATTAGGTAATAATACTCCATGACGTTTTGCCGATACAGTCTTGTCTGGTATTCTTATTTTAATATCCCAGTCTACATGTTTCTTGTTCATTTATTAATAGAATTTTTTAATAATGAAATAAATGAGTAAAGTATTCAAACTAACAGATAACAAATCAGTGTTGAAGAAGAGACTCCACTACCCTTTAGAGATAGAGGGACACTCATTGGCTTTAGTTCAGTTCTATACTACTTATCAAACACATAACATTATCTCTGGGAGAAATAAGCTATATTTTGTGGGTCAGAATGATATGGAATCAGCAATTGATATACTAGTTGGTCAATATAGCTTAAAAGATCTTGAAAAAACTACAAAAGCAATTTTTTCAATTAGTGTAGATTCAATGGGTGGGAAAGAAAATGATATATATTTCGAGCTGGATAAAATAACAAACAGAGTGAAAGTAAAATGTACGCTTAAATTACAGTTAGGAAAACGGGGTTCAATAGGAAAACTTTTGGGTTTCGTAGAAAATAAAACTCTGAAAGCAAATGTCGATCATTATGGTGATAAAATTCGAAAATTTGCTGCATTTGAAACAATAAATATACATTGTAATATAGTAAATGGTATGATATTAGAATATGATGAAAATAACCATAGAGAAACTAGCATAATTGCCACTTTTAAACCAAGAACAACATTTGGATTTTGCAACACGATCTATTACGAACCAGCTTATCCATTATTTTTCCCAGTGCAAACAAATCAAGTTAATGAAATAATAGTTGAAATTAAGGATGAAAAAGGTAAGTTTATTAACTTGGATTTGTCTGAAAGAACAGTGGTATTAGAGATGAAGCCGTAGATATTTTTTTGGGTTGGAAGTAGCCATATTCTATATATTAAAGTTTCGTGTTATAAAGATGAATAATATTTCTATAGAAGGTATAATGAAATAACTCAATGTTTCGGCTACTATAATGCGTCGAATTTGGAGATGTGTATCTAAATTTTTAATTAGACTATGTTGTAGCACATTGCCGAAGTCAGAGCGATAATTGTGTTTTAATGATTGGATAACCATTAAAATTTTATAGAGATATGATCATAAATAAAAATCAACTGATGTCTAATACAACGATTATTTACTTCTTAAAAAACCGAATAGAATGCCTTTGTTTAACGCCACAATCCTCCATTCCATCATATGCAAAATTTATACCTCCACGATTAAAACCATCTAAAAGTTTTTTCGCTGAAAATCTGAGGATATCTGTCTGGCATGGTTACTTTAAAAATTCCAGAAGTAATTACCACTTTGTGTCCATAACGTGTATTAGATATTTCAGCATGGTCTATGGGATAGGTCTGTCCGATTGAAAGTTCGGAAAGTTTCTTAAATTGTTGGAATCCGTTCAATACATTTAGCAACTGATTCATTGTTTATTATGGACAATATTTTATTTTTTTAGCATATTCAATTTTCTTGAGCTGCTCTTTGCAAATTTTTGTAGTCACGTTTTGCGGATGCACCCAAACGCACCTTTTTGTGGTTGCACTCTAAAGCAACTTTTGCAGTCACTTTTTGCAGATGTTCCAAATGCAACTTTTTGCAGTCACTTCTTACGGTTGCACTCTAACACAACTTTTGCAGTCACTTTTTTGCGGCTGCGCTCGAATCGGCAGTTGATGTTTTGGATCAGGAAAACAAACGGTAATTTTTTCTGATGGTTTTCTGATGGTTTGAGCATTCAATTTGCTGTTGGTTTTCTGATGGTCGCAGGCTGCGCTCGAACCGGCATTTCTATGCTACTCTAGTTATCAAAGATAATTTCTCACACTGGGTAGAAGTTTATGCATTAAGGAGCACACATATCAACCAGATAGCAAAATTGTTGAGAGAGGAATTATTTTACTGGTGTGGCTTCCCATGCAAACTACTAACCGATAACGGGACACAGTTCACCAATGAAAGATGGCGAGAGCTGAGTACAGTGTGGGGCATACGGCATGAGAAAACCGCCGTTTACCATGCACAAGCTAACCCCAGGGAGCAGTGCAATTTAGAGTTGAAGGTGCAACTCCAGCTCCATGTCGGCGAGCAGCACAACAAGTGGGCCGATCACCTGCTCGCCGCACTGTTCACATTAAGTAGACGAACCAATGCAGCCGTGGGTAAATCGCCAGTAGATGTGCTACTGGGAAAAAATATAAGTCTCCCCAGTGAGAAACAGTGCCCGCCAGTGAGAAATAGTAGCGAGACAGAAACCAGTGGTGCACGAGATGAGAGAAGACGATGCCATCACCAAGAACAGTGGCACCATCAAGCAGAGTATGAAGAGAAATGGGTGCTAGAAACCACTAATCCCCCACCGGAAATAAGACCAAACCAGCTGGTCTAAATGAGGACGTATCCACAAACTGTTGCAAGTTGCAACTTTTGCACGGGCCTCATGCCAAAATGGAGCAGGCCACACAGAGTCATTATAAGTCTGGGACCCACCACGTACCAGGTGAGTAGGAAAGTGGTTCAGGCACACAGCGACAACCTGCGCATTGCACGAGACGAGTTTGTAAACGAAAATGTGCCGAACACTTTGGACACCCATGACGATGCAGACCAGCACAACCAAAAGCAGGCGAAGAGTGAGGAGGAAGGTGGTACAGCACCTTCCCAGGCGAAGCCACCACCTGGAGCGGAACAAATCCTGGCGCTGGACACGACAGTGTCCAACAGGTGCTGGAATATCAGGTGCTTTGGTTTTTATTTCTGAAAATGACGAAGTTCTCTTTGTCGTGTTTTTGGAACTGGGGACAATAGCATAGCTACACATGGTGCTTGGGACCCTACACAACCTCACAGTGGCTTCTTGCCAGCCCAGCTTGCTTGGGTTGGTCTTGTGTTCCTTCTTCTCTGGAGGCGAAATGGCGAAAGTAGCACTACTCGCAGTCACAGCACTCGCACTAGTTTCCCTTGCTTTCTGAGACACGTTCGTAGTCCTCGTTTTTGAGCGAGCAGATGTCGGTGATGAAATTTTGGATGTGATTTGAACATTGGTGTTTTCGGTGCTGTTGTCTTCGATGCTTGCTGGTTTCGCTGCCATCGAAGCTTGCTTCGAAGGGGACCTGTTCTTTTTTATGTGACCGCAAGTCCTGCGCTGTCTCCTGCCTTTGTGCTGTAACACTTTTGCTGCAGTCAGTCTCTCTATATTCGCTTTACCATCACTTCCTGTGAATATAACTTTTGCATGCCTCAAGCCTTTCCCAGTCTCCACAAATACTCTGCCGTGGATGAACTGCAAAATATCCAATAAAATTAATTAACAAGGTTGAATAAACAAGTTATGATTATAAAACACAATCATACATCTTAACATGCAGCGAATATAACACATTTTATGAAAGACCATTTATACTACATCCCCTAGAGCATATCCGTCGAGGACGATATAGTTTCAGAGCAGTATGCCATACCGACACCTGGACATGCAGGGCACATAAGGAATACAGGGAGAGAGCAAGAGGAAGTGGAAATGCAAGGAAACAGGAAAGACACCCAGGTGACCCATGATGGCATCGGCTCTGACGAGCACCCTGGGGGTGTCAGCGAGGAAGAAGGTCCAGCAGCACTTTGCCCAGGCAGCACGAGGCAACATCAGGAAGAACAACCGCAGGCATAATAAACACTGGACGAAACCCACCTTTAAGCCCAGGGGTGTTAATAATAGCATTTCTGTGTTTTCTGTTGTTTTCATTCTTATTTTATTCCATCCTCATGTCATTCACCAGAGTCTATAATTATATATATTATAGTTGTCATATGCACATGTTTTATTTTATTCAAGTGTTGTTCACACAAGATGAGTACAAGGGCAATATGTTATTTTTAGCAGCGTAAGAAAGTAGTGTGCGTGGCTTGCATGCCCGCCAACCTTGCCCGGCAGGAAGCGCTGCAAAGTTAGTCATTGTTTCGTGTCTCAAGAGTGTGGACGGGTGGTCCGACATTGTCGTGATTTCCCACATACCCAGGTGGCATTCATTTCTAGCCTAGTAATTTCACTGCAATAGAACTCTAATTAATTGGTACCATTTCTCATCAGCAACCTGGGACTCTCCACATCTCACCTTCCCCTTGTTAGTACCACCATGGAAGGCTTAAGTCTTCACTGTAACATTTTACCAGCCTCACGCTGTTTTTGTATAGTATCGCCCTGTTATCGGGTTAAGCCCGACAAATGCACATTAGTTGTTTCCACAGAGGAACATAAATAAACCTATTGAATTTACGCATGTGTGTGCATCTTACAGCTGGGTCGCTAAAATGTACTTTCACCAGCAAGTGTTATCAACAGTTTTAAGTATGCATCAAGTGTTTTTATGCTTTGTTTACTTATAATTAATGGTGTGTGGATCGCCTAAAGAATGCACTCTGCAGTACTTACTTTTAAATTGGAATAATCACTGAGGAATTGCAATGCCAGAAGGATCTTCGCATTTGGTCGTCGGCACACGACCCAGAGAAACAGAGTCAGCGCTACCATATCACGGCATTATCACTGGAAAATGCCTGGCATCCAGGTATTGTAAACATTCCTAACCAATTTTTTCCCGACAATTTTTTTGCCGCTCCTGAAAACCTCAGTAACACCTTTTTACACCACGATACCACGTCAACCATTACGTAACAAGCAAGAGTTACCAGGCCAAGCACTATTGCTGGGTGGAAGGTGACCTTGGCAACCGGAGCTCCTAATTATCACAACAGCTGGGGGAATTAATACACAAACAAGGTCGGGTCACAGCAGACATAGGGTACGAGCGGTGGTATATCGTGGCCATCTTGTTTCTGTCCATGCCGGAAGCCCTGCCTGAGATACTGCTGCACAGAGATCAACCATCCTTGCGGTCTTGGGTCGACGCCTGACGACGCTGCCATAGAAAGAGCCTCTATGCTGCCATCAATGTTTCTCAAGCTAAATATTTATCCCGCTTGGGTGCTGTAGGTTGTGTGATGCGACAGGATAATGAAGGCTAACTTTGAGAGCTCCTTAAGAGCTAGATTAAATCATATTCAAGTTATTCCCAGAACATGTAAAGTAAAGTTAAATGTACTTGCAAATTGTAATATCGAAGTTATAGAGACGCACTTATGTGTCAGAGTTTGCATCAGTTTGGTTTGAATAAATGTAGTGTCTTGTATAAACGCGCCTTACCTCATTTGCCTGCACACTACACCTTTTTGAGTGCGAGGCCTCTTCACTTAGAAGGGTAACAGCAATTGTTGAAGGTGCCTAACGCTTCCTACCTCATGCAAAGCTTAGCATATCCATTTAAATTAGATCTCAAAATAATCCATAATTAAGAGAGCATTACCCTGTAGTAAATAGTACTGACATTGAAATTCCATTCAAACCCTGTGCAGTGTATTCAAAGTCAGCACATTATGGTCGCACAGGAACACGTGAGTAAATTTGCTGTGGCAGCGGAAACACGACTGGACAACAGCCCATTGTCTTGTACTTGTAGATCGAGTATGTTTTAGCTTCTGCTTTGGTAAGTTAATGCATACAATATCATGGCACCGCTGTTCGGGCTGTATTGCCTTTTGCAAAATGCAAAATTCCACTTTAAAGTGTGAGTTAAGTAGAAATCAGTATTAGAAATGCTTTTCCAATGTGTACATGTCAATTATTGAGGCTACATGTACAAACATTCTGCAACCATCTACACTTAATGAACGACAATGCCTCCCCATCCTTCATACAGATAGCCAAGAATATATTTAAACAGGCCACTATTAACCTTAGCGAAACACAAAAGAAAACACAATCACGCAACACCAACACACCAGCCAAATTCCAACAGCTTACCACATCCACAGAGAAACTTTTGGAACAAACCCCCGATTTAATAGATGAACTGGGCACTAAATACACATGTTTAACAAGGAGTTCGATTAACAAAATAATTAATAGTGGCTTTATGCCTAGTACACCACCATCCCCACAACAACACACATATGAAAATATAACTGGAACCACATCAGAATACGTATCACACATTTATGTCACCACTAACGCTGACCACACCTATGAGAATTCATCATTAGCAACATCACTTGCTAACACAGATGCCAACACCAATATGGTCAAACCCACCACCACTCAATATTATTGTGCAACAACCTGTTTCTATACCCAAGTTCTCAGGAGACGACCACGAAAACATACACGAATTTTTGGAACAGTATAACCTAACTGCTGACACTAACAACTGGGTTAAGTCAGAGAAATGTCGCGGATTGAAGTTTTAATTCCACAGCTCAGCGAATCATGCAATCGATAATTTTATACAGGCACAAGGTGGCCAGCTCATGTGTAACAATATACTAACATAACTCAAAAACATATTTTCCACACCAGCCACCGAAGAATGGTTAAACAATTACAATACACAACAAAACAAAAGCTTGGCGAAAGTGCCCAGGAGCACATCTAAGACCATTTATGTTATAGAAGGAAATACAACTCACATGTCAGCGATGCTCAATTCATATGTATAGTATGGTGTTACCTTCTCCCGTTCATCACCTACACAATTATCTGTCTCCATAACGACACAATTGCCGACATTATCACAAACCTGAAACAAGTTGAACTTGGCTTATTCAGATACAACCAAGTTCTCACGGATAACCAAGCACACACGCACACGAACACATTATGGGCCAAAGTAACAAAATTGAAAGAGGAGATCGCGAAGTTCACTCTCCAAACCCAAAGACAACACAATGACACAAACACAAGTAACTCACGCCAGTACAGGAAACCCTGCCAGTACAGACATTATGAAAATGATTACAACAGGCTGAACAGAGAACCCGTTATTATCGTTAAATAATAGTGGCAAACCCCTACATAAAATATAATAATCAATCACCACAATCAGGCAATCTGCGAACAACACCACAGGGAAATTTCCAACGAAACACCTACTTTCGTCGCGACACACAAAATCGGCAGGAAACTTTCCCCCAATGCAACCAAAAGTACGAACAGCCCCAAGGCCGCCCAAATAGCACATACAATCCAAAAAACTTCTACACGAGGGGGCACTAGGCACAACCCCCGTGGGAAAAAATCGAACTCAGGTGCAGCGAGTCATTAATATCTGCCAAGCACTTTTTATCTAGTGGGTACCAAACAGGACGTATGTGTACATAGCCAAGTTCAACGTGCACAGCGAGAATTTTCACCAACTATGATGATCCCCATCAAAGAGTATAAAAACAGATTAGGCAGGTCAAATCACAAAAACAAACACTTCCTGTATTCAGGTTCACAACGCAAAATCCAGGTCAGAGAAACCAGAGAGTAATAAAGTACAAATCCACAGATATAACTGGGTCAGTAAACAAAAGACAGTAACCTTGAAACACGAGAGCAGAACCAACAAGGAAGTGACCACTACCACCAAGCGTGATGTCATCGCAAAATGCCCCACACAGCGCAATTGTGATACGGACACCACATGCGCGATCTTCATTGGCCCACACACATAGATTGCCATGATGTTCTCTCTGTGTTTGTACAAAGGCCACTGGGCAGCTGCTTACCCGCTCTTTCCTAACTGACAACACGAATTCAACACCGACATTGCTGCACAGTTTCGAAAATTTAAAAAAAAAGGTTCGCCATTAGTCAAACCAAGCTCCGGTTACCGCGCGTGGGAAACATCACCACATCCATACACCTGAAACACAAAACATCAACACAGAAACACGTGGCGATGAAAAGTGCAAGCGAAACTTGAAACACGAGTCCCACTTACATCCAGGTCACAAACAAGACACACAGGTACACAACGACGAATATCGCATTAAATTCATTAAAACATCAAGACCACGCGTCCTTGTTCGCGTAGGCGGAAACACCTACAATGCCGGATGCTCCCACTCATGCATGGCATCAACATGAAACATTAGTATTTCAGAACACAGCATTCAACAGGAATTCTTACTGATCGATAACCTCAAGCTCGATATTATCCTAGGAGTTGACTTTATGAAAAAGTACGATGCCATGTCAGTCTTTACTAAAAACATCATGTTGATTTATGCTTCAAACAATCAAAATATTCTGGAAGTACCAATAAACACCAATGCGATCTAGTACGACATGAGTAATTCGATAGAATACTACATTAATAAAATAGAACCCAGCAAACAATCTACCCACAGCTTACCACTTGGAAATATTAATAACAAATTACCACAACAACAAAAACTGGAGTTACAAAAATATTACTAGAATACAAAGATAGGTTTGTAAGCTCCATTGCAGAACTTACAGAAACTAAGGACTATGAGATAAAGTTTGAGCTAACTACCAATAAGTCAATGCAATCCAGGCCATATAGAATTAACCCAAAGTTAAGAGAAGAGGTCTTAACACAAATCCAACAGATGCTTGACTTACACATTATCACGCTGTTGGAATCCCCTTATGCCACACCGAGCCTTGTTATAAAGAAACACCAGGGCAGAATTAGGTTCTTAACGGATTCCATAATCAACACTTGAAGAAAGTCGTATACCCCATCCCGCACACTGGGGACATAATGACATTGCAAAATTCCAAATATATTAGTTCAATCGACCTGTTTAGCAGTTTTTACACAATACCTGTCCGCAAGGAGGACTACGAAAAACTCACATTCTCAGTTGATGGTGTAGATCTCTACGAATACGCCCACATGCCAATACGGGTTAGCCACAAGACACAAGACCTAACTACTTTCAGAACTTTGTCGACCTTATGCTAGACTCCTTACGATAGAATACGGCAGTCGCATATAAAGACGACATATTTATAATTGGAAACACATTTCAAAAGCATCGAAACAATATTTAAAAGGTTATGGAACAATTACGGAAATTCAATGCAAAAATAAACACAAAGAAATGTTCCTTCGCTCAAGAAGACATTAAAATACTTGGACACTACATCACACCATCAGGTATACAAACAGACTCAGAAAAAATTGTCACCATACAAAACACAAAACATGACACCACCCAACAACATCAAACATTTACGAACATTTCTTAGGTTCACGTCTTTCTGCACCGTTATATATAAGATTACGCTCACTTAGCAGAACCTTTAACAGAACTTTCAAAGGACAACATACCATTCAAATGGACGGCACATGAGCAGGAGGTATTCGACAAATTAAAAGTAACCATACGCAATTCTCCAGTAGTTGCCAAATTCAATGAAAACCGACGTACCATCGTAGCTTGCGACGCATCGCAAACAGCGATAAGTGCGGTATTGATGCAGGAAATAACAGGTACAAAAGAACGTGCCATCATTGCTTTTGCATCAAAAAAGTTGTCGATGAATGTAAAATGATGATCAGCTACCGAGACAGAACTTTATGCAGTTAAATGCTATGTAACGTACTTCAGACAGTGTTTATATGGCCGACAGTTTATTATTGAAACGGACTACGCGAGTCTGCATTATTTAAATACCATGGCCGAACATAATATCAGAATACAAAAAATGGCAAGAGCGCTTACAGAACACGACTTTGAAGCCAAAATACTTAAGGGAATATTAAATGTACTGGCTTACGCCATGAGTAGATTGCCTACTACAGGGAAAGCGGACACCATTTCAATATCTGTAAATAACACAAAGTACACTATTAAAGAGAATTACTAAATTTCGCATGCTTTAACAAAGCCTTAGCAGAAGCAATATTTAAAAATCCAGACAAACATGATGAAATCAAAACAACTTTCGCAAAACACATCACTAGTAATTGGCCAGAGATAAAACCACTCATCAGACACGAACTCCACACAACAGTTAAGGCACACGTAGCCAAAACTATTATCAACAAGGAGTACTTACCCTTACAGACTATCACCAAAATAATCACTACTATGTACCAAGTGAATGTGGAAATTTCTATGCAGGTACATGACAACAAAATCAAAACAATATGCATAGATCCCCATATAAATTGCCAAATAGTCATCAAACTCCAAAACAATCTATCACACTACCTCACCGTATACTTACACGAACAAGAATACGTCGAAATTGAGAACGACTCACATTTACTAATAGCGCAGCTTGTTCAAAATAATACGTCTCCTTTCCTCGATAAATACAATAACGATCCACATATACATCAAATTAAGATTGTCTTAACTGAACCAGAAAAAACAACCCCCAAATATCGTCGATTAGCGAGACGTTACACCATTACTGGCAACTGCAAAATATATATGAAGTTATGCACCCCAGCAGGCGAGAAACAATTGACCCTTGTCTCCCAGTATTATGTCCCAGAGATAATCACTGCCCACCACAACGCACGTCTAGGCGGAGGCAAGTTCGGCCAATTTAAAACTTTAGAAAAAATCAAAAATGCCTTTAATTGGGATTCCATTAATAAAGACATCAAAGAATACATAAAGAACTGTCCTGTCTTCCAGAAAATTAAACCCACCCACCAAAACCCATCGGTCAGATGATGCTAATCCCCCCTCCCCCTCCAATTCTTGAGGGCTCGATGCAAAACGGCCAGCCTTTACAGTCGTCAGAAAAGGGTAATAAGTTTATATTAGTAATGACGGAATATTTTAGCCATTTGTGCCGTCGCCAACCCAGTAAAATCAATGGATGCCATAACCTGTGCCAATTTTGTAAAGGATGTTATACGCCAATTCGGGTGTCCAAAATCTATTTTGACAGACAGAGGCACATGTTTTAGTAATGAAATTATGGAAGAAAAATTGAAAAAACTGCAAATAAAGAAGCTTCAAACAACCGCATATAATCCTGCGTACAACGGTTTCACAAAGAAAATTAATAAAGTCCTATCACAACAGCTCACGTCATGTGCCAACGAAGACCCAACATATTGGGACGAGTATAAACCATACATTATTTTGAATTACAACTTGACTGCCAACAGAAGCACAAAGTACAGTACCTGTTACCTTTTACTCGGGGTTGAGACAGTCCAACCTTCAATTGTTATCACACATGAGTAATGGTAACCAATGGTGCGAACAATTGAAGCTAGAGTATGAACAAGCTAGAATAAATTTTATAAAGTCACAACAAAAGCAAAAAAAAATCTTTGATGTCAAATTCAGAACAAACGACCTTAAAATAAGACAATACGTGTGGGTCAAAAACCACACAAGACAAAAGGCCCTCACATTTAAATACCATGGTCCTCACAGAATCGCAATAACTTAGGTCCGTCAACCATTGCTATTGAGATTCGTAAACGTGGCGAACTAAAAATCGACACAGTTAACACGATAAACATAAAAATTGCAAATGTCCGATGTTAATGCTAAACCTTATGTTACAGGTAACACACATCCAGCATGGGTCATGCAACTGCCAGCATGGTGACCCTTGTCCTGCTATTAACCCAAAATGCCGCAGGTGTGCAGCTGTACAGGACACACATTGGAGTGTACTTTCAGGAGCCGTTTCCACGCCTCCACTATGAAGAGATGCTATCATTGTGTACAGCATCCCTCTCCAACAGCCTAGCCTCCCTATCAACCTTCAGATGTGGCTTCACAGCGCCTGCACCACGAGGAACAGCACTGTCTGTGCTAATGCAGAGGAACTTCACAAATTTCTCAGTAAAACCACAACTAATATTGTCGAGGAATTCCTAAATGAAATGTCTGTGTCTTATAGAATAAAAAAGTGGAATTACATTCCTTGGGGATGTAGCTAGCTGGTGCTGCAACATCTTCACATCCTGTCACCTTAGCTCCCTTCTGTCAAATGATGTGATGTTAGATAGACAATTTAAGGAATTGCAAAATAATGTTACGATATCAAATAATAAATTAAATCTCACAATTCATAGTATATCGGAAATTAAAACACAAGTAGAGGTTAAGATTTATTCCATTACACATAAAATCAAATCTATGCTAGACAAGTTAAATAAATAGAAGTTGCAAAAATCCAAGGGCAAATGTTGACTAGCATCTGATTGCAACCACATGATTAACAATATCATTAATGAGATTAGAATTGGTACCTACATCCAGCAGTGTTAACACAGCCACTTGCCATTTCAAGCAGTTTCCCATAAGATCTTAACATTAGATTTAGAAAAAATTGCAATCAACACTTAAAGAGCTTAAGTTAAGACTTAGCATTCTATCCCAAGAAATTGTAAAATATTTCACCACACACATTACTGAGTGCATAATTTCTACTACCCAAATCTTGTGGAAAATTCAAGTTCCCGTTAAAATGTTAATAATAACTGGCAATTATTTTGTACAAAAATGGTACCATACTTATTTCACAGCATAACCTGCCACATTGAAATTCACAGTGATATAATAGCTATTGATAAACAGACCCAGGAAACACGTCAGGTAACCGACACAACGGAACAAGTAAATTGTGTTTAATTTATTGCCAAACAGATACCCGACAGTCCGCATATAAACTGCCTAAAAGCAGTTATTAAATTGAAAAGTATTGACCAGCTGTATCAGCAGTGTAAATTCACCTGCATTACAGGTAAACCTTTATTTGTTAATGCCATATAACCTCACCAGTATGTGAACTAATGCACCCATCATGTTAGTGCTACGCTGAGTAAACATGTCTCTCAGTAAAGTAATTCCCAGCACAGCAGGATAGTATCGAAGTTCACGTTCCCTGTGACTGTAAACTTACATCAGGACAGTTTACAATTGTTCCAGCAACTCACATTTGTGATGTCAGAAGTCCAGTGCTAGCAATTTTGCATGCAGTCATACCAATCCACTGGTTGAATCAAAATAACTTTCAAGTCAAACAATTAAAACTTGATGCGGGAATATTGTTTTATACAATAAATGGCAGTATCGATGACAACTGAAAAATTTTGCACGCAGAGCTTTCCACAATAGGGTATACTCACAGTAATCTTGCTCCGCTACAACCACATATGTTTCCTGAACTGCCACAATAACATTTCAACTACATAAGTATGGTGACCATCGTAGGGCCTGCTGCGTAAAGGTACAATAATAACAGCCAGGAACCATTTTTTCCAAAACATGTACAACACATGAGTAGTTTTGCGAATTATTATGGAGAAGTTAATAGCTACGCGGTAGCATGCTATAATAAGAAACCATCGTTAGAATCATAACCCGCTAATGCAATATTTATATATGCAAGACTTATACATATACTAATTTTACATACATAAAAAAATATATATAGCATATGGTGCGCCATGTGTAAATCAGGTAATCTTAAGCATAATATTTTCATTTAGTGCCAGTGGTTGGCAGAGATGATTTCTGCATGGTGTGGTACAAGTAGTTCACTCTTGCAGCGAGCGGTAGAATTCACATACTCGTCAGATTGATGAGCCGCTACGATTGCAATTTCTCCTGCAGAGGGCAGTAGAGTACTGCAAGACCGGCAAACATTTCATTATTTTAGCTCTAGAGAGCATTCTTAGGTGGAATTTATCCATGCTGCGAGAACGCCATTACGTTTATTAATTTACATACCAGATGTGGCCACTTGTATCTTTTTAAGTTTCTGCACTTCACCATAATTTTAATGTATTGACCATAATCAGAAGATATCCTCCGAGAATCAAGACTATTGCGTAAAAGAAAACTTTGCCATGCAATTTTTTATTCCAGTAGTAACATACTTTTACTCACTGTTAATTGCGAATATTCAAATATAGCTATAACTCAGCATGTCTATGTCACATAGGTCACTCCTAGATAGTACACAAAAGTGGCACTATTGCGGAATGTTGACCAAAAATAATGTGCACTGTAAATTCAAAACCAATACTCCTGTGGTCGGCGCCTTATTTATTTGTTTATTATATTTTGGGGGGTTAACTATCGGCACCGAATACACTCCTCCCTCCTTTCATGGTCAACAGGAAACAATAGTGGTCTTAGCAGTTAGTAATACCGTGCCGGCACACAAACCTGAACACAACAAAAGTTTGTCCATAATATGTAATTATCAACATCAACTTATGTATATTTTAATCTTGTACATAATATGAACCACATGTATAAGGTTCCTCGTGTAAAAACCATAGCACCTCAACTAAAATAATAGAGTAGAAACATTATGTGTTATTAAGTCCTTTATAATTTTCAAAATGCAAAACAACAAAAAAAAAAATTAGTGGTTAAGTGGACAGATCCACACAATAGTAAGACACTTATAGTAGAGAGTTAAACAGTAATGTATGAACTTTTCAAAGGGATCTACCTTAGTATTGTAAATTTATTCTTCATAAGAGACGTGTACATCCAATACGATAAGTTGTTCGTTATAATTAACACTTAAATGTGAACAACACAAGAAAGTAATATGCTCTAAGCCTATGTAACGCTATCCCAAACCTCATGTAACTGACAACACCCTAGGGATAGAATCTAAAGAAGTTTGCGAGGACACTCATAACCTTGTTGCCCTGTTGGCTTCCATGCGGAAGACATGCTCTCTCCGACGGCACATTGGAGCCTCCACAGTACAACACTGAGACACTGCGATGTTGGCCCAGCCTTACATGGTACATTCCCCCCATCGTCCGGACCCAAGTCTTCTCATGCGAGGACGTATGAGTTTCCGAAGATGGAGGGCCATGCCGTGAACGTTATACGCAAGGGTTGCCAGGCCAAGCACTAACACTGGGCGGAAGGCGGCCTCGGCAACCAGCGCTCCGAGTTATGACACCAGCTGAGAGAATTATTACACAAACAAGGTCCGGTCCCAGCACAAATAAGGTGCGAGCGGTGGTAGCTCATAGCTATCTTGTTTCCGATCATGCCGTAGGCCCTGCCTAAGATGCTGCTGCACAGAGGACCACCATCCTTGCGGTCCTGGGTCGACATCTGACGATGCTGCCATGGAGAGAGCCTCTATACTGTTGTCAACGTTTCTCGGGGTAAATATATATCCCGTTTGGGCGCCGTAGGTTGCGTGAGGAGACAGGATAGCGAAGGCTGACTTTCAGAGCTCTTTAAGAACTACATTAAATCATATTCAAGTTATTCCCAGAACTTGTAAAGTAAAGTTCAAGGTACTTGCAATTGTGATAATGAAGTTATAGAGATGCACTTATGCATCAGAGTTTATTACAGTTTGGTTTGAATAAAATTAGTGTTTTGTATAAACAAGCCTTACCATTTTTAACTACCCATTACCCGTTTTTGAGTGCGACGCCTCTTCACATAGAAGGGTCACAGCAGTATGTCTCGGATGGGAAGATATTTTTGTTAAAGAGTGTGAAAGAGAATCGAGGGAACACCTCATTCCGACAAAACAATTGGTGAGCCGAGTGCGCCACCAACTTAGCGGTCCCACCCAGAGATGGTGGGACAAATATGGGGAATTTGTAGAGGAATATCCCCAGTTTCAAACCCAGCTCATTTCAAATTTTACCAGTGATGAGATCCTGTCCAGTTTGATTATTGGTTTACACTCTATGGTGAAAAATACAGACGAGGAAATAGAGCTGTTCATGTGCCAGAAAGAGCATGTGCACAAACGAGTTTACCCAGAACACAGTGAAGGACAGAGAGTCTGCAGCATTGCCTGCACCCTCCTTCCCTCGTTCAGAAACCTCTTACTGCTTCCATGGCCGCAGGCAGAAGAAGTGTTGGTAGGAATTTCACCAGATATAGGAGTAAATGATCGCCCCCTGTCAGGGAAAGGCCCGGTGGCACGCGCCGTCAAGGACGCCGGCCCTGCCCCCATTCCCAGACTGCCCGCAGGGTGTGACACAACCTCCTCACCATGCTGCTGGCACTGCGCAGGCCGGCATTGTGGCAGGAACTGCCCGACCCGGCGAGCTCTGGAAAGGATAACCCCTCCTCCTCTCTGGACACCAGAAGGTCGCGCCCCGGCTCATCCTCCCTTTACAGCTTCTCCCTCTCGCCAGGGTTATCAAGATCGTCAATCCTACAGAGCTTGCCCCGCCCGGCAGGATAGGAGGAAAGGAAGGGCAGACATATAGGTGCGGACTGTATTACCACGACCCCGCCTCCCTCAAAGACCAGCCTGGCCTAACAAAGCAGCAGCCAGATTACAGATGTTGAATATCGCATGTTTTACCTCGAACGAACCCTGCATGTGCATTCATCTGAATGAGGCCATTATCATGGCGGTGTTTGACACTACAGCTACCTGCAATTTTATCAGCAGTGAGTTGCTGACTCGATGCCAAAAGGCCCACTTGACTGCTACGAGTCAAACAGTCAAAATGCCCAAAGACAATTTCCATCTTCATTTCTCCAGGGAGATTACCCTCGACCTACGAATCCACGGTCCTGACATGAAAGTCCTCTTTTTAGTGACCCCTTATCAGGGAGATCCCATGATTCTAGGACAGCCCTGTTTGGAAGAGCAACAATGCTTGATTGACAGTGGGCAACGACACACCACCATACACAAAAACATGGTGGTCGACTGGGAAGGCAACCTAATCACTGTTGCCCCTCGCCCTTCGCAGTCTGTTTGTTATGTCTTCAGAGGGACACCCTGCAATTACTCTGCATATCACGGAATAAATCCCCCACTCAGGCCCAACGAGTCCGGCGTCTTTGGGCCCGACAACAGCATACTACAAACCCCTCGCTCCCTATACAACTTGCTCCGAATTTCGAGCCACCCAGCCACGAGAACTCAAACCTACTTCGGGTATTGTATCACGGGACCAAACCCCCACCCAGAGACATAATAATTGTGGAGAAGATTTCCATAGAGGCATATCCATCTGGGTACTGTCCTCGAAACCTGCCCCAAAGATGACCACATCAGCCCTAATAGAGTCAATACATTATTGGGAGAAGGTGATCAACTCTGATGTCGCAACAGGGAGCCCTCCGGACATCTACGCCCTGTCAGTGGCTACAGCGACCCGTGGTACAGACAAAGAGGTAGAGGTAGTGCAGTTTCACATACCATCTTTGCAACCTCAAGGTCCATCTTGGTGTGCCACCCCACAGGGCTGAGAAAAAATTATTAAGCTAATAGCAGAGGAAAGGGACCCCAACCCGCAACCCAGATGGCGAATGCATTGGGCATCCGAATACAAACAATCGGGTGTGGATTTGATTAAGAATAGGGACAAGAGGTCGCACCCACTGTTACCCTTCCCATCCTTTCCCATCAACTGCAAGAAGTAAGAAGGCGGACCAGAGACTGGAGAGAGCTCACCACAGTCCTTGGCAATAGCTGTTATGTCGGTCAACCAGGCGACCGGTGAATTGGAGCAAGAAAAAGTGGCTGGAGAGAAAACCAATCAAGACATGTGCATAGTGCAAGGTGTAGACATGGTTTCCCAGACGCTCGAGAGCATTGGCGCTGCCGACATAGCCCCTCCACCACCTGGAGCGTAAAGTGCCCATGAGTGGCGTGCATCAGTCACCCATGCAGCTACAGCGAGAACAAGTAGATCTGCAGCTATGAGAGCCACGACCTCAGCCGACACTTCCAGCATCCAGGCCACTGTCCCAGAGCAGCCGCCTATAGCCATCATCACCTCCTGAGCAGCCCCACTGCATTCAAGATGCACACTTAACGTTCTGGGGTGGTATAAGGAGGCATTGTGGAAGGCACCTACGATGCACCAATTGCACGCCACCACCACTTCAACATAAAGCAAAAGAGGACCACTGCCGAAGCAACGCCTAAACAAGTGCCATCGACACCTGGAAGACACCAGCATCGACTACTACACCCCTCACTAGTACTCTTTAGATAGAGTAGGGAGTGATAGGATAGACTCGATGAGAAATGACTAGAGTGCAAGAGCTCATTTCAGCTATATTATTATGGAAGGTCAGGTGACTAAAAATGTCCCCACAAAAAAAATCCTAACCTTGTTAGTTAGGCAGTGCGACGAGCCGTTATTGCCCCAAATATGCTAATTGTGTATATGTGAAAACTTGAAATTATTATGTTAAAGAATTTTCTGAGGTTGAGAATTCAAATCGCATTGATAGGAACCGAGGCCCTACACACCAATAAGTGTCTTATTAAATGTAGATTTCCTCCTGTCAATGGGCACACGTAAAGTATAATTAAAAGAATTTTTTAATATTTGTTTTTAATAAGAATCTGATCCTTTGTTTGCAAAAGTTGAAGTGGAGGAATTAACGTAGCGGCAACCCCTACACTAATGGAAAGTTAATGTCCTACTGACCCAAATTCCCCTAAGTACTCGTGTAAAGTATGCAAATAATACAACAATATATAAAAAATTTTGTGTGTGTTGAAAAATTTAGCACTATGCCATTAACGTAGAGTCAAAGAACTACATGAGCACAAATAGGAAGTGAGATATCGTAACAAAGCCTATCAACAGGCCCATGAACACACATGATGTAACCCAAACCACTCTTCACAATGCGACACTGAGCGACCTTGCTTTAGTAACATATGTATAATCGCAGTAAGAGCACAAGAAGAAAACTCACTGTGAGCGTGCCATATCCGCCGCCCAAGAAATTCCCAGCCTTAATAAAAATACGAAGGTACTAGCTACATATTAGAGACTAAGGGTAACTGTGTTTGAAGGATGGATAAAGTGTACCTCGATAACTCCCCCACCCCTCTAACCTTTGTCAATCACCAGAAATAGGTTAGGAAAAAGAAAGTTGAAAATACTTTATGCTTGGACCCTTGTAAACGTTATAGATAATCCAGTTAAATGAGTTAAATGTGTTAGTCATGAAAAAAGTGATATGTAAATGCAAACGTATTCCCGCCGGTAAAAAGAGAGGTAAGTTTGGACTCATGACGGAGTCAGCTAAATCCTGTTTGTTAAGTTAGGGAACAAGTTCTCACATAACGAGAAAACAGAGACGAAGTTTTGAAGTGTTCCAGACGTCCACGTATCCCTTGTGTCTGTTTGTACCACCGCAGACGCATCAACCACACAGCAAGACCCGTTCGATCGTCATTACGTCGCAGTACAAATCACTGCAGTTACAGCATTCAAGTGCTCAGAAAGGAGTGAACTTAAGCCAGTGGACTGTGGTCCAGTGGTCAGAGTGAAAATTATACAATTTCAGAAATTTTAGGAATGAGGTTGATTGGGTGAGGAGGTTAGAATGAGGTATATTACCCGGGCGCCAGGCACTCTCCAGACCTAGTGCCGTTGAAGTGGTAGAGCAGACTCTTCTTCACTCAGGGCCATGTGGCCGACGACCAAAGGTAGCTATCCTGTAGTTGCTGCATCATTCCTCGTGCAGTGGATTGGTGAACTGTATCGCAGGCTACGAGGTGAATTATCTAGGCTATTCACATGCCTATGCTACTTTAAACTGTAATACTTGCAAACAAAAACATACCTATGCTACTTTAAACTGTAATACTTGCAAACAAAAACTGAAAGTCAAAACACACATTCGAGTTGGCAGGAAATTAGAAGGGCCCGTCCTTAAACACCTTACGGATTACCTTAAATAAAAGCAAGCAGTTCACATAATCCAATTTATTTAGGTGATAGCTTACATGCCTCGAGGGGCAACACTTTACATTAATGGTGCCGGACATGTACCGGTTGGCAGCAGTTAAGCGAAAAAATGGTGCGGAGGCCCGTGCGTTACTTTAGTGCAGGTTTAACTCCTTCAGGTGATGCAAACCTGGATAAGGCGAGAGGCGGTGTCCAAGTTCACATGCGAAAAAGGTTCCTGTTAAACTACAAGACTATTGTGATGAAATTTACGGGTACAAGTTATAAGTGCAGCTCGGGTGCAGAACCGAACGGTACACGACCGGCCTCTCCGAGTTCTTAACGTCTACTGTCTTTCCACCATGGAGTGCTCGCTGGGGTTGCCACCACATCGCATCATCTGGAACTACTTTCTGTAACCTTGCACTCGCATAACTATACTTAATACTACAACACTTGCGATAACATATCTAGCATGACAACAATATAATACATTGCAAAACAAGTGGGATGATGTGGGGATGAAAACATGTGAATGAAGTACGCTACCAAAACACATTGTATTAAGATTTAATAATCACTCTATTGCTTTGAAAATGCTCTTACGGGTGCCCCTTTCCTTGCACGTGAATGTTTATAATCACCCTAGACCATTTAATGTGATATATAGGAAAAATGAAAGTGCATGGTACTCTTTCCTGTATCCTTGCACAACCACGCATGTAAATGCATGGTCACTGTCCCACTCTGCATTGAATTGCACCTAGAATACAAACACATTGCACTGCACAGGCACCTCCATTGGCCACATAGGCGCTACCACATGTGGTAGAGTGTGGCTACCTGCTTCAGATACGGTGGACGGCGGGCAAATGGTCTAAGGGTCGGGACCGTTTGCAACTGTGGTGTTTTCAGTCACAGCACACACACTGCATACTCACCTGTCGTCATGGACGCAGCTGATAGGAGGACCTAGGTGTCTTCCCTCCACGTACTGGTGACGACTGCTGCAGCCGACCCTGCCAGGTGTTCTCTGCTCCCATGCTGGCCAGCAAGGTGTCCGAACACCCCTGCAGGTCGTAAATGCTGTTGACGAAAGTCTCAGCCTCCGCGACCGACGCAAGACATTAGTCGGCCGACTTATCCCTGCCATCGGTGTTACTCTCGTGCTCTCTCCTGTGGTCCTATTGCATCTCCTCCTATCCATTGCTGCTCCACTCTTGCTCATTGTTGCGGGTGCTACCCGGGCACTGGACCATCTCCTTGTGCATGTTCTGCTGGAACTACAAGCACTGGTTGCAGTGATGATGTTCGGACGGTGTTGCTTGTAGGCTGTGTGCCGTCGAACATGTTAGGATGGAACTTCGAACGAGCCCCATTGTCCCCCCCCCCCCTAAATTGTGCTGGCATCGTTGGATTCACTGTACCCTCTGCTGCTGTCCTTCTTGAAAGTGCAGATCTACATCCCATGCACTTATGCTCCACCCCTTACACGGCATTGGAGATGCTGTCGAGCATCTTAGTGGCCAAACTTCTCATCTCCTGCCCTTCTCCACCATTTTGCGCTGCAGTTCTTTACGGGCTGTTGTGTGCTGCCTGTGCTTATCTCTCCTCCTCCACTGTTATTGTGCCATGCTCTGTGTTATGTGAGATTAAGTTCCAGTGCCTGATGGACCTTGCATCGTCCAGCATCGGCGAGACTGCTATCACTGGTAGTCGATCTCCTGTGGCAGGTGTCGATTCATCGTCCTCCTCGTTCGCTGCTTCCTTGAGCTCGACGTGCTCGTAGCCATCATGGTGCTATGAGGCACCGGGAGTGTCCTCCCTCCTTATATTACTTACAATGCGTCTGATGTCATCCCAGTGTGCTCTCACCAAACTCCTCCCCACCTAGACCATGTATGTAGTCGGTCCTATACTCCACACAATCACGTGCAGGACGCTCCATTTTGCTGCCAGGCCAATGCAGAAGTTCTGCCGGGCAGCTGACTGTGGGTGTGTTCGCACATACACGTGCTCTCCTTCCTGCAAAGTGGGTGGTCCTCTCGTACTTGGCGGGTACCTTGACACGTACCTCCTCTGGTGCTCCCTTAGCTCGTGTCGCCTTTGTATGCGATTCTCATTCTGTTGACCACTGCTCTCCGTGATTTCGGTTGCCATGTTCTTTGGGCAGTTACGCTCGCTTGGTAGTGTGAGGTTTATTCCCCAACAGAACTTCTGCGGGTGTCGTTCCCGTGGCAGCATTCTGTCGCCCACAGAGGGTAAACAGGACAGCGGGCAGATGTTCGACCCAGCTGTTGTGTTTCTCACCCACATGGAGTCGCAACTGCATCTTGAGGTCTTGGTTGCGACACTCTGTGGGGTTGACCCATGCATGATAAACAGCTGTTTTTAGATGATCTACCCCCCTTCGGTTGCATAACTCTTGCCATTTCCTCCCTGAGAATTGTGTACAATTATCAATCAAAATTAGCCTTGGGTACCTACAACATTCGAAAAACTCATTTTGCTTTGGCTTGACTATATTTGGCACTTGTGCACTACTGATTGCATAGGCCTCGGTCCATCTTGAAAAATTATCTGTCACCACAAGAATGAACCTCTTACCTAATGCAGACCTGGGGTAAGGGTCCATGAGGTCTAAACTAATTGTTTCGAATGGCCTTTTCGGCATCCTTACTTTCTGCTGCTGCACACTATCTGTGCGCCGCAATTTGAACTGTTAACATGTCATGCATTCTCTCACATACAGCAGTGCATCATGTGACATGCCGGGCCAGAAAAACTTTTTTCTCACATTGCGAATGGTTTGGTCCATACCTGGGTGACCTGTCATATTGTTAGCATCATGTGTGCAAAATTTTTGCTCTCATTTATATTTGTATGAACACAAATAGCCACCATTTGCTGTTGTCTCGGGGTACGCATGTCTCTAATCTGCCGTTCATCATTCGCCATTGATCCACGTGTCCACCTGCACATTTCTATACTTGCTCTTCTGTAAACCTGCAATTTTCTGTGCAGCCTTGACTTCCTTGTAAAGTTCACATACAACAACCTCTGCTCCTCCCGCATCAATTTGATTTAGCTACGTCTCGCCTGGTTGTTCTTGCGAATTTGCCAGAAGGAGATCGTCCCACTCTGTTTCGTCATATACGACAATATCCGGGTTCGATGCTCGCGATAATGCATCCACCAGTTCGTTTTTCTTCCCAGGGATGTGCTCTACAGCGAAGTCATATGCCTGTAGAAGCAATACCCACCGGATCAGCTTGCTACATACCAAGCATCGATTATCTGTATGTAATGTAAACCTTCTATACTCTACATAGGCACGGTACTTTTTCATGGCCCACACCACTGCCAAATATTCCCTTTCTTTCACATTGTACCTGCACTCTGTGGGACATAATTACGCACTCGCAAAATCAATTACAACCTTCTCTCCATCCTCTTTAGATTGATACAGGACCGCAACTAGCCCCTCCCGACTGGCTTCGCTCTGTAAATACAGCGGTTGTGTGGGGACACTTCGTGGTAGTGTCGCGCATGTTTTGAACTGCTTCTTTATTGCCTCAAAAGCCTGCTCTGCTTCGTTCATCCGTACAAACCATTTCTGCGGTGACAGTAGTACAGTTTACAGTGCTGTTATCATTGTGAACTCCTTTATGTACTTGCGGACCCAGTTAATGAGGCCAAAGAATTTTCGTAACTGCTTTCGCATACATCGTGGATGTTGCTGGTCGATTAACTGTAACTGTTCCGGATTTGGATTTTTCCCTTTCTCGCTGACTACGTGACCTAGAAAATCTAGTTCCACCTTGCCAAGGTGACATTGTTTTACTGTGCATGTCAACAACATTCATTGCTAGTCTTTCCAACACAAGTGATAGATGGTGCACGTGATCTTCCCATGTTTATGACCGTAATATTACATCCTCTAAATGGGCGAGGGTGAATTTTTATATTAGATCGTCTAGCACCCACACCATCATCGCTTGAAAAGTTGTGGGAGCACACTTCAAGCCGAATGGCATAGTGCAAAATTGGTAATGTGTTCCGTCAGGCGTGGTAAAAGCTGTTTTCTCTCTATTCTGCAATTTTACACCGATCTGCCAGTAGCCACTTTCAGGGTTCAATGATGTCAGCACTTTTTCTCTCCCTAATGAATGCAGAGCATCCTTGACGCTTATGTACAGGGTCAACACACTGCTTATTACTTCATTAAAAGCCTAAAGTCGATGCAGAAGCATCATCCTCCATCTTTTTTGGGTGCGAGAGTGATTGCAGAATTAAATTGATTATGTGTCGGCTCGATTACACCATCCACGCATATTTCCTTTAATTGTTATTTAATAATTATAGCTTGATGCAGAATGTAGCTATTTGGTGCAGTGTATATGGTACACATGAGTGTGTCATGTTGTGCAAAAACCTCTTTACGTTTGTTCAGTACTCTCTGAAATGTGGCCTGGTGTAGTGGCTGTATCTGATGATCAAATTCAGCAAGATGCACCCCAGGGGTGTTATCTCTGACACACCGGTCAATATTGTACACAGTATGTCTTTCATTTGCACCAAAGTGAATTCATCTCATGGCAGGCTTGACAATGGTGTTTTGTTAACTTAGCCAGGGCACGCCTAATATTGCTTCTTCCATAATATCTGCTGTACTTATTGTTGTGCAGATAGTTTTTAAATCGTATATCCTGACAGTTACTGTGGCTTGCCCTTATGTGCTATTACTTTCTTGCCCTGTGGTCAATCTGATTACGTATTATGTGGGGGTTACATCGGCTTTGTTGACAAATCGAGGTTGCAAGAAATTGTGTGAAGCAGTGGTGTCGATTAACATGTGACATGGCTTATTGTTGACAAACACAAGTATGTGGATAAACTGTGCTGTTGCTCCATTCACCTGATTTAATTAGGCCTACTGGGGGGTCAATTCGGGTTGTTTCGATGGGACCAGGGCATCAGAGGCATCGGGACTCCTTACCCCCACTTCCCATTTCCCTGCTAGTTGCCTGCGGTACCTTGATGATAGCCGGGCAGGGCATGATTTCCCATGTTGCTGCTTCCCCGATTTGTTATCTTTTTTTCATTTTTCCTTCATTTATTATATTACAATCCACAGCAACGAGATCCAGTGCATCATCATGATTGAAATTACCACATTATTATGTTATAAATAAATTACTGAATTTAAAGGCTAAACAAGTATTTGTTAAAATCAAGGTAAAACTTAAGTTTTCGAATAAACTTGTTATAAATCTCCATAATCCACAATGGTAAACTTAATTTTTCATTAGTAGGCATTTCTTCTAATCTTCCTTTTGACAAAGTCATTAATATCGCATTGAGTAGCAATCTTTCTCTCTTTCTATTATATATATATCACAGCCAGTACCATTTCCCATACATGTGTAATGTCCATGTTTCGTATTCTCTCTTGGCATGTTTTTTTTTAATGCTATGCATGCTACGTTTGGGATTTTATTGTATTGTACACGGCTTTTTAATGTCCCCCTGTTTTATGCTTGAAGACTTAGAAGTTGAAGGCTTACAGACTAACTTATAACGTAACTTCAATTAAAACCCAGTGCCTCCCGCACCACAGAGCACCTCCCGCAACAACCGAATGCACCACGGGATGTCGCCTGCTGTGTTTGGGAATCGGACCTTCTCCTACTTATATATTGTAAGGAAAGGCCTTAAATAAAACAGACATGATTTAATTTTGAAATATTTACATACATTTGTTTTTCATTCCTGTACAAAGATAATCTAAAAATAGTTATACCGTCCTGACATATATTAAGAATGCCACAAAAATTCAAAAATTAGAACAATCAAAACAATAATACAATAAGATTTTTCATCTTCACTCCCCTAATAGTCACTGTGATCCAAAATAACATAATCAAGGTCTTCCGCTTACTCGCAATTTACGCATAACTAAGCACTTTCCAGGCTAGCGAGACTCGCATTATTATATTCTGCGAGTCAAATTTTACTCCCAATTTTTTAGTGTCAAACAAATATAGTCATTAACTGCTTTATATCACACGCGAGTCTTTCTCAAACTAGAAATTATTGTCTATATAAAAACTTAACACATTATTTCAATGCATTCGCAAAATAAATAAAATTTCTTGATTAATTTTCAAAACTTCAAATGTCCAAAACTTCGTTGTTACTGCAATAAATATTACGTAGCTCTCGCCTGATTAGCAACCATTACATAGATAAAGATAATCAACATGTCCCATATTTATATTTATATTGAAAAGCAAATTCACGGAAAATTATAATTAATGTTTTTAGTTTGAAGTGATTTTTTTTTTTTTTTCGCCACCGAGATTATTTCTTGTATTATGTCTCTTTCTCTTTATCACAAAAGGCAACCTAGATCCCAACTTTTCGTATTCTCTTTAACCGCATCTAGCGGATAGACTTATAAGAAACTGAATGGTAACAAATCTACCAAAAACATGACTTCAATTTGCAAGTTGGCTTTGTTCGACCACAGCATTGTATTTAAATATTTTTGCAGTTAACACAAATAATTGTTCTGTGTTCACACTTTTATAATGAATATGAAAATGTATTTTATGTAATATCCAACTAGAAGAAAACCATAAAAGAGATAAATTTATTTTCTAATAATATTAGGTAAGCTCTTTCTGACCCATAATTTTTTTTGGCTTCAATCTTACTTTTTAAAGAAGCAGTGAATCAAATTTACTGGGAAAATTTCGGGTCTAGAGGAAGTTCTAACATAACATATTTATTGACCAAGTCCCGGTCTCTGGGTCATACCTGGGTTAGTGATTTTTGCTTCATTGGCATTATATTATATTATATTTCGTATTTTGGAGTAGATGGTTTCCCAACACCCCTTGCATTGCAGTATTTCATAAGAAAATGTCTCCACTATCTACCATCACCGGCTTATGGTGTCCCCCTTGTCTTTCGACTATTGGGCCATGTCGGCTACGATTTTCAAACCTCTGCCAGCACGAGTCCCTCCTCAATCTGCCCTCCAGGGACAGGGGTAATCAGCTAGCAAATTTCTCTCCACCCAACACCAAAGGGAGAATGTTGTAGCCCCTAGCACACAGGTCCCATCAGGAACCATGGCACCTGACCTTGCTAAGGTAACTTGTATTGGGTAGCGAGGTCAGCCAGTGCTACTCCTTACTTTACATTGTGGGTTTTAATACTTCGGTGGCCTACTCCCTCAACCCGAAAGTGTTCCCTTTTCCATTCTCTCGAATTTCACAATTAACTCTGAAATTCAGCCTTTGGGGCCCCCTGACCGTAAAGGAGTCGAACGGCCCGCCACCAGGCACCATCATTAAGATTGTCCATGATTCAAGCTTAGTCTGGGAGGAAACGCCTGGGAGTTTCCCACCTTTTCTGAGCCCATATAAAACACAACAGTGGTACCAATCTTTCCAACAATGGGAAAGATCTGTGGACACAAGAGGAAGCGCTTAATAACGTTTTAGAATACTATATAAAATATTAGTGCAACGAAAATGCTTATCCAGATTTATTTGCTAGCAAAGAATATATTTTATATTTAGTTAGGTATTTATAAGTCTAAAATTTACCAACAGCAAAATATATTAATAAATATTTTTTTATTTGGAGATAAGTATTTTTTGCATTCCTTTGGGTAAAGGAAGTGATAGTATTTTCTAAGGTCACGTGACACAGCAAACTTCAATGGTTTCATACCGATAAACTGTATTTTACAGGTGGTAATGCAGTCTGGCATTGAGGCAAACATGCGTCGGAGGTTTTTCTGAGGAAAATCCTGCCACAACTGGTGGAACTGAACCTCCTAAACCACCGTAGTTGCCACAGGCCGAAGTTGACGTTCAATCTGGTCGCAAATGTGTTCGATGGGCAGGATGTCTGGGGACTTTGCTGGCCAAAGGAGCATGTTTTCATAACGAAGATAGACCAGAGATACCCGTGCTGTGTGAAGCCGGACATTAACCTGCTAGAAAATGGGGTTGTCAAGCTGCACCATGAAATGAAGCGCACATGGTCACAGAATTACCTGGATGTATCGCCACATTGTCAATATTCCTTCAATCAGTGAGATGCAGAAGATGTAGGAAATGACACACCACACCAGGACACCTCTCGTTGGGGCAGTGTGTGGCTCTACAATGAAGTGTGGAAAACAGCGCTTGCCAGGACATCTCCAGGCTTGAATTTGGTGGTCGTCTGTATCCAGATATAGCCATGATTCGTCACTGAAAATTAACTCTTCTCCAACCCGCAAGCTTCAGTGCTGCTCATTCCCAGCAGGAGGTTATGCATGCTCGGCGACGCTCAGGTCGTAATGGTAGACATCGCAAGGGTCACCGCGACAACACATACTGCTCTGCTAGCTGCCTGTATATGGTACTAGTAAACACAGGCGTATCTCCAGCCGCCGTGACATGTCCCTGGATGGTGCACAGCGACGCCCGAGGAATGATTACAGTCTGTCACATGATGAAAAATTCCTCCCTGCTTGTGGTCCGCCAGGATCGACCCGAGCTTTCTCGACAAGTGTGTGTACCTTCTTGACTCCACTGCATCCAGCAGTTCAAGTGACGAGCAATGCGCCGAAACATCAAACCTACATCTCGTAGGCCGACGATGCGGTCTTTCTCAAACTCATCCATCTGGGCAGAGGCTTGTCGAATTCTCCATCGTCGCATATGCATGTTGTTCATTCAACTTTATCTGTGGCTCTCACTGCTACTTAGGGACTTCTTCGGCGTATTGCAGCTAAGGATAATGGAGGGGCATGCATGCCCCCTAGTGGCACATACACGCAAGCAAACTGCATTAAACACAAATACGACACATGTCGGGCTATGACGATACTATATGTCATCCTTAGTTGAACTCGCAAGATTCGTTCATTGTAATAATTTTTTTTACAAATGAGTGTGGTTTCTCTCATGCTGTAGAGTATAAAAGGAGCGTTCGGATAACAATTGGCCAATATGCAAGAATTATTCTAAATTATATGCTTATATTTGGATACACTTAAAAAAAAAAAAAAAAAAAACCTTCTTTGTGTAAAAATTCGCATAACTATGTTATGTTGTAATTTTATTTTTCAGATGCTCTGTAAGGTGCAGTGACTCTTATACTATGTATAGATCAAGGTCATTCTAGTAATAATAAGCTTTAATGTAAACACTGCATTTTCAGCTTTTCTCAAAGTGTATCAAAATTGTAATTATATAAACCAACACGAAAATTATCTGATACTATTTTAGGAATTAGTTCTCCTTCTTTGGTCTCGTCAAACACCAGAGTGCATTTTTTCCCCCTCCTTTCACCAAATTTGTATATTTAGAAGATGCTAACAGACTTGTAAGACGTTCATAATGGTCAGATAGTTCTGTTTCCTTAACTTTGCAACAGAGACTTACAGAAAACTGTTAATAGATAATTTCCCTAAAGCTATGTTTACTGAATGCAGTTTGGTACTAACACCATTGAATACATGTTTTAAAAACTTCTTACACTTCCTCTGAACGTTTTAACGTGACCAAGGTATATTTAATTAAGATATGTCTTTCGGAAATATTAAAGCATTCTAATGTTGATGAAATAACGGTGGTAAAATCACTTTCTTCAGCATAAATGAGGGTAAGGTGAGGTGCAGATGGAGGAAAGCCGGAATGTAACATTGGGAGAAATGGGAGTACCCTGAGAACCCACCAACCAACAACAACTTCCGCCACTTTTCCCACTATATGCTAAGATCGAGTATTGACCTCGCCTCAGTGGAAGGTGAATGATAGATATAGCCTCTGCACCACTGCGTGCTCGGAATGTTTTGTAAAACTAAATTTAAAGGAACTCCATGTCACCATTCCACCACATAATTTTGAAAATACTAAAGGCAAACTGTAGAGAAATGTTGGAGACATACTCAGACAAGTCAACCTACCATTTCTTCAGTCTGTGCAGACTACTTTTCTCTGTCATTATAATCAACATATTTTTTGACTTTGGGTATCGACAGTGACGGCATTTTTGAAATATTTTTCACAGATACTGATATTTTTAATATCTCTAGGTTTCATGTCAATGAGCATTTTTCTTCTAGTGAAATGCTCGGTTTTAATTAATTGGGTAATTATATATTTTTACAATTAAAAACAGATTTTTTTAGCTCAAATAAATTCTAAATGCTTTTTATAAACATAATTTGTGTATCTCCCATTGGTAATATAATCATTATGCAATAAATTATATGTACTATTTTACTGTCAAATTTTTTTTAATATCTGGCCTCATGCTGTTACTTCACACACTTCCATCAGTTTTCAAAATCAGTAAAACATTTTAATCATAAATCACCAACTCCGCACCTTTATTTGTGTTGCAATATGTAACACGTATGTTAGAACTGGCAACAAACTACTATCGCTAGTCACCTGCTAGCAGAGTGAAACTTGAAAACCCGAAACTCTACGAAGATCTACTAAAAAGTGTAACTCTCCATCCATACAAGTTTCTATCCCCTGGTAGATATATACTAGTAGCCGGGTACACAGGCAACAAGGACATTATTTAATATCATGAAACAATTGACTCCCAAATCTTACAAGTCAAAGTAATTGGAATTATCCTAGAATAACTATACCTTTCATTCTAGCACACGAGAATAAAAAACACTTAAAAAGTTATATATACACATACATATTGATATTTTGCCTGTTATGCCATGCCGCTCTCTAGAGAATGCCGCTCTAGTCCCGGGCTTAGTCAGCCTAATGGCAAATCCGGCGCTGATTGTTGAGTTGTTGAGGCACTGGTTGTGCCGATGGTAGGCCTGCGCTGACTTGCAGTAATGACAAGGATGCTGTGGCTTTACCACCCTTTCCAGTCTAGCATCTTGACTCGTGGGAACATGTGTTGCACTGTTTTGTTTACTGTACCCGACACTCCGTGAACTATTGACGTGATTGTTTGCATTTGAAAATTTTGAGGTTGATTGTCCGAATTGGTGTTTGTTGTGAGTTTTTGGTGGTACACTGTCTTTTGCACTATTGTCTTCTCATGGCCTGTGCCACCATTGCGCTGCATCGTTCTCGTGGCGCAGTTGGGATGGATTCCGTTCCAGTATGATGGCAGATCTCATTATCTCCTCAAAGGTGAAGTTTAGCAGCAGGAATACTGCGGCTCGGTATTCCATTAGGACTGTTCCTGCCACTACCTCCATCACTTCCCACTCAAGCAGATGCAGGTGAAAACGCTGTACCAGGTCCACTTTGCGTGTGATAAATGTGGTGAGAGGCTTGCCAGGTTGTTGGGCTTACAGTGTCAGCTTGCTTTGTGCTTGCAGCGATGAGAATGCACCTCCGAATCGGCACTTAAAGTGGTGAATGAACTCTTGCTATGATAGTCCGTAATGATTTAGTGAATTCCACAAGACTTTTGCTTCACATTTCAATTGGGCTACCACACATCCTGCCACTTTCCTCTTCCCATGCACCATATCTCTTTCGATGTGCAGTACAGTCCTGGATAAATGCCTTTGGTTCTTCTGTTGAAGCTCCTGCGAAAGTGGGCAACATTTGAAATCGGTTTGGAATCTTTTTCCTGTCTGATTCCTGCTGTTCTTAACTCCAGTTGGTTGGCATCACTGCTTGTGGTGTGCTGAAATGCCTCCAATTTTGTTCCGTCGGTGCTTCGGTACGATTCACTGGCATAGACATCACGGTAATTGTGGTTGAATAGGGCATAAACAAAGGTGGACATGCTGTGAAATTATTGTGTTGGGGTAGAATGCCGGTAATATCTGTGGATAAGGTGTGATGGATATCAGTGGTTGAGGTGCTGAGGTTAGGGTGGGTTGTTGTGGAACATACTGTACCTCCTCATTGCTTGTACTGTCAAACTGCTATGTGTTTTGTTTACATGCGCCTGCTGCTCCATGCCCTCCTGTGTTTCACAGTCTTCACACAAAAATGCTGTTCTCTGAACCATTGTCCTCTCTCATGCGGTCTGACACTTCTCGTGCACTGCTGCTTTACAAATGCGGTATTTATAGTTTTCTCTCCTTGCTTTTCCTGTGCATGTGGTCCATGAACAAGAAGTGACATGCCTTCTAAACTCAGTGAAAAACATTTCCCAATTGAACGGTTTTGCTTGTTTTGGTTGCAAGTTTGCATTACAGTTTTCACAAATGTATTTTTCTACATTTGCACTTTCAGCCTCCCTCTCATTGAGACATTCGCAGTGATACTGTATCTCACAATGCATATAGACAAGAGTCTGTGTATTCTGTCCTGCACATAGCAGATTGCTGCACCAATTTTTATCTGCTAGTGCGGTAAAATTGTCTTAATTTTGGTTTTGATTATGATTGTCCTAAATGTTTGTTATTTCCCATTTGATTTCACCTTCGCGTTTTACTGCGATACGGTAGCTCGCTGGACTGGACTATCGGCAGTAGTGGCAATTGTCATTGATGTATTCAAATTTAGACCAGAAGTCTTGCGGTCTAAGTTTCAAACACTGCATGCATAGCAGTGCCTGTGCAGTGTCATCTGGCCGGCTAGACATTGTTTATTTTGATATAGATCATGCAAACTTATAAGTACAGAGTGCAGAAATGCAGTCGCAGAAGTACGACACATTTGGAGATCAACTGGAGCACAGCTATCCTGTGTGCGATGCAGGTGTCAATGTACGGCGGGCACACAGTTCACTGCCGGCGTGCGGTGAGCAGATGGCGCAGGAGGGAGGAGAGTCCTTCATTTCTCCTTTCCACCATCCTCCCTCGTCTTCTCCTCTTTCATGTGGTGCGGTGCAATGTGGGTGGAGGGGATTGGTTGGTGGTGCACGTGCAGCCTCTTTGTCCTGCTGGTGTGCCGGGATGGCGCAGCTGACTGCACGGTGCTTCAAAATGGCCACTCTGATGCCCATGTGCTCGCTCTTCCTGCGCATTGGCGGGCACTCACTGCTTTTTTCCCCGCCCTTTTTCCTTTGGCCACGTGCTCGCCTTTCCGAAATCTTGCAGGCTTCTGGAAACCGTGCCGATGCTGTAGTCGTGCAGTTGTTGTCCTCATTGCCTTCCTCGTTGCGGGTAGCAGCAAGAAAATTGTAAAAATTATGTGGAGCTATTTTGTGAAATTTTGAAGTTCAGGAGGTCAATGGCGAAGGATAGGCCACAAAATGGGTGATATTTGTCAAGTGCTCAGAAAGGAGTGAACTAAGGCCAGTGGATGGTGGTCCAGTGGTCCGAATGAAAATTCGAGGAGTAAGATTGTTTGAGTTAGGTGATTGGAATGAGGTATATTACCAGGGCACCAGGCACTATTCAGAACTAGGGCCGTTAAAATGGTAGAGCAGACGCTTCTTCACTAAGGGCCATGTGGCCGACGACCAAAGACAGCTGTCCTTCAGTTGTTGCATCACTCCTGATGCAGTAGATTGATTAACTGTATTGTGTGCTATGTGGTGAATTATGTAGGCTGTTCACACGCCTATGCTACTTTACTCTGTAATACTTGCAAACAAAAGCTGAAAGTCGATACATATGTGTGGATTGGCAGGAAATTAGAAGGGCATGTACCTTAAACACTTCGCGGCTTACCTTAAATTAGAGTACTCGGTTCACATAATGCCATTTATTTAGGCGTATGCTTGGATGCCTCGAGGGACAACACTTTACCTTTACATAAATGGTGCTGGACATTTACCGGTTGGCAGCGGTTAAGGGGAAAATGGCACAGAGGTCTGTGCATAACTTTAGTGCAGGTTAAACTCCTCCAGGCGATGCAAACCTGGAGAAGGCGAGAGGTGGTGTCCTGGGCGGCTTGCGAAAAAGGTTCCTGTTAAACTACGAGACTATTGTGGTGAAAATTACTTGCACAAGTGATGAACGCCACCCGACCGCAGAACCCAATGGTACGTGACCGGCCTCTCCGAATTCTCAACATATACTGTATTTCCATCATTACGTGCTCGCCCGGGGTTACCACCATAGAGCACCATGTGGAAATCATTTCTGTTACCTTGCACTCGCACAACTATGGTTAATACTACGACACTTGCGATATAACTCTAAAATAATCTCTATCAAGTCAACAAAACATAATACACTGCAAAACATGTGGGATGATGTGGGAATGAAAACATGTGAATGAAGTACACTACCAAAACACATTGCAATAACATTTAATCACAACTCTAGGGCTCTCATGGGTGTCCCTTTCGTTGCACGTGAATGTTTATAATCACCCTAGCCCATGTAATGTGATATTTAGCATGAAGAGATTTTGGCGGCTCTTAACAGTAAGTACATGGTACTCTTTCCTGTATCCTTGCGCAGCCGCGCACGTGGCTTGATGGCCATTGTACTACTCTGTGTTGCATTGCACCTGGAACACCCACACTGCTCTGCAATTGCGCCTCCATTGGTCACAGGTGTGTTATTGTGCGTGGTAGAGTGTGGTTCCCTGCTGCACATACAGTGGACGGTATGCAAACTGTTAAAGACCAGGAGCTCGGTTCACATCAGCAGGTCGACAAGAATGGCGAGTTTAAACTTTTCCTGTATTTCTGCTACCTGTGGGCCATGGGCCAACATATTTTTAATTTATTATGTGTGTAAACTCTCGTAATAAATTAATATGCAGCCCAAATGGGTATTTCCCATAAAGTCACGGCAGTAAGATGCAACAGCCATTGGAGGAAACAATGTGGTAAGCGGTGCCGCTTCATCCCAAGGCTTACCATGTGCGCGATGCCGACGGGCCTCGTGGCCGAATTCGGAGTGCGATGGGGCTCCAAGAGGTGTCAAAAGATGGGGAATAATATTCCCGGCATATGTACAAAGTGATGAGTGGCTCCCTAGCAGAATACATTAATTAACTATTGCACCATAGTTAACTAGGGAAGCCGCCCAGTTTGTCATAGAGAGTTACCCAAATATCACAGAGGACAGGGTATAGCCCCGCCCCTTTTAAGTGAAATTCATGTGTCGTCACAGGAAATGAAATGCATATGCATTTTTCCATTTTTCGCCATAACGACATGAACCGATATATGTATTAATTAGAATAGTGTACGTGTATTTATCCAACACAAATCAGTCTCCTAACGCATCATTTCATTTAATATCACCCTTCAAGTGCGATGACATACGCATGATGTCACATACTTAGCCATATCTGGGGGTCCGGCATTCAAGGGTATGTCACCAACATGTTTTTAATCATTAGTAATAATTATGTACAGTATTAACTTCTTTAAACATATCAGTTCTGCGGTTGCATTGTTTCATGTTTGCAATTTGGCGCCGGACTCACTGAGCATTGGCAAGGCTGCCGCCATGTTTGTCAGTCAGACCTTTCCACTCGGACGACCAGCAGGACATGCAGTAAACTCCTGCATACCCCCCTCGGCTCTTCAATTTAGGCTGTATATAGTTTTACTGCAATAGTAAGACTTAGAACAGGAACTTTTAACTTCTTTTATTTAGCCAAGGGGAGGCCTTTCTGCAACCTGAAGTAACATTCCAGGACTTCACGCGTCGGGACGTGTTTTTCATTTAATCGTCACTTAAGACCCTCACCTTATTTTGCAGCAGCGACCACCGTCATATCAGGAGTGCCGGGTCCAATTTTAAAACGGTAGCATTAATTTGCAGTGACATTCTGTTGTACCCGTTCAGCAATAAAACTGTCATACAAAACGAGATGAGTTTTATTGCATTTACTCTTCTGAGTACATCGGGTACTGCACCCTACAGCAGAATCATTATTAAATGCATTTTCAGTCTTATATGTTTTGCATTAATGGAGTCTCTCTTAAGCAGAGTAAAATCAGTGCTATTATCGGCGCACGAAATGGCCAAAAACTTCGTCTCTTATAAACGGTTTTGAATGAAATCAACATTATTCAATTGGTAATTACATTAACTCTCCTTCAAATTGACCATGTATTCGAAATCGCCTCAAGCCATCGGCCGTATTGCATCTTCCCTAATCTCGTCGGTGACCATAGCGGTTGAGATCGTTTCCAGGTCACGTACACACACCATCACAGTCACCTGTCCCTCCATGCTGTGACTATGTTGCCCTGTTGCCAGTCTGATGACGTGATTCATCCCCAACATTTGAAGTAAAAGCGGTCTCATTTGAGATGGTACTAAGTCGCTTCAGGGGGTGGCCGATTGACGCACACTACTATGCTATGCAGCAAACACGTGTACTCTACGGCAACTTCGCCCTATCAACGGAACATGTCAAAACACTGGCATATGAGAGTCATGTACCGACAGAGTTGATTTCACGAGCCTGGACAACCACGGTCACACTTTTAATTAGAAAATTAATTATAAAAATTGTACTCCTCGCCCAGAATTCAGACATGCGGTCGCCACCCCCTCGAACCAAGATTATTGTACCCAGCGAGCCACGGACCCACATATACCAGGGAAGAAGCATATAAGTAGTGATGGGGTGATTAGATTATTGATTCTTTCCTCAATCGAAGAACCGACGAGTTCCGATTTTTTGCATTCAAAAGTTCGATTCGATAAAATAATCTTACTGGGTAGCATATTCTTCAAACCTGGGAGTGCTCTTAAACGCAATGCAAATAGCTTGTGTGCATTTGCAGTCGTCTTTAATCAGGCATAATTAGAGGTACGATTTTCTTATAATCGCGATAAAATGATATACCCCAAAATACAAGTTAAAACGCGAAGTAACACAAAATACAGAAAAAATTGCGATATCTGACGAAAATATCTTTCTCCCCAAGAAATGAATTCTTCTCCCATGTCATATACACAAATTGACTTCGGTCCTATACAAATAAAAAAAATTACAGTTGAGCAAGTTCTAGACAATTTCGAGAAATACTCTAGATAAAAAATACTCGATTTCGTCTCACAACAATTTTTAATCTCGGAAATCATAGTTCTACATGTAACGCACACACAAATAGGTTAAGTTCTCCCAACCACCCTTGTATTACAACATGTATACAAACATATTCCAAAGGATACACAAATATTAATATATGCTCTTCGAAATAAGCTACAATATATTGACAACGTACTGATTCCAAGTGCTAGTAACATTCGTGCTAAGTGAACACAATGGTGCGAAAAGAACAATTGCAACTAGCATGTGTGCAGTATAATATGGCGCCGAATCGAATGTTTGTTTACAATGAAATAGTGATGGGAAAACCAGCAATTATGTTGTCACAGCCGTACTCGTGACAGTGGCAATGCAGTATCGATTACTTTTATCGATAACGGTGACTTATGGTGACGTGCATCGTGCCCATCATGGAGTTAAGAACTGGGAGAAATGAGAAGGGGAAGTTCCTCACTCCTTCCTATGCTCTTCGAACTCCGGCGACCTGTTGACCTACCGCGCAGCACAGCATGTCAGCTAAGCATCTGCCGAGTTTTAATCCCTGCCTCGCACAACGTCGCGCAGGGCATGCTGCATTGTGATGTAACCCACGCTGCGACGAGTGCCACCTGCTCTACCATGCATCGCGCTCCCATGCTGGTTCTTCTGTCACCACGGGGGTTGTTTGTAAACACCATGGTTGGCCACACACAATTGAGAGCCGACACATTCTCCTGTTTGCAGTGCCTGCGTTCTACACCAAGCAATTTAGTTGACCAGCACGAAGTAGGCACCAATTCATGTCAATGTACTTGTAAGCCCAGAACAAGCAACAACCACACTGCGAACACCCACGAAGTGAAACAATGGTTCAAATGTGAGAACATTGACAAAACAGTTTCGGAAAACGGACTAGAAATCACGTTGACCAATAATGAGCCATCAGCGCTGGCATAAGTGCTGGCAGGTGCGTCACATATGTCAAACGCAGGAAGCCAGTTGTCATGGTTCAGAGTGCCACAACTGTCCACCCTGCCCACTTCGGTGGTGGTAAACATCGCAACACGTGGCCAGACGGCTGTATCGATATCGCCACTCAGCCGAGGCCGTGCGCACCTGAGAACAACAGTAAACAAACTTACACAGTACTTCATAGCATCACAGCAGTCTATGGTATGCCTGCGCAAACATCACACCTACCTGACCAACACTGGCAATGGCACAGTAGATACCATAACAGGCCATGTACAGCCTGCAAAGTAAATGGGGATACAGAAAAATAGAATAACCAGGTAAGTGACAAGGTAACCCCACAAGATGTTCCTGTGTGTTCAATCCTTACAGACCAAATGCTCAACTGTGAACTGCCATTCACCCCATCATCCTCAGAGTGTGAACCAATCATGTCTCGCACTACACCAGTGCCAACTGTAGATGTTATCAGAACGGTAAAACTAATCGGTCATTCATGCAAAACATGCACAAGTACCGTTACGCAACGGCAAAGGCGAACAGTCACCAACAAAAGCAGCTTCAAACAGTGTAAACAATTGCATGTGTAGATTTGCTACATTGCCACGGTAATTCTCGAACTAAGCGTACCATTTCTCACATGATTACATTGGTCATTCAACTGCACACGACTGCCACACAAGGGTCCACATGTCAAATTTAAGGCGTTCAGGCCACCAAGGTCAAGCATAGCATAGACATTGTAAAGAATCTTTTTTTTTTTTGTTTTGTGCTTGCAAGTGTAAACATCGTATCGCACCATTCAAGTGTAAATTGTAAACATTGTGACTCTGTGACTTTTCATCCCAGCGAGATATTTTAAAGTACAACAGTTTATATGATTAATTTCGTAATGCATTCATGCCTGTTTGTTTTGGTCTGGCAGTGTACATATCAACAACCACCTGTGTTTGTTGACATTCGGCCAACTCATCCCTCGTAACATATCAATCATCTCGGTGCGATTGGCGGTGAAACTTCATCCCCCTCGCCGCACACCTCTTCATCACCGGCTCAGGGTCATGGGTTCGAGGTCCACATATATCATCACGCTGAAAGCAGCAACCCTGAGAGCGGGATCGTCATGCTAGCCAAGCAGCAACGCGTCCATCACCGTCATTTCATCAAAAATGTGTGGCGAAGAGGAGAACGGCGTAGGGAGAGGAGGAAGATTGGGTCGGAAAACTGTAAGGCCATAGGAAAAACCTACGACTGTCATCGAGTAACATCGCCGACGAAGTTGCAGCTGAGTCCCCAACCACCCACGATGGTGAAAAGCATGCTCAGAGGAGGAAAGTGGATTGGCATCTCTCTCAAGGAGGCCGCCACCCACTAACAACGTTTCATCGATGCCGGATATTGCAGCGTACCACAGGGGTCGACAGAATGAGGAGATTGAGGATGAGTATGATAGAGAGCCTGTTGAGGGTGTCGGTTCAGAAGCGACGAGAAGTGTGAGCATAAGAGACTAAGAAAATATGTGTGCTACCTTGGTGAACCACGGTGGCGATCCCACTGTCCAGCACCGGAGAGACATTGTGGAAGTTGCGTCGGTACCTCCAGAAATATCGTTTCAAGCAGAAGCTGAAAGCCCGACGTCGCCCGAAGTACTAGCGCCTGCAGGGGCCCGTCCAAAGGCTGGCATCGAAGTGACTGATGGCGCAACACTGTAGAGCGCATACATTCGATTCCAAGTACAGCAACATGCACCAACACTTTCCAAGGAACATCCTGAAGAAGATGATATGACACCGGATGGCGAAGCATTTTCTGAAAGTAGCATAACTGAAGGAAGAGTGTGTGCATCACAAGGAGCTGAGGATACTCACCGGTGTGGTCAACCCTCCTTAGTTGCGAAGAATTCCGTTCGCTCCCGAGTAACGCATGCGTTGGAAGGAGATGGCATGGGCGTAAGTGATGAGGGTGAAAGTGAGAGTAGTGAGATGGCAAGCTCCTACTGCCAGCACTGGTCACAACAGCGGAAGCAGCCACCAGCAGCGCATGGCACTTCGGCGGCGTCTCAATGCCTGACAAGTTGCCAGACCTCAAGCAACTGCCAAGAGAACAGCAGAAGTACCAGACACATGGCATCTGGGAAGAAGCCCCTATATGCTATGCAGGAGACAGCAGGGCCGGAGGGCTTGCTCGTTCTGTGCCTGATGATGAGCTGCTGCAAGAGGTCAAATTAGAGGGGAACTGTTGATGCATGCCGCGACCCTCTTAAAACTGTTTGCCCACCGCTCAGTGGTGCAGCGATGCTCCGCACACTACTCGCAAAACCAGTGGGTGTGGGAGATGTCGTGCTGGCAGTACAGCATGGAGTAAGTGTGAGTACCATTCAGTGCAGTGTCTGGCTACAGAGGCAACAATATGCATGGTGCAGAGCGATATGAACATTCCTGATATATTTATATTTTTAAGGGCAAAGTAAGGCTTTAAGATAGATGTTAATCACTTTGCAGGTACAGCCACCCAGTGCTTTATGAATCGCAGTGTAATGTGTTTTCAGTAATTTTCTGTTTTGTTCATTCCACATGTCTGCCAATCACATCTCACTCAGTGTGTTCAATCCATGTTTCTTTTAAGCACGAAGTACAGGAGTTATTATTGTGTTTCTTTTACCGTGTAATAAGCATGGTAAGTCTAGCGTAGTGCTACTTGTGTCTATAAAGTAGTTCCATGTGACTCGCCGGTGTGGCAACCCAGCCAGCATGTCACGTCTAAGTAGTTATTAAGATATCAGCGTCCGAAGGAGCAGGTCGCATACATAGCTTTGATGCCTACCATGGCTTCCTGTTGACAGTTTACTTGCCTCAGCCGGGGATGCGATGAAATGATGTCCGCTCTACCCAAGGTGCACCAACGTGCAGTGTCCAGTGAGTGTTCTCAAGGCAGTGCAAGGGCGTGCAAGTGTACTGCAGGGCAAGCCAGGTGTAGCAGGGGCAAAATAGTGTAGGACTACTAATGTGTGGTCAACCAGCCAGCTACTCCGTGTGCTGGAGTAATATTTAATGAGAGCGAAGGGTGATTTAAACGTTAAATGTGTAGTTAATGGCTCGCAAAATAGTCAGATATATTGAGAGACGTACGTATAAGATACATTCTTAGGTATATTTACCTTCACCAGTGTTTTCTGTGATTTCATGTTTGTTTATATCTCACATGTTTCATCCCTATCTCATTCATCAACATGTGGTTAGTATTTATTATGTATTTCTCAGTGTTCTTTACTTTATTGTGTGCCTCCCACACCTGTGCTTGACCCCATGTAAGTTTAATGGTACTTTTGTGCAAGAAAGTAGTGCCGTGTAACAAATGGGCCTGCCGTTTGCATCCGCACTTCAAACTAGTCAATGTTTTGCAGCTGGAGGGGTGAGTCGTGTCACCGTGTCTTGCATCGCATGTGCCCAGGTGGCATACAACTTCTGTTACCAATTATATTTGACTTACAATAGACGCTAATTTACCAGAACATCTTTACGTTCAGCCACCAGCGACAACATCCCTCCAACCCTGGTTGGTGTGCATCGCCACCGGGAGCTTGATTATTCAATTAACTATTGTGTAGCCCACATGGTATTTTAGAAGTTTAACCATCACAGACAGGTCTGAGTTCAATATCAATGTTAAGTTGTTCCCGAGAGGAGCGTGTAAAGTTACAGTCGAATAAATACCGTCACTCAGGAAAGAGCATGTCTAATTCTGTCTACACCTAAGGCGGATAAGCACAATGGACCCTCATTTACCAGCATTACTCAAATGTGTATTCTGTGTGTTTTATTAACGAGTGTTATGTACTGTATTATTTCAACGAATTTAATTAATGAGGCAGGTTATGCGCCCTGAGAATCCACAAAGTTCTACATTCCGATTTGATTAAACATTCTTCGAGGAGCCAGGAACGGAAGGCACTGGTTGTCGGCGACACGACCCGGATTATAAGCAAGAGTCAGCTCTATAAATTTGGCACCAACTTAGGCGATGCTGGCGCCGGGAAAATCATAACCTGTTATCATATGTTCCACTTAAATCCTCCTTTTTCATTTCTCCATGCCATGGAGACACCCATCCAGGTGTCAAAATGGCACCCAACGCAATTGCCATACCTTTCTGCCAACATTCGGAAAACTCAGAAATTTTTTCTGCAATTTTTCGCAATCCCCAAATTCCAAATTTTTTCAGCTCAGCAAGTTTACCCAACAGCTAGCCTGATGGCAGCAAGATGGAAACGCCAGGAAATAAACATAAAATGGCTCAACAACTTTAGAAGCCGACCAGATGCATGCAGGACACCCAGGACACAACCACGTGGCATCAGTCAGAAAGTGCGCCAACAACAGGAGTAGCAGCCATTGTGGACAAGGGATAAGGCATGGAGGAGGAGACCAGCCATCTTGGGATGGCGGTGTGATGTCAAGCCACCCACTTACCACTCCAGACAGCTGAGCAGGGTATCGATCGCAGCAGCAGGCGGGCGTGTGCTGCTCCCCAAACCCACGCCAGCCGGTCGTCGACCTCTCGGTTCAGGCAGATGGGCTCTGTCACGCGAGAGATGGTGCACCTCCCCTCCAATGCTGCGCGACCAGAACCCGTGTTTTCCGTGCCATATCTACGTGGGTTTGTTTATTAACACAAGCCATGAGTGGCTGGTCACCCGCTAGCACAACAGAGCTATGGTGTCTACTGTGTTTATGTCCTATGCAGTTTGGTACCAGCATGAAACAAGAGGGGAAACAACCAACTGTGTGAATGTTCGCACGAGTCCAGCCCAGTGATCAACTGGGCCACGGACAACTGCAAAATAAACAGTGAACAGTAGTTATTAAATTTTGAGACTCATGAACCAAATTAATATTTTGGCCAAGAAGTACAAAGTTTTTCGGTTTTAACCGACCAAGTTGATGCACCAGTGTAATGTACACTAAACAGGGTACCAAAATTTTCATGTGCGCACAATTTCAGATACAGAAACATCTCGAGTATCTTCAACCAACAGAAGCAGCTACCATTTTGGGATTTACGTACGAATGCAGAATGTGCACGGAAGTGAACACACAAAACCGGACAGTGCATAACTGGAGCAATGTATTCACCGAGTCACAACAGGTTGTGGTAACCTGTAAACGAGCAGGGTGTGAAGCAGCTGTGGGAGCGATGTGTCAGTGTAACCGCTGTGAGTTGAGGATTCACGCACAATGCAGGACTGTACAAGAAATCATCAACAACCAGGGGAGGCAGTTCACATTCGGATAGTGCGCGGCCCGGGAACACACACATGCGATTTCTGTAAAAAGGACAGGGCCGATCAGCCAGTCGAAACCATTCCTGCCTAGCCTGTCACACGTAACTCTTCCAGTCCGGGCATCCAACAATTACCCCCAATCACTGTCATCCAGCAACCCGCAATACTCAACCTTACAATTTCCTTTCCAGTTACCACACAGTCAACAGCAGCACGACAACAACAGTATGGACAGAACATGGCCTACAGCTGGCCCTGCTACAGTGCTCCGCCACCAGAGGTCACAGCAAAAATAACGCCACAGTCAAGCGGAACAAAGCCTAAGTTCACCCTAGTAAATTCCAAAACCTGCCAATATTTCCAGAGATGCAGTGTTCACGAGGACGAGTAGCCTAGATGCATTGGGAGACAGCTTGAGAACAGTGCACCACAATGGTGGAAATCTGTCAACCATTACAGCTTAACATGGTCAGAATTTTTACAGGCATACCAGTGCCGCTTCGGATGGGCGTTCGGCTCGATACAAGCCCAGAGTAAGCTGATGCTACAGGAGCAGCAGTAAGGCAAGCCACTGACAGCTTTCATCACCTGCAAGTTACACCTTATTAGCCAGTTCCATCCGAACCTACCAGAGTGTGAACAGCTTGAGGATGTAATGGAGACGCCACGACCCGAGTTCCATGAAGCCTTGGTACCGCATATGAATAATAAGGTGGAAGAGCTGATGCAGACCGTGCTAATCCTGGACCACAGCACACCACAACCACATCGCGAGCCCAGCGCCGCACAATGGCAACACAGGAAAAGTGAAAGTGGTGAACACTGCTTGATGGGAGCACGGACACTACCAAAATAGCACAGGTTGGTGTAAGCGAACATAAATCCACCACCGACAATCGTGACGGACAATCGTGCAACAGCACATATCACGTGGGAAAATCCAGGGTGAAAAAGTTTGTGAAATGGGATAGAAGCAAACCGCCACCAACTCCAAGTTTTGACTGTGAGGGTGAGCACTATCACTGGCAATGACATTGTCAGAATAACCAACAGGTATGCAAGCAACACGGCGGAAACCAGCAGTAGCAGGGAAATTGCAAGTGGGGTAAGGATGCCGGATACGCCCTCTATCCCGGTCACACAGGATACCCTAGACATAACACCACAACAAGTGCTTACAAATCAGGTGAATGGGAGCAATGCCCAGTTGATCCGAATTCTTGTCAGTGTGAACTGTAAAAAGTGTCATACACTGATAGATACCACTGCATCCCACAACTTCGTACAACTGCAGTTTGTAAACAAACATGACGTAACCTCCACAAACCAAATAATATGGTTAGCTACGCAACATTTGTTATGCAGTCAAGAGTCAAGCGGACATAGCTATCAGAGTACGTGACATTGAAACAAGAGTGCAGGCACTAATAACAACTATGCTTTAAATTCCCTGGTTAAGCAAACAGAACATGTTCGTGAAAACAGCGGTTAGGATTATTCATTTTAGCGTAAAGAGAGAAGAACTGCGTACAACATTGATTGTAGGCTAGCAGGAAGTGTATGGACGTGCAGTTAAAGGACTTTCAACATAAAATTTTGCTAGAGTATCAGGAAGCCTTCCAGAACTTATTAACCGAATGTAAACTTTGGTAAACATGATGGCTTACGCAGAACCACAGTTGCGGAACACATGATTCCTTTGATGCAGGACGAGCCTATCTACTGTGGTCAGTGCAGTAACCGTCCCTATCAGGCCAAAATAATACATGAGCAGATGCACGAGATGTTAAACGGCGTGATTGAGCCCTAGTGCAGCAGATATAATTCCGCAGTAATAGCACCAAAGAAAAAACTGGTCGTGGTGTTTTGTATTGACTTCTGCCCGATCAATCAGGTGACACATAGCGTAAGGCCGCCATATATAAGTGTTAAGGATGCCTCGAGTACCTTAGCAAATGTCAAAATTTTGTCACATTTGGATTTACGCAGCGGCTATTGGCATATCCAGCAGGAGGATCGTCGTGAGAAAACTGTCTTCAGAACCCCGGACGCCCGGCATTTCCAATTTTGCGCAATGCTTTTTGGTCTCAAGTGTGCACCAGCAACTTTTCAATCAATGATGGTGAGAGTACTAGACGGCCTGATCGGAGATTTCACACTACCGTATCTAGATGACATGGTCGTGTGGTCAGAAATGTGGAAGAAAAACTTACACCATCTGTCTATTGTCTTAGAGCGCCTTACCATAAATGGACAGACATGTGATACGAACAAATGCCATTTTGGCCAGACAAGTATAGAATTCTTAGACCATATTGCTGACAAGTCTGGAAATACGCAAGAGCAGTTGAGCTTTATTGACAAGCATGCACTGCCACGGACGCGAAATCAACTGCGCAAATTTTTCGGCTTGATAAACTGGCTGCTCAAGTATATTAAGGATTTTGCCACAAAAACTGTGCCGTTAATAGAATTGCTGTCGCCACAGAAGAGGTTCGCATGGGGGAAAGAATCAGACGAGGCGTTCCAAGCCATTAAAGCGAGCTTTAAGGCATGTCCCACCTTAGCCAGGCACGACACCGTGCACCAGCTATAACTACAGATGGATGCGAGCCACAAAGGCATAGGCACAGAACTGTACCAGTGCACGGTTGCAGGAGAGAAACATATAACCGATATTTCCAGTGACAAGTTAGGGGCAACAAAACAGCGCTATGATGTCCATAAGTGTGGACATCATATTGTGTGGAATATTGGCACTTTACCCTCCATACTAACAATATACACGAAGCACGCAGTAAACTGCTCTGGTGGGCACTTATGCTCCAAGCATACAATTTTTTGTGGAACATGTGCGGGTAATGAGAACGAGCTTGCAGACACACTTTCTCGAGCACCAGACGAGAGTTTGATTGTGTGCGAAACTGGACACTGTAGAGTGGGAGGAAATCCCACCGCCAGACTGACAAGAACCATTCCGGGAAGCCCAGCTAAATCAAGTAACTGTCGTGGCAAATGACGAGCTAATGTCTAACTTGTGCAAGGAAGTAATCACTGTGCAAGAAACATGTACGTTTTCGCAAAAGCATAAAGAAAATTACGGAAAACTTGGAACAGTGGTGTGTTTTAAATAGACTGCTAGAGACGTGCATTCAACAATAGAAATAAGTGGCGTTATTTGTACCATAAGAGTGCTGGAAATGTATATTCGTGCATGTTCATGTGCATGTATGCAGTGTAGTGGGACACCCAGGGTCTGAACAGACAGTGAGCAATATACGAGACCACTTTTTCTGGACCAGCCTGACACAATGCACACGAAAATGGGTACAGCAGTGTAAGGAATGTAACCGGTTTAAGGCCCGCAGGACGGACGGAGAGCAACAACAACAGCAGCAGCATGCACTGAACAACAACAGCAGCAGCATGCACTGCAGTGCCCGTTCGAGACCGCCAACCTGGAACTGATAGGACCTTAACCGAAATACACAGGTGGCAAGAGATTCATTTTAGTGATTACAGACAACCATTCAAGTTGGGTCGAAGCTTACACGAACAGTAGTGCACGAGCTGGCAACGAGGCAAAGGTGATGGAAAGTGAGTTTTTCACACAAATGGGATTACTGCGAGATTTGCTTGTGGACAACGGCCCACAATTCACTGGCAGAAAATGGAGAGATCTGTACACCCTATGGGTAGTACAGCAATTAAAGACTGTGGTGTACCACCAGTGTATAAACCCCACTGAGCATCGCAACCAGAAGTTGAAGAGGCAGCTGCGACTCCGTGTGGGTGGCGAACACGTAACCTGGGCATAACACCTGCCAGCAGCCCTCTTCACTCACCACCGGCACGTGAACGCTGCCACAGGGAGATCACCAGAGGGTTTTCTGCTTAGCCGGAATCTTAGCATGTAACAGAGAGCAGTGGTGCACGGGAGGAGAGGCAGCAATGCTGTCAGGAGCAATACACGACGAAGTGGGTGTAAAATACAAGACCCCTTGCCAGTACTGACGAATGACAGGTGATGTACGTGCGTTCACATCTGCAGTCAACTACTAGATGCAATTTCTGCGCGAGGTTCATGCTGAAGTGGACAGGACAGCACAAGGAGAAAAAGAGACTCGAACCCACAACATACCTGGTCCGAGTGGGGAAGAAACATGTACGGACCTACCATGACATTAGTTGTCACCGGGAGATGTTCCCAACTACTCCGCACGAGAGGCTCCGACGACGATACACCTGCCGAGCTCAGAACTGCCAGTACAGCAAAAGGTGGTGCGCCCGCACTTCCAGCAGACTGCGAGGGCTACAGCAGCAGCTGCAGTTTACGAGGCATGTGGGGCTGCAGAAGAGTGTAACTGCTGAGTGTGACGCAGCATTTGCAAACAGTTCCCCGAGGGGGGTGGGGGGATTTTATGCCGAACACGGCTTCCCCAGGACTGTTTGCCATCAAGGTACCTGCGCCAACAAGACGCGCACTCTACTCGAGGCGCACGAGCGTGTAGTTTCCGGCGAGTGTTATCAAGGCACTGCAAATGTAGAGTAGGACAAGCCAGGTGTAGTGGGGGCAACTAAGTGTACGAGTGCTAGTGTGTGATCAACCAGCCAGCTACTTGGCGTGGCGAAATAATTTTTAATGAGTGCCAAGGGTGATTTAAAGGTGAAATGTGTAATTAATGGTTCATGCAATACTCAGATATATTGCGAGACTGGGAGAGATGTACATATAAGCGCTATTCTAAGTTTTATTTACCTTCGCCAGTGTTTTCTGTGATTTCATATTTGGTTACATCTAACGTGTTTCATCCCCATCTCACTCATCAACTGTGTTAAGTGTTTATTATGTATTTCTCAGTGTTCTTTAATTTATTGTTTGCCTCCTTCACCTGTGCTTGACCCCCAAGTAACTGTAATGGTACTTTTGTGCAAGAAAGTAGTGTAGTGTGACTTATGGCCATCACCGCCGGTCCTTGCATCCATACGCCAAACTAGTCAACATTTGGCAGCTGGAAGGGTGAGTTGTGTCGTCTTGTCTTACGCATGCAGGGTGGCATACACCTTCTGTTACCAATCATATTTAACTTACAATAGACGCTAATTTACCGGAACCTCTTTATGTTCAGCCACCTGCAACAACACCCCTCTACTTCCGGTTGGTTTTGTATCGCCACCAGGAGCGTAATTGTTCAATTAACCATTGTGTAGCCCTGTGGAATTTTAGCAGTTTAACTGTCACAGACAGGTCTGAGTTCGGTACCAATGTTAAGTTGCTCCTAAGAGCAGCGTGTAAAGTTACTGACGAATAAATAAATAAATACTGTCGCTCAGGAAAGTGCATGTTTAATTCTGTCTACGTCGCAGGGCACATAAGGGCACGGAACCCCCATTTCCCAAAGTGTATTCTTCGTGTTTTATTCATAAGTGTATTGTACTGAATTGTTTGCTTGTATTTAATTTATGTGGCGTGTGGTCTGCAGTGAGAATCCACGAAGTTCTACATTCAGGTTTTATTAATCATTCTTCAAGGAGCCAGGAAAGAAAGGCACTGGTCGTCGGCGACACGACCCAGAGCATCAGCAAGTCAGCTCTACAAATTCAGCACAACCTCTCGTGCCAGGCAAATCATAACCTGTTATACAATTTTCCGCTAAAATGCTCCTCTGTCATTTCTCTACACCATGGACACACCCAGCCAGATGTCAGTGTGTCCAGCGTTTTTGCGCCAGAATGGCACTTTTTGAACTGATCAATAACCTGCAATAGACTTTCGCTACTGCAACAGTTTTAGTTTTAGCCACTCGGGAGACCTCTCCTCCACTTCCTCAGTGCTTGCATCACCTGGAGAAGCTTGAACTTCATCTTGAATTATTGTTGACGAATTACAGTTTCTCAGTGTCGCCTTGGCAGGCTTAAGCCTAGCACATAGTGTAAGTTGTCTCCTAGGGGGATGTATAAAACGTAATATGGAATAAATCTTACGTCCATTATTCAACATCTATTATTTCAAGTCAGTCTAGTAAGGGCATGGGCCCTACTTTTCGCAAGAGTATAACCTGTATCAAATTGTACCAAATGTGTTCGCTGTGTATAAAGCTATTACTTCATTGTACTGTTTTCAAGTGTAACTCTGAGCGTGTGTCTAGTCCGAATTGGTCACGCTGTAGCATGCAAGCCACTGAATTATAGTCACCAGTGCATATTGTTTAACGAGGAGTACCAACACGTCTGGAAGGATACTGCCTTGGTCGTCGGCCGAACGACACCAAGCCTTCAAGGGAATGCTTTACCAGAGCATAGCATCCTGCTAGTGATGCCTGGCGCCCGAGTAACTACATCCAAAATTCCCCAGATTTTCCTGGAACCTTTCATCACCTTATAAAATTTACTCCTCTACCCACCACTTCACCCCCCATCAAATACCACGTCCACGTCAAAAGACAGGAGGAAAGTTGAACTGCTATTCAGGATGTACAGAATGGTGAATAAAGAGGGAATATGGGGAGGGCTACACTGCAAGCTAAGTAAGGGAGTATTTAGAGGGAGAGGAAACAACAGTGTAAAACATCAGAGGGCATGAAGGAGAATGGAGTGGGGTACGTAGTCCATGCTTGCGAGGTCTGTGAGGGAGTGTAATGAGTTGTGCGGGGAATTGGTATCTAAGGGGGGTTGGAAAGTTCAGGAAGGAAGTGGTAGAGGAGTTTGGTCGGGTAAGAGAGAGGTGAGAGAGCTCGCCACCGGGCGGTAGCCTAATTGTGAGTGTATGTATTATTAGTTTTCGTTTGTCGCCGAATAAATCAAACACAGATACCAGTTTTAAGGCGTGTTTACAAGTTACATTCACATTTATCAAATGCAAGAATAACGCAAATATAGAGAAAATTCAGACTATTGGTGAGTTGATACAGCACTTGCAAAGCTATTCAAACTAAACACACAAGTTGTGTGTCTCCAGTATGGCCGTTCACTTGTGACGTACTAGCAGACAACAGTGTATAACAGGATTAAGGTTCTAAGGAACATATTAAAATAATCATGGGAAATGGTAATCAAATAAAAATAATCATTTTTACTGGAACATAAAATACCCAATAGGATGCACGAGGGTTAGTCGTATTTTAATATTCAAATTAAAATATTTAAACACTTTGTTTAATCTATTACAAATTTAATGAAAAAAATTTTTAATAACTTATTTATAAATATGAATCTAAATAAACTTTATAAATAGTTATTGTCCAGAAAGACATTATTTTAGCATTAACTAGTTTTCTGATATTTAGATTCTGACTTAACGCGTAAAGGGCTTGCCCGGAGACGCTCACCATTCTCCATCTGATATAGCTACTAACATGCATGCCGGAGGGCACACGGAACAGTGAAGGTGCTCACGCTGGCGTAGCTAGGCTTTGATCGGCTGGGGGTTCTGGAATAAATTCCTAGTTGCATGGCAAGGAAGGATTTGTTGCTTGATAATGAAAAATTGGGCGGAAAATTCTGTGAAACGAAATGCTATATCTAAATTTATACATTAAACGGATTTGTTTCATTAAATATAGTCTCATAAATTATGGAAGAGACTGCAGTTAAAGGACCGTAAAACGTCTTTCATTTGGACAGTTTCTCATTGCTAACGTACGTATTTAACCTGCACTCCACAGCAATTGATTGGTTTTTGCATTCTGCAGTACTATAAATTGCCGCTAACAGCAACAAAAGCAAAAGTTAAAAACGTCTCACTGGAAAATTCACGAAAAGAATATACATATGTACAACTTGCGTTAATGTTTACCATATATCCTTGAAATTCTATTGTTTTGGGAACTGTGCAGTATTCTAGAGATCACACTACGTTGACACATTCGTTTCACCTAGCAGGGGCATTTCTACATGACAAAAGTGTAGTTTATTTTTTCTTCCACAGAGTACTGGATGAAATAGTTAATGAAATTGAGATCTGCAAATTCAACTAAGACAAACTATTTTCTCTCACTGTCATTGTAATCCCCGCTGTAAGTTGTGTGAAACTTATAACTATACCACTGTATACAATATGTTGCAATGTATATAACATTTGTTGATAATCAAATCGAGACCAGAATAGAGAATCTTAAAAAAATTTGGAATCGAATTAAGAATCGGAATCTACAAAAACCTTAAATCGTCCCATATCTAGTTATGAGAAACACCACAGGTTCACAGCACCTTTGCCTCCCGTGACATAACAGCAGAAGAGCCTTGAGCCAAGTTAGTATGGGAACCAAGGTTTACTGGGAGTACTCGGCTACCCTATAAGAACTATAGCACTGGCCTAAAATATTTTGATGGGTGAGGGAGGGGGAGAGGGTTAGCTTCTCCTTTCTCCTGCATTTCACATGAGACCGCCTGGGTGGTAAAGGGCCCTCACAAGGGCCTGGGCTACCCCCGCTCTGAGCTTCGGCAGTGATTAGAAATGGTGAAGTTAGTAAACCTATCACCAGTCTGAACTCTGGGTGATAAGGAATGTGGGGCGACGCCGCCGCCATCTTGAGAAAAACGTCCCTACAGAGAAAGGCTATCATCGCCCGCACCCTTGGGAGAGCAGTGAAGCAGACATTTTTGGAGTATAAAAGGAGGATCAGAATCTAATATTTTATTTTATTACACGTTCATCATCACCTGTGTAAAGAAAGTAACCAAGCAAATTGATGTATAATCATTTAGATTGTACATTTGAACCGGGTTTCCCTAGTGTTTTCTCAGATGTAAAATAAACATTACATCAAAAAGTTATTTAGTTAACTCAATTGTAATTGAAAGTGTTTTGTTTTGAAAGTAAATATTAACTTCTCCCTGTGAAATAGGTGCGAGTGGGCTGAATCCTCAGTAGACGGAGTCTGAAGAAGGCGTTTAGTCCGCAAGGACATCCAAAGCTACTGAGCGTGACTGGTACACCCTCGCCTGTCCACAGCGGCAATCACTCTTGCTTGCAAATCCTTCATTCAGTGCCTTGGGCGTGTCTGGAGAAGACATTCCCCTAGGATTGCACGTCAGCATAAAAGGGAAAGAGCATTGGTTCTATTATAAAACCTGGTGACTTAACTTCAAATGAATAAGAAAGGGGTGGAGCATCCAGTAGAAACAGATGCAGAGAGGGACGAGCTCTACAGCGAGAACTGCTAACGCCGATTACGCCTCTGGTAGTATACTCCACTTGCAAGGACGCATCCCCATCTCCAGTACCCGAGTGTCGCTCTCGAGTCCCATCTCGTCGATAGCTGCGCGCAACCATAAATCGGAACTCAATGCCTCAGGGATCTGTTGACCGTGGCCTGACTACGAACACGTGAGTTAGTACCAGCCGGCTAATTCCCCACCTATCGTAACCGCGCCAACCCCCAACCCAGAAAAGGACATGCATCAGTGCAATACATGAACGATCCGTACTGCAACAGAGGTGATAAAGATTACCCCCCCCCCCCTCCGAATACCGGCATAGTTTCCACTCCCCTGAATTTCATTCCCAACCGTAGATAGACGAGAATGAGTTTTGGGGACAACCAGGTAGAAAATGAGGTCAGAGATAGAACTGACGGTCTGATCACGAGACCCCTTTCCATCCACTGTCTCTAATTACCGTATTTTGGCGTGTATAGCAGCACCTGATGTTTTTGATGAGGGATAATTAGTATTTCTCTCCTACAAAACATTTGAGACAGAAAATTTGTATTCTGTTGCAATGTTCACAAATATACGTTGTGCAATTACTATTCCACAGATGGTAATGTGAATACAAGTTTACATTTTACACGTGCGAGATAATTATGTTTATAAACGTGAGTGAACAAATAATTGGACAATTTACAAATGTTTTCTTTTCCTCCTCTTCTTTCCTTCCTTCAAGTTAAAACATTAAAATGTACTGTATGTTGAAAATTTTCTAAACCTATTTTGGGGAAATTTTTTTAAAATGCCAATTTCTCTTATATAAGCCGCAACCCACAATTTGTAAAAAAAAACGTGCGCCTATACACATCGAAATACTGTATTTCTAAGTGACTTGGGACAGCTTGCAGCCCGTTTATTGGCATTGGCAGCCTTCTCGGTGAGTAAAATTGCACTTCCTGGGCGGTAGATGTTTGCAATTCGAATCACCTTGAGGTTTGATTCTCCTCCACTTAGAAACAACCCTTCCACTACGTGACTCCCCACTAAACAACCCTTCCACTAGGCGACTCCCACTAAACCACCACAAACGTGGGCAAACCATGACCCACCAGGCATAAACAAATATTAAGAGAACACATCGCCGAAGGGTTGCAATAAAAGCTCAGGCGGGTAATCAGCGCTCTTCAAAACCAGCGTTGGACGGAGGAACCTGCTCCACCAAGACCAATCAGAGCCTCCGTAAGTCAATAGAACTAAGGAGAGCAGCATCAACAGCATAGCAGCTTGTGTCAATACCAAGACACCAGCCTACACAACCAGTTTTAACACACAGTAGGAAACCACCTCAGAATAAATAATCGGTTAAAAACCAGAGTGCAAATTAAAAAACATTACGAAGTCTCAAGTTTACAGTGACACGCATCAGTGTGTTATTTCTCAGGTATAATACGTAAGTCCACATTAATTGTTTACCAGTATGGTTCCTTTTTATTTGTTCATCCAATGAAAAACTAATTATATAAAATCCACTGTATTTCCCTAAAATTTTAAATTATCTAAATTAAAACAGCAGTAACAACAACATCGAGGAAGTTGCTATAACCCGGATGATTTTGCCAAGAGTTTACTATAAGCCCTTTGTGAAGCTCTAAAGCAATATTTCCAGAAATGCTGAGGGGAAATAATTGTATGCAGTGGGCACAATTCTGCACCAGTGAACATCACACTGTTGACAGGAGAATTTCAACTTAATACAAAATGTAACTTTTGAAGTTTTTAATAATGATTTGGAGAATTAACAATATTTTCTATTAATGGACTCTGGTAATAAACCAAGGGTGATGGAAAATAAACATAAAAATAAAACTTAAATTTTTTAATTTCTTGGATATTTATTTTAATTCAAAAATCACTGATGTGTTCCTTTTACATGCAACACAACAAATAATAATTATAAAATATATTGCGATCAAAATAAAAACTGCGTGTCACCAAAATGCTACATGAATGTCTTTTTGTTTTGTACTAGCTGGATTTCAAACTACTGAAAACTCAAAAAAATTGTCCCCAAAAACTCACTTGCGAGGTTTCATATTAATTTACTTAAACTTAATAGCCTAATGTACCTTCCTGAACAGTGCACATGGGTCACAGACTAAACACAATATGCAGCCTCAAATGAAACTGTTATTTTCACATCCGGTTTCCATGTGACAAGTTTTGCAAATACACATTTTGCACAAGAAGAGAGACAACAGGAAGATATTGAAAAATTAACTTCAAAATATAATTCTTAACAGCTGGTCCATAGAAATTTTAATAAACAGAAATGTTATCTTGAAATCTAAACGTTCATTTACAATCAAAATACAGTACATAAACTTTTTAATACTTTCAACCAAAACTAACTGTGAACCAAGAACATGCATCTTAAAACATAAACCCATTAGAATCAACTGAGGAACAATTCTTGCTGTTTACAAAAATATCAAGAAGTTACAAACATAAATTTAACTAAAACATTACATCTGGCAAAAAGCTGTCGCATATGAACACAATGGCAGGAGGAATTAGGGGGTGGGGTGGTTTATGGAAGCATTATGCATAAATGTGCAAGAAAAATCTCCAGTTTAGATAAAATCATTCATCATTACCCTTGACTGCTCCCATATTACCAATTTTCTTGTAATACAAATAAAAGTGACCCACTTCAAGCAATAATTTTGAAAACTCAGAAAAAATACTGATTCACAGATAGTACCCAAAGAACAAAAATGTACAGTTCACGAAAGTTGTGTATGTAATTTCTAAACATACATAGCATGTAATTATTTAAAATGTACAAAGGTAATTTAAATCAGCACCAACAGGTGCATACAGTATCTTTGTCCTTTCACAATGGCAACACCCCCGCCCCCGCCTAAAAAAAAAAAACAAAAAAAAAAAAAAAAAAAACCACTGCATTGTTTCACAGGTATTTATTTTTAATATTTTTAAAAATCATCAGTTTAGTCAAATGTCACTTGCAAAGTTCTCAACGAAAATCTACATCTGACACCAGAAATCAACACACAGCAACTTCATCCACAAGGCAGCAAACAAACAGTTGCAACAAAGCACAATAAATTGAACTGAGAAAACTAATAATAATTTATACAATTATTACCATTTGCATTAAGGCTATTTATGAGAACAAAATAAATAGTTTCACCCTTTTCCCCTTTCAAGCTCAACAGCAAAAATCAGAGAAAATCAAGTTTTTGAATTTAATTCATGACAATCATAATGAGACTTGCAACAAAGCCTTGTCTGGTTACTACTGCAGTTGCACATAAAAATAACCAGAAGAAATTGAGATATTATCACTACCATAACCTTGCTTGTCAAGGCAAGGTAAGACATATTATAAACATTACTAATGTAACATACCTGGACCACACCGCAACTAAAGACCAACACTTTACAACAAAAGATCCTAAAAGCAAATAACAATGTGTCATAACTTCACTTCACCTCTAGCATTAGCGGTTGAATCGTATACATCCTTACATGAAAACCCTGTGTGTGGCGGAAGATATTTCTACTGAAAAATTTACATTTTTCCTCCTCTATTCATATGCAGCAATAGTCAAGAAGAAACATTTCATAACAAAAAAGACAGAAAATTGTAAAGAATTGAAAAATCTAAACAACAGAACCCCTATATTACAATTTTCTAGGGACAAATATAAAATTGTGTAAATAGGGGAAAGTGTAAATGAAGGGAACCAATCAAACTTAAGACTACAGTAAAACCCTGTTATGACGTTTCAGAAAATTATATACTTATTAAGCAGGAAAACTTCTTAAAAGGGTGAAATTGTGCATTTTTAATAGACCAAGGGCAAACTTTCTAAAATTTAGTAAGCAGGAAAACTTCTTAAAATGGTTTGAATGTATATATCTTCAGCAGTTTAAAGTTGATTAATGAGCAGTAGAGATATTATTTTGATATTCCAAACTGCCAAAGTATACATTTGATACATTTTAAGTACTACTTACTATGTACTTAAGTTCTTGTAAGATGTACATATATTTTACCAACTGAGGATTAATTTACCATTACCACCTGTAAACAGTAACTGTTACGTATTTGCTTGATTAGATTTGTTTAGTGAAATTTAGATTTTATTTAGAACTAAATCACAGACTAAGATCCAGTGTACACAATTGTGAACATTACGAAGTATAGGTAATTTTTGGTTTGTCTGCACATTGCAAAGTGGAGTGACAATGATCTCACCTGTGGTTAAATGATTCACAATCAATCTTCCTGGTCTAGATCATAATTGGTTCGTACAACTCTAACTGAACATATGACCTACAGCTCATTGGCTGCGACAACGAAACAAGGGTTATGTCTAAAAAGGTTAAGCTCTTCTTTGGTCTATAATCTTGTTGCAGATCTGATAAATTATAATTTTCCAGTGTAACCATCACAGGAGTGACACTTTTACTGTCCAATGAAACTTTGTGTACATACATTATTGCACTCTCAATATCTGCATGAATGTGTTTGCACAAGAGACTGTAGAATTAGACTTTTTGACCACACTGAATGAAAAATAAATGTAAATCAAAGAGAAACACAACAAATTGCAGTGTAATAGCAGGAATTTAAAGAATTGTAAACACAGGAAAAATGGTGGGACCTGAATAAAGTGGTGTACTTAACGTGGAAAATGTAATTCAGGGGAATGTAAAATTGAGATTTTATTGCAAATGACATGGAAATGAGTCCTATCATGAGAGCTGTAACATATGCCCACAACCTTAACTTTACATAATACAAGCAAGTCCTTGAATTCTAGAACTGAAGGTGAATCCAGAACCCAGCCCCTTTTATGAGAAATCTTTGAGCGGACTTAATACCCCAACATTACAAGAAAAGAAGCCCAATGTCAAAAACCTGATGTTAATAATTTGCATTTTGACAATGTAAAAGATATTTGAATACTGAAATTTGCAAAATATTACAAATATAAATTGGAAAGAACGCTTTCACTTTTAAAGACATGTATGTGTAAAGTTAAGGTTATTAACACAATGTTTACAAAATGTGTTATTTGTACAGTCTAACTGCAAAGCAACAAGCTAAAACACTTCTGTAATACATTATGTGAAATATCAAATTCAGTTCTACCTCAATTTTTAACCTCAAAATTTACTAAAATCATTTCTGCGAAAAGAAAATTTTATGTACGCCAAAGTTTATTTAAATTAAATTAGTACAATTTAAAAGCATACTATCGCAAAAAGAATCCATAACATAGCACACTATACTTCAACTTCACAACCTGTTAATGCGACAACGGGAACACCACAGCGAACCTGTGTAGCAAACATTAAAATACTTACTATATTGCTTTTCGGTCATGCCCGTTAAGGACAGTCAAGTTCCTATTTGCCCATTTGTCAACATTTTAGGCCGGCATGGCACATTTATATGTGCAAGGAGAACAAAGAGAAAAACAGACCATGGGAAACTGCTGCAACGAGAGCACTCCAGCTGTTGAAAGTGTTGGCCGCTACATTCCTCTTTCTTTCTCTCACACAGGCAAACATACACACACACTCCCACCAACAAACAGTCCACAACACAAGAGTTCCAAGAGTCTTTATGGCTGAAACTCTCGACAAGTAGACAGTAACCTGCACTAAATCTACGATAATATAATACTTACTAAGAATAAATTTCTAGACCAATAGAATTGAGCAAGAACCATTACAATTATTACAATCATAATAAGTGATTAAGTTTTAGCTAAGGAATAATACATCACAGCAAGTAGAAATGGGGACTCATTACCATAAATGTGTTGAATGTATACAATTTAAAGATACAATATGCGACAGGTGAAACAAGCTGTGTATGTTCAGGGAACCACGTTACTATGAATTGTTGTTTTCCTCACGGTGCTCTAGCACAATTCTGAAAACCACTGCAGTGAACGCCACCGCACATTTTCATCAGTCACAGATACCTCTCTCATCCTACTCTAAAATGGCATTCTATGGTTCTTTTCAAGCACTATCTTAATGCACAATTATTAATGCTACTTCAGTCAAATTTTGGGCTTTATTTGTTTTAAAAAATGGCTAGGTAAAAAAACACCAACCACGTTCCCCTCAAATGAATCATTATAAGAAAGTTGTTCTGAGTTAAGTAGAAAAAATTTCAGAAATAAATAGTATAGCTGGAACATTGTAACAACCATCTCTAAAAAAATTTATCAGCACAAAGCAGTGCATTGCCAAGATTTTAATGATCAGTTCATGAAAAAAGTTACTTTCGTATGAAATTACATTACTGCAGCACTCAATATGCAAAAAACTGCAAGGAACTTTTTAAATTGCTTGAAAGTCGATACAGAAAGATAAGTATAATGAAAAAATATGTACATGATGATTGCTGTGAACACTAAGGACAGTCAACATGCATTGTTGATGACGATACAAAGCTGCACACTGCTCTGACATTCAATATCAACATGATATAACAGATACAGTATTATTGTTGGGGTTTATAGTTATAATATATAAGCAATCAGTACTGCCCCTCACACTGTAGCTGTAACATTACAAGTTCACTTACGTGCTAAAATTTTATCACTCACTCTACACATTTACACATTTGCTTAATACATAGTTTATGATGACATCACACTTACGAACTATTGCAAAGGAAAAGTCTTTTGTCAAATAAACTCCAAAACACGAACAACCAAACAAGGAATCGCACGTATACAGCTCACACACAATTAAAGAAGCACTTGTGCCAACACATAGATCAATACAAATTTTCTGCATTCAAAACTGCAGAAGAATACAAAAATTTTTAGTGAATGTTGAAAAGGTCACAAGGTGTAAAACCATAAAAAGAACATACTACCAACAAATAATTTTACAGCAAAGCATTGCCAGACCAGCAAGTCTTAAACAAAATAACAATATTCTATCATCCATCATTTATTGCATTCACTCGCAGTTATATACATATATCTATGTACAAGTAAAAAAAAGGTCGAACAACTCAAGCGAAATTCACTGCCAAAGATAAAAACTGTGTTGGGCATATTATGCTCAATCCATAAAAAATAAATGCACAAAATTCCGAGGTTCTTGACGAACAGTAATCAACCGCACGTTTTATTAAATTGAATAGATCTTGTCTCTTTGCTGCACTGCAATAAAAAGCGAAGCATGTGAAGAAGAGATTGGTGGAGGGACCACACTGCACACGCCGCCATATAAAACACATTCTGAAGCATAAGTAACACTCCCATTGCTGATCTTGTTGGATGAGGAGTAACTATCACTGCAATGATGCATTTGTAAAAGTGCCACTTTTCCAATAATGTCAAACAATTCTTCCTAAAGATAAGGATTACAGAATTACATAAATGTTCAGTTAGCCCAACACATCCAGGGAAATAGTTTAACCAAACATGCCAGTCATTACGTTTGCTGAAGCACACTACAAAGTGTCGCAGTACTAAATATTAGTCATTCCCAATGTACCACTACAGCACAACCTCATTATCAGTCAACATAAATTACTAAACGTGCTGAATACAAAAATGTAAAAGTGCAATGTTGGAGTGTGTGCTTAGCACGAGCGAGCGAAAAGGCAAGCATGTCGGAGTGGGGTCCCTGCTTCGAGCTAACTTAGGGCTAGACAGTCAGTGGGCAGACGCATCACGTGTGCTGCTTCACGACAATGACACCTGGCCGCTGCTGCTGCAGAGCTGCCACTGCGGCAGGTGTGATGGGTTGCGAGTGGAACTGGAGGAACGGCTCCATCTCGACTTTGACGGCGGCGGTCCCGCGATGCGTCGTGGTCAGTGCCAAGGGCACCTCCTGAGTAGGGGAAGGATCGTCCGAGAACAGGTGGTCTCCTTCCAAATGCCTAATGGCTTCCACTATTGTCTCGAGGTTTTGTCGGGACGTGCTTGGTAGATACAGCCTGCAACCATGCCAATATTCAACCATACAGCAATCTTAAATACCACATACAAAAACCACTATCATGACATAATTGCTAACATAACTTTAATGACAAACAACAAAAATTTAATTACAAAGACCTTTATGCATGGTTTCAACATACCTATTTGTATAAGCTGGGTCTAACACAATACAGTAGAAACTCTCTACATTGACCCCATCTATAGTGTCGGCCTTTCTAACTGATTTTTGTGGAACCATAAAGAAATTTAGGGGGGGGGGGGGGGGGGGGGGGAAATAGGGAAATCTGCTGAAAAACCAATTTGTTGTACCTTTTTTTCGGTTATTGAATGTTGCATATTTCTTAGTAAGCACTGGACCATCTCATCTAAAAACAGTTACCACCACCCTGTACCCCCCGGTGTTTTTTCTGATCGTACTCAAATTACTTGCCTCGTCACTTAGCTGGTTTTATTAAGACTTTGATTGCTCATAGTTTCAATTACTGTTTGTTGACTTCTTAGCTGTTTCCAATATAATTTATGCTATCATAAGCATTTTATACTTCTGCTGACACAAACTTATCTTATTTGACTAAATTAATTTTGTGCTTGTTTTATCTATAAATTATAAAATTTAATATACAAATAACATTAATAAAATTAGAGAGAAAATAGGTGTGTTGGTAATACCTAATGGGAAATAGTTAGGGCATGAACAATTCGCATTTGCGATAAAACTAATTTTTATGCAAATTTTTATGCAAACGAATAAACACGATTTTTAACTTTTCGTGAAAACACTACAAAAAGTTGGGTAAAAAACTTTTTAGCTGCAAATCATGTCGATTCAGTTTGATAGCCAGTTTTCATTCCACATCTCAAGCGTAAGAAAATATTAATTAAATAAGGGAATAAAGCAACTGAGAAATTATGTTATAACCTCGCTTAACTGCTAGGAAATCACCCTACTGAGGAATATCCCATGGTATTTCGCTGAGCAGAAAAGATACAGGGTCCAATGGCTTCAGGCCATTACTATCCGATGTAATGTACCTTTCCTGTATGCAGTTACCCTTCTTAGCCTGAAGACCTGGCACAGGGATCGCCACGGGTTGCCAACTTCAGAAATAACCTGTGGTTGAGGAGCGATGTTGCACTTAACTCGTACTGTATAGCAAAAAAATAATAAAATAATAACAGACATCTCAGACTACACATAGCATATTTATAGAAGGATGGGGGGAAAATATTTTTAATAAAATAAAAAAAAAAGTGTATGTATAAGACACACATACTGTAGAAATTTATTACATTTTCAACAAGCAGTTGCAATGTTTACAGCAGCACTCACGGCAGTTGGTATGGTAACCGATCAACATCGACAACAGCGGTGCCATATTTCCAAGATATTGATTCGCGATGCAATGTTGCCAAACACTTAACTATTGTTTTTTACGTGAATATTTTTTCATGAAAATTTTATGAATGCATAATGTATAAAGTGTAACTAATAACTATGCCCGGAAAGTTAGAAAAAGGCAACACAAAATTAAAGACACCCTATTCACTGCACTTTAAAAATAACAATACTGAAGTCGTATATGAGAAAATTTCGCTGTTGTACAAGAGATATAACTTACGTTGTTCACATGGTCACCGCCACACAAGTACACATTGATAGATGCCATTTTGTGTAATATGTTGCAGTGATTTTGCTTTCTCAAGTCACCTTACCTTCTGTGGAATTGTAATCACGCGACTTTTATTTTTAAACATTGCAAAATAATACAATTTTTTCTGTCACAAATGTTCTGTAGTGGAGAAATTAAGTTGGAATTTATTATGTTTGTATGCAATAGTAACTTAACAAAACTGACCCGTACTCGATTAGATTGACTTAGCACGTTGGTCAAGGATTTTGTCCACTAGACCAAAAGAGGGGTAGTTTGACTTAAATAGTTGATGAGAGGCTAGGGGTGTTGGTTAGAACTCACTTCTACTTCTGGGTGCTGTAATCGAGTAGGTTTTGCCTAGGCACAGCAAATTCGGTCTATGCCGCAGCTGAGGTTCCACAGATATGCTTTATTAGACCAGAAGATGAGGTTATCCCAGCCGAGATGCACTTCAGTACCAGTCAGGAGTCCTTTGACAACAGGATGACACGTAGGATGTATGCGAATACACACTGGGAAGTCAATAACCAGAACCTGAGAAGGCGCAACCACTTGACGTTTAAGTTTGGCGGTCCTGTTCCATCTGCCTCTCCTGCGTAGGATGTGGTAATGCGATTCATGGCTTGAGAGCATAGTGAGCCAGATATTGTTCCCTGCATTTTCTATCACTCCTCTTCTCGTGAGACATAGGGCAAACAGATCTATAGTCTACGCGATGCACTTAAACAGGAAGGTTGACAGTGTAACAATTGTGACTTGCCAGCATGAGCTCGGTAAGAGTCACTGATGCCCTACAGTATGCAGGCTGATCAGGGACGTGGAGCCGTGGGGGCCGCCAAGTCTCTACTGGTTGTGCATTCGCACTAGGATGAATGGTAAAATTTCAGGCTATGGTCACCGCGCACTGACTTTGTGCAAATGGTGAGAAGCAACCTAAGTCTGTCATGCCTCCCAGTGTGAAGGTGTTTCTAGTGGTTGTCGCATCGCTGTTTCTCACCCAGGAGCACTGACTTAGTGCTAATGTGCGACTGGGAAGAAACAGGTAGCCATCTAATATGTATGTCTTCTGACGTGCAGATACCTGAAAGGGATCCACAGTCAGGCTAACTCAATTTAACAAAACTCCCCGGTTCCTGTTGTCAACGCACTGCGTATTCTGTCTCAAATTGTTAATACAAACAAATATCCTGGAAATGAAAAACAGATAGGGAGCAACGAGTGTTTATAGAAGGTTCAATAAACACGTGACCTGTGCTACCACCTACCAAGTCATGGAGAGCTGAAGGTAATTGCGGTTGCAGGTGTAGGCAACCTGGTTCTACGTAAAAGGTGTCTAGAGACAAAGTGAAGTTAAATAAATATGTGATCGTGTTCGCTGGTCGTTGGGTTGACTGGGCGAGGTACGTAGTAAGTAGCCGCTGGGGCATACTTGAAAGTAACAAGATTCCCCGAAGATCCCAAGCACTGACTTAGTGCTGTGGGAGGTCGCTAGAGAAGAACGCGTAAGAATGACACTCGAGCTCGGCAGCGTCCTGACATATAGTGGAAGCTTGTAGGCTGCCGGCGCGGGGTGCGGGGGGAGGCGTGACTTCCTCCTGCCCTGGTTGACGTAGGAATATATCGGTCAGGGTTTTTGCTTCGTGCCTCGTTGGTGGTGCTCGGCCTTGCCCGAGGTCTAGGCAGCCTGTAGGGTCTCAGCACAGAGAAGTTGGGGGGGGGGGGGGGGGGGGGAGGGACTGACAGGGTGTGTATTCTCCAGGTGAAGAGAATACACTCAATAAGTTCCAGTTGCCTGTAGGGTAGGCAACATGTCCTTACATCTGTAGTGATGGAAGAGGTACTCTTGGCGATGAGTCGTAATTGTATTAGATTAGATGTATAAGTGGCACGCGTCAAAACTTACAGGAATACAAAAATTCAGTGGCGCCTATACACACCAAAATTGGTATTTCTGGACAAGTGAATTTCAAAAGAAGTGTTTAAATGTGGTATTTATTTAAGTTTTGAGTGTGAATGCACCAGAAAATTTTTCTTTAATATTCTCATTTGCATTGTTTTATTTTAGTTGAACTTGACAAAAACCTAAGATAGCCCTATCACTGTGTTCAACATAAAGTTTAATGAGGTTGGTTTTTTTTGGACGACTAATATGTCTAGTCCACACCTACAGAATGTCCGCATCTATAGAATTCTTATGTTGGTCCCCTGAAATTCTGATAAGTTTCCGCTGTATTTCAAAGTTAAGTTTTGTAGATCGACATGCTGAAAATCGTAAAAGTGGAGAAAATAACATCTTAAATGGAACCTGAGACTCCTAGAGGAGGAGATACCACAGGTAACCATCAGCATGGCATGTTGCCCAGTGTATCTGATTTTGTCTCGACACGCAAATCCACACGTCCCGCGAAGTATGCTGGTTCCTTCCCCAAGCCTCTCGTATACATAGTGTACGAGCATACACTAAAAGTTTCAAGTTGTTCATCAGGTTACTATCCTGAAGCCACCTACATGTAACTCCCTACATGTAACTCCCTACAAGAAACTTCATCTCATAATCTCCCCATGCAATGCGAAAAGTACCCACTGCAACACTAGCCTGGGACTTGTGTACGACTCTTCAGGTGGCTCCGTAGAGGAGTAGTTTGTACTGGTGTACATACCCTGTGATACACACGTTGGAAAACAGGGTTTTATCCCTCTTGTCACCAACACTAAATGGTATGGTGCCCTGCTATCAATACACGTACAAGGAGAGGTTTCCCCCCGTACCAGGTAGTTTGGCGGGAGCAGCTGACTCCCTAAAGGTGCCATGTGCCAGACTCTGGATGACCAGTAGCCAGCCTTGATTGGGAGGGAGGGGGGTTAAGGGTTGCCTATTGCACACCGGGGGAAGTTATCAAGTCCTGGAGATAGAGAAGCTCCCAACTGGTCTGAAGATACTGAAAAGGAGAGAGGGCCGTGCACTGCCTATAAGTCCTGGATGGTCTTAAGTATGGCTTGAGAAACTAGCATGTAATGGGTGCAAGGCTGTTCAGTGGAGCTTGGGGCTCCATGGACAAATGCCCAGTGGCTTACTTTGTGACCGCTCAGGAATGAATAAGCCTCCTCGGTTTGGTTGGTTGCTGGCATAGCAACGGGGCCCAGCCTGTGGTGGGCATAAGGGTATTGTCCCCGTGGGAGTGGCCGAGACCACAGGATAGGTCCTCCAACTCGCTGATGTGAAACAGTCAACTGCCCTTTAGTAAGAACATATGGACAGCGAAACATTGGGGCTACTGCTAAACCCTAGTAACGGAGGCCAAATGCAACACAACTGCAGAGACAGGGTCAGATATGTGCAAACACATAGTCTCTACTGGCCCAGCGACCCACAACTCCTCCTGGCACCGCTGGGTGACCCTGGAAAACTAGGGTTAGCAAATGTGGGCAACCCGTAGCGATCCCTGTGCCAGGTCTTTGGGCTAAGAAGGGTAACTGCATACAGGAAAGGTACATTACAGCAGATAGTAATGGCCTGGAGCCGTTGGAGCCCAAGATCTGGGTTTCAGTGAAAAACCCTAAATATATGGTAATGGACGAGAGGTGATGGGAGTCAGCGTCCATGTGGGCCGGTCTTGTGGCCATGATTTGGCGCACGTGGACGCTGGCGTGCTGAACCTCGGGAAATCCCACAAGTTCCATGGAAAGGAAGGAGGAGCACGGGGTGACCTCGAAGCCTGGGTCGGTGGTTTTCCCGGCCCCAAGTCACAGAGGGAAAAGACTTGTACTGGCAGGGTTTGAAAATCGCACCCAGGGCTGGAAAATAAAAGCAGACCAGCTGCAGCAAAAGAAAAGTAGGCAAACGAGATGACAGCCCTGGGAGATAAATACAGTAAATAAACTCTCAAACACTTTACCCCTCTTAGCCGGCGGCCATTGACGAGACCATCCTCAATCTGACCTCAGGGCATGGGAGAAGGCGAGCTTAACCCTGGGAGATAGTAGAGATGGGACATATTTCAGGCTCAGTGTAACCAAAAGTCAGTTAGAGGAAATATGTTACGTGAAACTCTGGGAAGGCTTACGCCAAGAGGGGTTGAGTGCCATAATATTATTTAATTAATGTACCAGGTGGCTTAAAAGTTGGATTCTTAAATCCACGTGCTTCAACTTCCATTTTTGGTTTCCGATTACGTATCATTTCGCTACATCATAACTTAAACACTGCCATTGCTGCTTATACATTAACACTGTCAAAAACCTAAAGAATTGTCTAATATTCCAAAAACCATTATGTGAAAATGTTCACAATTTAGGCCTATAACCATATTTTGGTCAGCTTAATTTTTTAACGCTAAGGAGTTCTTACGATAATTATTTTACATATTGATAACATATTTGTATTGTACACGATATAGTAAATTACACATAATACACGATGTTTCGCAGTGACTGTGCCTAACCCTTCTACAACTGTTGGGGAAAGAACTGTAGTATTTAACCTCTTGATATTGGTATGTTTTGGGTTACTTCTTTAAAAGAACGGTCTCAGATGGAACACACATTAAAACAAAGTAGCAAACAGTTCAAAAAAGTCCAAAGTAAATTACGGCACGCATCTCGTGTCGCTTCTTTTTGTACTGAGCAGCAACTAAATTAAAAGTATGTAGTGGTAAACACACACACACACGCTTAAAGTAACTTCTATTCAGCTTGTGTACATACTTACTAGGTTCACTTATTAATTTATTTAAAATTTTCTGGCCGAACTAAATTTGTTGGGGTTGTGACAACATTGAAACCACAGAAACCTAAGCACGTTACACAATTCTGTTTCAAATACCTAGGGCGAAGTTACAAAGTTGTGATACACAAACTTGACTTTTAAATAATTAATTTCATAATAAAACATGGTTCGCACTCCCTCGGGGCAAAAAAAAACTTTTAAAGTTATTTCTAAGGACTGTGCTGATTCTCCCATATGGCCTATATCGAACACTTTACAGCATGGCTGATATCTTGCCTTGTGCTTCCTATTAAAGACAAAACTACAGTTATAATTGTCATGAACAAATACTATAGTGCTCCATCTACTTGCTGCTAGCTACTAGCTCTCCCTGCCCTATAATACATATTTAGAACCACTCCGAAATCCTGGCACATAAAATAAGTGTTACTTTCTACAAGAAATCTGACACATGATGCCAGATTCACACAAGAGAAAAGCAATTTTTTTTCTCTGTATCTATTCCAGGTCACAAAAATTTCACTGGGTTTTTAACACTATGTTTTGCTGGAAAATGATGTGCAAAATAATAGTCACATTAAGGAACAAATATCATTGAGACTTCAACAGAGCACGAAAAGTTGCAAGATTCAAAATGGAACTAAGGATGCGCAAAAAAGTAGGGATGTGCGGGATCCCGAACCTTCTGGAAAAAAGTCGGGAAAATGACTTTCCCGAAATTTCAGGCAAGAACTAGCTGACTCCTAATTTTTTTTGGGAAAATGGTGTTTAATACACATTCCTAATGATGATGTTTCCTATGTGCAGAAAAAAATAATCTCTCTCTTCCTGTCAAGCTTGAACTAATTGTATGTATTCTCCAAAACTGATTAGTATTTTCCGTTGCATTACTATCTTATTGACTCATTATTTACCTAATTGCCGATTTACGTTTTTTTCTGAAAAATTGATATTCTAAATCGTTTGCACATAATTTATGTAAACACCATTAACGTACGCTATTTGTTTTCCATCTTTCGGCTGATATATTTTTATAAACTTTACCTAACTTTTTATTGTTCACACGCACGCTATGAAAGATGCGCTAACCAAAAGTCAGTATTACGATTGATAATTTAACATCGATGAATGATCATGTGATAAAGTGATAAAAAAACATGAAGGAATTCTCCACTTTATCAAATCAATCACACATATTTATTAAATACTATGCTAACTAAATAACTTGGTTTTGCTCTGTCAAAATTGACTACAACCTTAAAATAAATGCCATTAATGCAATATTAACATTTTGGTTAGTCAAAGATGTTAGACATACTGAGTATTGCATCCTGTGATGTATGTTTTCAACTATGGTTATCCAGAAAAACCATAGACCAAATTAAAGAAATCCTTACTCTTTGAGGCGCAAACTTTTTCACTTGTCTCCAATCGAAGCGTACTTGTTTAGCTTATCTATGGCGAAAAATTTATTTACTTTTTTTCACGTATATTGTTTACTTGAACTTACTTTCTTTACGTAATTGTAGTAGTTCAGTTGCAAATGGAAAACTCAGATAAGTTGGTAAACAATAAAAAATTAGGCGTGTGGAAATTCTACGACATTTGCCAGAGAGCAAATCATTGGCTAGATATGTATCTTGCAGGAAGGTGTTAAAATGTGTGAGCATGGAAGCACGTCTGGGCTGCTGAGACACTTGCACCAACATCCTGCATTAAAAAAAGATTTTCTTTATGAATTGTCAATATACTTAGTTATCATTTTGACACGTGATATTTTTCTAGATCCCGCCCCGTTCCGCGAAGGTAAAAATTTTTCCCTCCCGAAAATTCCCGTGCACAAAATATCTATTCCCACACACCCCTACAAAAAAGCCATGTGTAGAAAATTGAGAACTGTGCGAAATAATGACTTACGCCTATGTGACACGATGGAGGCTCCCTCTGAAGATTCCATGTAAACTTGCATGGCCATTCTGTGGATGCTTCCAAGGAAGATTTGACCGTCTTCTGGCCATTTTCATAATAGTTCAGGTGCAATTTTCGATAGAAGGTTTATCGATACAAGGTCTTACAATGTCAAAATTTTAGCCAATCAGTGTGTGTGGTGGAATGTGGTATTGACAATAGCTGTAATTTTATTTATGTATATGTATATATATAATAGACAACAGCTGTAATATTTTATTCATTTTGTTTAGAAAAACAGCACTAAAAACATTAAACAAGAATACATAGTAAATTAATAGGCATACATAGAATACACTGGGGGAAAAAAAAAAAAAAGAAAAAAAAAAAAAAGGGAATATTTGCTGGTCCTGTAGTACCATTGAATGAGAATTATGCTAGACATTTGTTTTTTAACACAAAAGTCTACTTGACAAGAGAGCACAAGTCACTGTGTTTACTAAGTGAATAATATACACAGCTTTGTTTCTTCTAGCTACGGGTCGCATTCATAGAGTACTTTTGAACCAGCTGCTAACAGAACCTAAAGTTAAGTACCGCAGAATGATCACCTACACCTGGCTAATGCAAGTTTACTTCCAGTGACGAGAAATTGTTACTATGAACTAGCTATAACTGCAGACTCCCCCCCAGGCGGCTCCAGTACTGATACACACACATTAAGACGGCAATCTATTTTATTCTTACCAGGCATACAGGTAATGGAGGAGTAGAATAGAGGACTAGCAACACTTTCCAACCAGGGAGAGACAGTACGCTTGAGTTGTATCCCTACCGAAGCATATGGGTGCTGGCGGGGGGTATTTGCTTAGGTGCTACGGCCTGGCCTTGATTGGGATCACACACCCAGTAGTAGCAGTGGTGCACCACACGGCTTCAACGCTTCTGGTGTCGGGGGGGGGGGGGGGGGGGAGAGCCTTCTGAGGCACCGGGCTCATACTAACAGCCACTACTGGGCAACACTAGTCCAGGGTTACTAGTGTCCGTGGTGCTTAACTCTCCTCAGCACACGAACCCGCTCTATGCCATTTAAGGTGAGACACTGCGCAAGAAGGGAGGAGCGCAAAGAGTTGCGTGCCTCGCTGCCAAGCAGCCGGGTGTTATAGCTCCCCTTACAGCAAGTCGACGAGCCAAACGAGATTGTGCCGCTTTGCTCAGGTCACTGGAACGGCTTACGCCTGTAGTGTATGATCCAGCCACTTTCTCGTCATCACCGATTCACACGCATACTGCCTGCCACCCCATTGTGAGTGGGGTAATCAACAAGACAGAGGAACACCTGGGTACCACAAACACCACTTTTTGGAGCTCAGCCGCCATGAGGTGGAACAGTAGATTCTGTGTCGTAACACCCCGTGCCCTCACTGCCGCCTGGGCTGAGAACGATTCTCTCTCCCAACTGTACCCAGATAGTCCTCGTCCTCAAACCAACAGTTAAGTCTGCTACCGCTAGCACCTCCCGCCCGTCACCGACGATAACTAGCCACGCTAATAGCAATAGGGCAGACCGATATAAGGGACTCGTTAACCGTAACATCGAGAACTATGTTCCTTCACGTAAGGCTATGTGCCCGACTACCATATCTAGCCGCAAACCCAGTAAGCCAACCCTGACAGCACATCCGACCTAAGTGCAACCAAAGCCACATGACCGTGATCCAGCCATAGTTAATCGGACATGCGCCAAGTGATTTTATGGCGTCCAATGTGCGGCGTCAGGTAATTTAACTGCTCGCAGTAGGAGGTCGAAACAAGTCACCCAAACCCAAGACCTAGGGTCAAACCAGGTTAACCCAGCAAACTTCGGCGAGTCAAGTAAAACCCAGTGGTGCCCAAGAAACGATAGCAATGTCTACTTTCGAGAACAATGCAGCGTCAGGCATCAACCATGGCTCTGAATGCACCTACAGTATCGTTTAAAGACATTCCATCATCTCTGCCTACGCTGGACAGATGAAGCCCGAAATACAGGTGCGAGGCCTGTCTGCAATAGCCAACGAGTTTCTGTAATGACATTACGTGACCCGGTTGAGGCATCAATTGCGTCAGATGACTATGTGCAGCGAGCCCTACCATAACCTAAGCATACGATGGCCCTGACGAGCACATCTCTATGCCAGGTATAGCATGTAGAAAGAAGGAAACACGTCTCCCACTACCGCTGATCCAGACCGTCTGGGACACCACCCGGCACCCAACGACCGGAAGGGATAAGGATATACAAATTACTGATTAGCCGGCCGACCACATGAAGACCCTCTAGTTTTCACAGAATGTGAAAAATAATTCCGGGATAACAACTGACGCTTACCGTTTATACAACTATTCTAATACGATTACGACTCATCGCCATGAGTACCTCTTCCACCACAACAGACTTGAGTGACACATTGCCTACCCTACAGGCAATTATGAGAAAATTCCGTTCACCTAGAGGATATGTGAAACCCGGCAGGCAACCCCCCCCCCCCCCCCCCCCCCTTGACGAGACCCTACAAGCTGCCCAGACCTTGGGCAAGGCACAAAGCAGAAACACTGAACAGAGTATTCCCACGCTAACCAGGGCAGAAGGATGTCACGCCTTCCCGCACCGGCAGCCTGCAAGCTTCCACTATATAAGTGCAAGCTTCCACTATATAAGTCCGGACGCTGTCAGGCACGAGCAGTCATTCTTGTTCCATCTCTTGCATTCTTGCATTATCCCACAGGACTGCTGCCAGTGCTGGGACAGCCCGAGATCTTCGAAGCATTAAGTACGCTCCCTGCGGGTAATTCACAGTCAACAAGGCAGTCAACCCGACAACCAGCGAACAGCTTTCCAATACATTAAATTCACTTTGTCTCAAGACATCTTTATTAGACAGTTTAGAAGCATTATATATTTTCTCGTTGAACTAATCCTTCCCCATTCTCCATTAGAACCAGGTCACATACACATGCCCAGTGTAGTAACCTTCAGCACTCAATTGCCTGGAAGAAGGTAGAGTGCTTTGCATGATTATCGAGACTTCAATAAACATCCTGTTGTTTCCTACCTCTCAGCTTTTATTTATTAGAGTATCTGTCTGCCTGCCTGCCTGCCTGCCTGCTAGATACAGGTCGCTATGTACACCTTTGAAAAGGACTGGAGAATTTTTAACTACCCAATTAACTTCAGCCATGGGTGCCCTTTAGGGGTCCGTCATATTTTCACACACCCATTAGACAGCCATCTGTTGCTTTCCAAACTACCACAGCATTGCTTGCAGTGCCGGTGGAGAGGAACAGGAGCCACAACCACTAGTAACACCTACATCTAGAGAGGGGAGACAGTCTTAAGTTATTGCTTTATCCCACAGCATTACTTCCAGTGCCGTGATAAACCGTGGCTTGAGACATGCCGTCCACTCCTGTGTGGATGCACATCCAGTGGCGGCATTGGTGACTCAAACAGCTCCCAGTCTCAAATCAGCCCACCTATCATGAGGGATCAATGGAGACTTTACAGAGCCTGGTCAGCAAGCCAAAACTGGACTTGCACTATAACTTGTATTTAGTTTGTTCACATCAAGGTGTACCCAGTAACCTGTTAACAGAGACTTTGAACGGGACCTCACCGCCCAACTCAGGCATGAGTCAGTATCAACTGTTCTGGTTAATGCTACACCTTTCAGGTGTAGCATTAACCTGGTGGGAGAGGTACAGAGAATTTCTCACAGACTGGAGGCAGTTCTGTAACCGCTTCGCATCCGAAATCACCAGCGAGGAGGTGCTAGCATGGTTAACGATTCAGTTCTACAGTCAGACAGATACCCGAAGATGAGGCTGATGAAGCAGAGATTTTCATACGTCGCAAAAAACATTTGTTCTGGCGCGTATTCCTGGAGGTACCAGAAGCAGCGGCCGTCCATTCGATTAGCAGGTGCTCTAACCCAGCCTGAGGAATGTCCTCTTCACGGACAAACCTACAACTATTGACGAACTAGTTGAAAGAGCAGGAGAAGCCAAACATATCGGGGCCCCGCCGGTCGAGTCATCCAAAAATGTACCTGCTCCCCTGTTACACACAATGTTTGTGCCAAAATGCTTTGTCTGCATCGATGATGTGATCATCTATTCAAATAGCTGGGAGGAGCACCTCGAACACCTGCAGCAAGTACTGGAACACGTAGAACTCCATGGGATGACTTGCAAGCTGTCCAAGAGCCACTTTGGCAAGTCTTCCATCGACTATCTTGGACATGTCGTATCACCCAAGGGAAACTTCGCAAATGAATGACAACTACGATGGTATCTGGGTATGTGCAACTGGCTACGCGACTTTGTGCCAAATATTGCACAATTCATGGAACCTCTCCATCTGCTCCTGAAGAAAGACATTTTGGCGATGGGGACCTGAGCAGCAACAGGCCTTCTGCGACCTGAAGACAAGCTTCGGAAACATACAGCAGCTAGATTGGCCCTAAGGAGACCAACCACTGATCCTACAAACCGATGTGTGCCAAAACGGACTGGGAGCAGTCCTCTACCAGTAGGACGTTAACAACCAACCACATGTGATAGCGTATGCCTCCACCCACCTCAACTAAACGGAGTAACGGTATCAGATCAATGAGCAGGAATGCCGGTCGGTCATCTGGGCAGTGCGAAAGATCAGATATTACTTAGAAAGGCAACATTTTATCTTGCGAACGGACTCGAAAGCCGTCCAATAACTACACGAATCCCGAAACAGCAAAGCCAAGCTCAGTCAGTGGGACATGTTTCTCACCGAATTCGACTTTGAAGTACAGCACTGTTCAGGGAAAACGAACAACCTGCCAGACCCCCTGTCCCGCTTTCTGACACTGGAGGAGAAAGCCGAGGAAGACGAAGGGGAGATGATGTCCCCTCCCCCTCAAGTAAAACTAGGTCCCGACAAGCAAATCCGTCTCCTCCAGTTGCAGAATTCCTGACATCAAACATCGATAAGCCAGCAGGAGGACCCCGACGTGCACCGTCTCCTGTGGGAACCACAGCGCTTCGAAGCCTGGGATGACGTGTGGACACGAAACGGCCAACCCAAAGTTCTTTGGAAAACATTGGTTCCATTGCTGGAAGCCGACATTTGCAGTCACCACCACGACCACCCACAAGCTGGACACCTGGGTATAAGAGAAACCCTGTTGGACATCAGGATCTGGTATAGTTGGAACCAAATGAGCCAGTACGTCAGTAACTGTGATACATGCTGCCATGGTCGAGGTAGAGAGCCCTCTCACTAGCACTGCCTCGCCAAAGGATGCGGACGTCAAGACCGTCAACGCCTCCAACTACCCGGCTTCATGGTGAGACGAACCACCCATAGCTAAGGTCGAGCGCGGTGATCCACAATTCCTGGTGCTACCACAGCAGGCGCCGAGACCATTGACGCCTCCCACTCCCCCTCAGCTGGAGCAACGCCCGCAATGGAGGTTGAGAGCCTTATCCCTCCCACTGCATCGCGAGAACATTGATGCCTCAGACTATCCGGCCCCACGATAGGATGCTTCCGCAGGCAAGGCGGAGAGCTGTCTCTCACCACTACTCCCTTGCTCTGCACCAGCGGGAGAAACGTCCTGCGTTACGGGTAAGAACCCGTGCAGTCTGAATGGAGGACCTGGGATCACTCCCCAGCACTGCCACAACATCCCTAGTAGCTGTGCCCTCACCATCAGTTCCAGCAGAAGCAGACGCCACGACACCGCGTGCCGAACCTCGATGCCTGATGCCACCTCGTGCCGCCAAGGCCGACTCTATACCTGGCCGGTACCGAGAGCCACCATGGCGACCCACGCCGAGCTACGTCCAAGAGGAAGGCCAGATAAAACCAGCACACAGTGAATCAAGTAAGTGAAGTGTGATGAAGAACAGTACACACACATAGTCGAAGACTACTACGTACGAACACAACAGGACTGATGAAGTGTTTATCTAGTGTATGTACCTAACCAGCGGCCATTAAGCGGGGGACGTAAAGGAGCCGGTAAGGAATTTATTAGTACACTAGACTAGGTGTGAACAGAACTTGTGAAAACAGCAGTCATTACACTGTAAGTGATCAAACTAGTATAATTCAGACGTTTTACACCTCACCAGCGACAAGGCTCCACGTTTTCAATTAGTGGCAGACAGCCCACATAATTATGTAGAATTACTTAAGAGATGCTCACCACAGTGCCGGTAATATCTACGATCGTTTCACATATAGAGGCTCTCCACAGTGAATGTGATAAGTGAAGACATAGACTTCCACAGTATACATGTTAAATTAGCCTTCGATAACAGGACTTTTAGATAATGTTAGATTTTTTATAATGATTTGATATTTAGGTACACAAATATGTTCATACGTTTTTACAGTGTACTTGTGAATGAGAAGAATGCAGTTTCGTAGGAGAGTATTTTCTGCTCCATTTAACTTTTGTATTTATTGTGTTTACCTTGAACATACTATGAACTTACGTGAACTGGTAAGATAGATGGACAACCGAAAGGTACAGAAGGAAATTAGATTTTTAGTATTATGACTTGATGTGTAGGTAAACTTGTATATATAACCATGAGTTTTGACAGTGTATGTGTGAAAAGGCACCTACAAGAAGAATGCAGTTTTGCAGGAATGTGCCTGTATGCTATACTTTTGATTGCTCATATTCACTTTCTAGTGTTCTTGTATGTTTGCAATATCTGTGCACCACCAAAGAATTAAACCCGGATTCTGAGCCACAGAGCTCCCATGAAATCACTACAGTGAAACCCGGTGTCAAGTATCTTAAATTTGATGGATTAAAGGATGGCGTGTGTTTGTTTAAAGTGACCTCCTTGCGCCAATTGCCACAATTTCCATGCATGTTTTATTAAAGTGTACTCATATTGTGTCGTCTAGCCCACTAACCCACTGATGGAAGGCCTGAAGTTGGTGATCTCTCAACCTGTCATATGTAACTGTGTAGCTTGCTGTAAGACCTATACGTTGCCCCCGAAAGATTTTCCTTTTCTTTCATAAACACTGCAGCAAGCTCCAGGATAGTTTGTGACGTTTTCCCCGCCTTCCGCGAGTAAGACTTGAACACACTTTGATATTATCCCTCATTTTTAGCACGTCATTTTTTGTTTTATTTTTACTCCAGGTTTTATACATGTCCTCTCTTGTAAATAACCAAAATGATATGTTGATTTTTGTGGGGTGGTGACATGAAGTAAACAAATTGGGCAGACCCGCCCACCACATTAGTATTGACACTAATCCTCTTCACAGGGGGGAAAACCCATTAGCACCAGCAGCCCTCCCTTCACCAGGAGCAAGGGACAGAGGGAGGGAACCACCGAAGAGAGAGACAGAACTACCGGCCTGCACGCCACGCAACCAGCACCGCAACGAAGCGCTGAGCTAGCGAAGATACAGTGGTCGAGCAACTCCCCACAAAGGTTCCTGCCTAACTCACAAAATTTTTTTTTTTCTTCTACATTGCTACTCCTGCCTAGAACTTCAAGATGAGGGGGCCTTTCTCCACCGGACCTGTATGATGAGTCTTCATCACAACGAAGGGGTGGGTGAATTGACGCGTGCTACGTATACCAACTAATAATTACGATTACAACTCATCTCACTGCAAACCTAGTATACTATTTCTACACACGAGATTCAAACCCAGAGTCAATCCGTACATGGAAGTCACAGCCTGCCATAATCCTGGAGGGCAGCTGGACATGTGGATACGAGGGGTTGCGCAAGCAAACGGTGCATCACCATCCCCCTGCGCTGAGATTTGTACATAATAACTTTGCGCGTATACATCGCTGTCTGGCTCAGTGTTCCCACCCACATCCGCCGTTGTGGCGACAGGAAGCTCCATGACCTTGCACGTGGAGACAGGTGCATGCATTATGTGTTGTGTTGCCTTGCCACCCTTCCCGTTTCAAAACTTTGCGCGCCACATCTGTTCTCCGCTAGCGATTGAATTTTATGCCACATAAATTTAATTTTAATGAGTTATAATATCAATCTTTTTACTTTTTTTGGGTTGTGCCATTGAAGTTAATGCACAAATAACAAATTTGTAAATGTGGAATTTTTTATATATTTTTTGTAACGAAAGTCCACTATTGAGACAATTTTTTGTGCCGATATAAACTATTGTTACAACGGACTTTCACTGTACATAAATAAAATACAACTTATAACCTTATGAATCGGTGTTGCACATTTGGTGTTTCTTTTTTTTTACACAGAAAGAGGTTGTTTTTCTTAAAAATCTGTGTTATTATGAAAGCGGTGTTATTTTTTGTTAACAGTTAACTATGTAAATACAAACAAAACCAGGTGCAAATATCAGTAACAATTGTAAAATGAGTCACAAAGACCACAAACTTGAACTTCAAATTTTCAGCTGATTGTTTTTTTTTTTTTTCCCCACATACTTGACGTACAAGTCTCTATGGTCCCAAGTCACTAATGCGTTGCAAAATTTACAAAATATAGTTCTATCACCACTTGCATTCAAGCCATGTTTTGACAATTCTGCAGCATGTAGCTTTTTTTAAATCGTGGGTTTCAGCATTTTAAAAGAAAATTATATTATAAAAATTGCCCAAGTAATCAAACACAACTAACTTCACCCACACTCCAGACGTGATAGCCCAAACTGGAACAGGTGGCAATGCAACATTTTAAGATACTTTAACTAAATATATCTACGATTGTAGAAACATCCAAAAGATTTGTTGTTTGTCGCAGGCACACTATGTTGCAATATAACCACCAGTGATCTTTCACAGCGCTACTATCGATACTAGAAACCATGAAAATTTTGACAGCTTCTAACAGCAGTGCTGTATGATCTCTATAGACTTTTTTGTTTACGTTAAGCACGTAATCCGTGGTTAAACAAGTGATTCTGTCATTAACTTAGGCTACTTATACAGTGTTTCAATGCTGATAGAGAACAAATGTTTTGAAATATAACGAAAGCCTGTATCTTTTCTGCTGAGCAAAAAACCATGGGATATTCCTTGGTAGGGGTGATTTCCCAGTGAAATCAAGGTTATAACCTAATTTATCCATTTCTTTATTGCCTTCTTTAATTAATACTTGTTATCAGAACGATACGACACTATTTGCAGCTGAAAAGTGCTTTTTCCCAACTTTTTGTAGTATTATCACAAATTAAAAATATATTTATTAGTTTTATCGCAAATGTGAATTTTGCCTGCCCCTACTTATAAAAAAATTTTTTTGAGAATAGTAGAAGCTGTACATTACCTGTGAATAAAGTTTAGCTAGTAAACACAATAAAAATGGAAATTTTAGGAGTATTAATTATTACTGTAAATAATACATTAAAAAGCATTTAATCTAAACTCATTTAATTAAAGAAAATAACTAGGGAGGCGTAGATATCGCATTTGGGGATACCAATGATACAGATTCTCAACTGCAGATGCCACCAATTACAACAATGCTGATACAAGTTTTGGCTAGCACACACTTAATTCCCAATCCCCAATATTTGAAACTACTTTTTATTACTAAAATTTAGGTATTAAATTTTGTGAACACTTAAAGAACTTTGTATTGGGTGTTTACAGCATAGATATGAAATACAACACTAATTTTATTAAAAAATGGAAGATAAGACTAAATTGTCTGGCAAATAAGTAATTTAACCGCCAGGGAAAAACTGTTACCAGACAATACAGCATTCATTATAAACAGAGTTCATTAAAGTCAAACTTCAAAACTTCAAGCAATCTGATGCGGACTTGGATTTTAGATCTGAGAAATACCATACATAACCTCAGCATGCATGTTTGTTCAAGACGACAGCCTAAAGATGTAATTAAAAAGAACTTACTGATATCAATTTAATATTAAATATTCACTTGAAAATAAGCAATTTTTTTATTTATATTAATATTTTCGCTAAGTATTCCTTCAATGGCCAAGCCATACTCAATCCCTTGGTTAAAGACAACTGCTATATTTGCAACAATTTTTGCCAATTATTACTTGCAGAGTCTTATTCAAGCCTTTAACACTAAACAAAACCTCAGGAGAGAGTTTCCAATAAGAACTATACTAGTCAAACTCTAGCGTATTTGCTTTCACTTTCCATTTACATATACTAACATTGTCATAGAATTTGTGATTCGTTTTCACTGCCACCAATCTATGAATGCAGTAAAGGCATAAGAAGAATAAGAATTCAGATTGTTGTCCATTTCCGCCAACCTACAAATGCAGCAAAAACATGAGAAAATAGAACAAAAAACTCTTGCGGAATGTAAACAATACTATCGATAGCACCAGTTGTCATTAACTGCATTGCTTTGCATTCACATAGTGTCCAAAGAAGAATGATGCACACAATCTTAGGTGAATGCACAACAGGAATACGGTAAAATGTAAACAGGAACAAATCATCGAAAAAACAATTGTTCCAAATATATTTTGGGTTTCGGACAGAATATCTGATCGCTGAAAGCAGAAAATTAATGCTCTACGAGATGTAGCATGCCAGGTTATTTAACAGTGTGTTGACGCATGCGACACATATAAATATACCAAACACGACTACGGCTCAATCTAAAGTGTTACATCTACCAGGGCCACAACCACAGATGGCTACAGGATTGTTTCCTGCGGAAGGGGCAGTTATAGACATGTGGTATTTTCCTCATGTACCAGACACAACTTCCTCCTACTACTTGTAGTTTCTATGTATCCCGAGGAAGGGTTAAACCCCGCACATTATTCACGAGTGCGCACAGGATCGCTCCAACCCTAGTGGGTGGTTTTAGCACATGAACGAAGGATGATATATAAGCAGCTGTTGCAATACATCAGCCTCCCAGACACACCCGGTACACAGAGTGCTGCCACAGTCAGGAGGCTGCCTGAAGAAGGCCAAGCACCTGCCACATAACCAAGCGCAAGGGTAGTTCTTCCAACCCTGCTTGCACCATGGCAAATTTCACAGAGCGTCGTCATGCCCCCCACTCCAGCCCAGGCATGGGTAGGCTGAGCGCACAATATAACGGTGCGGGGCCAAAGACGCCAGTTGCATTCTCCAGTAGCTCGCCTCAAAACTGTGCTGGGGCTCTCTACTGATCACAGACCCTCACAGTTCTCTCAAAAAGCTTCCCATTCTCTAATGACCACCAGTGGCTGCCGCCACCGACGACCACAGACTTCTGCCACTTCATCCAGAAGCTCCCGAAGACTTCAAGCACCACCTGCTTCCAAAAGTCTTCTAACACCAGAAGCCTGCTCGACTACACTCCACACTTCCACTGTTGACCCTCCTGGATCAACAGCTGCCGCTACTTGCTGGTAAGTGGCAACTATAACCACTGCCCTTCTGGTAGTGGCCCCAATGTAAGGTCTCTTCTAGACACTCCCAGGTTAGTGTAACTGCATCAGAATTTTTTTCATAGCCGCCAAGTTCATTCTATAATTGGCTAATCTAGGAGCAGGTCACCTCCACCTGTTAAACATAGCTTACGTCCAATCTCACTCTGCTTAGCAGTAGGTACGAGTCACCCGTACTTATTATGTATAGAAAATACCATTTTAAATCCTATCCTGAGAGTAAGTTTGTTTAAAGGTAAATCCTGTCCAATCCTTGGAACTCTACTTCAGAGAGATGAAGCAAGCAACCAACCGGGTGTAACAACAGTACAAACCATTGTGCAAGACTATAGATCCCCTTCAGCTATTTACGCCAAGACACACACCACTTTCAACGGTCACCCATTCTGTGCACCCAGGTCAGGTGTACAGGAAGGTAGAGCCCCAACCACTAGGAACACCTCCATCAGGAGCAGCACAGCTACTTCAGGCGGTATCGCTGACCGGAGCAGCAAAGGTATTGGCAGGGGTATTTATTTGGGACTGGAGTGTCCGACTGTTGCTGGAACTCACCCTGACAGTAGTAGAAAGACTGCAACACAACCAATCACTCTAGGTTTTTGCGTCAAGGTGGGAAACCGTAGGAGCACAAGGTTCGTGTACTGTGTACTACTGTTGGGCTTTACACTTGGTAGGGAAAACATAGATTGCTTACACTGACAGAACGTAAGTTAAGTGTCAATACCACCTCGATGCCCTTTGGGATAAGGCACGGTACTCTAAGAGAAAAGTTCTTTACTGCTAAATGAGTGGGCACCAACAACCATCCACACTTGGTGGAGACACCCCACAGGAACGTGCTCTTTCTGCCCGTCACCTGGAGACGCAGTCCTCTTCAGTCAGCAACCCAGTTTATTTCCCCTTGCACACCAGACGGCACAGAGCCACACCCTGCAGTACATGCGTTGGTCACTGGAAGTGACACCACATTGGGCATAGCCAACTCGTTCTTCGGAAGCAGTGCAGCCGCCGCCTGTAGCCATAGACACCTCGTCTCTCTGTACAGCAGCTCGTCAGCCCGCAGCACCCAGGTGACTGAATGCTCTGGATAGTCCCCCTACCTTCGAGGGCTAAGGTGGTACCTCGACATATCGCAGTGCCAATCATCGCTGACTTTGTGCCTAGTCGACAGCCAACCCCACCAGTGTTGTCTCCAGTAGGCAAACCACACAGCCTAAGTAACTGTGTACCAGAGCACACCTGACCAGTGCTCACCAAAGTAACTGTGACTAGTCTTAGCAAAACGAGTCAGTTTTAAATAAATTAGTACTACTAATTGGTGAATAATAATAAGCAAATAATGTTCAGATGCCGATGGTCGTGGTATCACTAAGTTAACCAGTATTGGTCCATCCCTAAAAATAACGTCTCAAAATACTGTATATAATTGATTGTAATCAGACACCAAATGCAAGCTGACCTAAATCTTTTAAACAATCTGAAAATAATATGCACCCAAAGCAAGTCAAATTTTGAATGTCCTGCGCACATTCAATTAGCTGAGATCGCATGGAGAAGTTATCGATCTGGCATTGTGTTCACAGCGGCTGGTAGGTGTGTGGCGGCAGGATGATTACTGCCGCCACGCCGCTACAAGTTGCAGACACTATATGGCAGCTGCAAATGTCTTGCCTTTTAAAGTAATTAATTATATTTTACTGCAAAGAAAACTTGGAAATTTGAGACAGAAATGAATAAATGAGGTGAATATATTTGATTTGTTAATTGTCTTTAACAAGTAATAATTTTAAACCACATCCTCCGATTTTCCCTGTCATGAGTTATACTGCACTTGGCTTGGTGATTACCTACCCACTATTAGACAGCAAAAAGGTGTCGAATAAGACATTTTATCAGTTTATTCAAAAGTTGCATGTCTATTGAAATAAATCAATATAAATCCTCCAATTTCTCAGTATGATACTGAAAGTGAACTTTACACTTATAATACAAGTCGTTCTATGTTCAAACAATTTTTAGTGACAAGGGGCCCAATAGGTGCAACTATTTTGAGCAACGGATAATCTCAATAAAATTTCTACGTTTGCCAGGCGCACTGTATTTTCTCTGCGGACTGCCATGTGAAGGCTAGCGGGCGTGACCGAGAGAGAGTGCGAGAGAGGACAAAAGTTCCCCTCTCTAAGGCATGTAGGCGAGGAAGGAAGATGCACAGCTGAGAGAGACAGAAAGTGGAGGGGGGAGAGGACGTGAGGTCACCACGCTGGTTGCTAGGTCACCACTTCCCTTCTTATCTGGTGAGGCGTGTAAAGGAAAGTAACAAGCCAGACTCGCAGACGCACATCGGTCACAGACGTGGAGTGTTGTGAAGACAGACAACGCACCACAGAGCAGTGATAAACTGCTGCGTGTGCATGATGGATTTCACATACAGTTGCTAGATGTTTGCATAAACAACCAGCTTAAAAAGTATTGTTGCCGGAAATCTTATGTAATGGGACCTGAAATATATTTTGATTAACCCACCATCCGATAATGATACAAGTGGCTGGCCTTATCATTGTTTATATAGGAGTTTTGCCTGGGCCACTGAAAGTTAAGAGTGGATAAGGTTTATCGGTACGAGAGTCGTCTGTAACAGTTTCCAACCAACAGACTGCTCTGTTCTGATCAGTCACCATCTCACAAGATTCACCTAAGATATAAAATAAACTATTTTTTATCCTACCTTTATAGTGATGCATCAGAAATTTCAACTAAGCATGTGTACCTACTTAAAATATAAAAATATGGGAATTACTGCAGACACTACAATAGTATTGAATCTGTTTGTATTGATCATCTGTTTTTTCTGTATCGCACATCATCATTTTCAACTACTAAACATCTGCAACTTGTTGTGTGCTAGCCTGGTGGAGCACTTAATGCAAAAAACCAAAATATACATGTTAAAAGACAGACGTCTTTCAGTAGTGCTAATCTGATAAAAGAACAGAAATTTTTTAGTATAAAGTGACACAGAGAACCTTGCTATAAAATCATTCCATGTATAAGATTGAAGGGTCAGTGCCTAAAACTCTATAGCTTGCACACTGCATGATGATAATCTTGCAAAACAAGTAAATTATTTTCCAGGCAAAGGTGCCAGAGCATTTGATGCATGTTGTACTTTCTCTACCTTCGCACTTGCTTAATTCTGCAACTTAAAAATTCCGAACACTTTCACGCAGGTGAGTGTCTTAAGTGACAATGATTGCTTACGAAGATCATGAGAACATACTTGCCTAACACGAGGTAGACATACTGACCTGCCCTGTGGGGAGACGTTATCTGGCGAGGGCGACGGCGATGGCAACCTCTCCACCTCCACCTTGGGCTCAGCTTTGATGGCTGCTTCAAGTGCAGGTGGCAGGCGTTGGGGCTCTGGGGAAGGAGAGCGCGGGGGTGGTGAGGGCGTGGGAGAGGGAGAGGAGGCAGCCAGGGGGTCAGGAGTGGGGGAGCGGGAGCAGGCGGGGATGGTAGTCGTCTGGGCCACAGGGGGTAGAGAAGCAGCAGACACCACCTGAAGTTGCGCAGTCTCCTGCAGTAGCGGCACCGTCACCAGGCTACCAGATGCCTGCTGGGACTGCACCAAGTGGTCTACCACCTGCAGCAGGGTGTAACGCAAAATCAAATAACCAAACTGCAGCCACTACCTACATACAGCTAACAATAATTTTCATATTTTGAACTCTGATACCAAGTACTGGTACTGTGCCAATCATTTATTAGTTAAAAAAATTTGGACGAAAATCATTTAATTGGATGAAACTTCATTTGTTCTCTTTTTAAATACTTTTGGTAATAAATTTGTGTTTACTCCACTATAATGGCCAATGTTTGGGTTTGCCAAATCGAAGATTGAAATCACAAGCTGCACATTATTAACACATATTTTCCACTGTTTTTTTTTAAACTTATTATTTCATAACCCTACAAAATCTGATCCATCCCCATCATTCTGCCATCAACATTTTATTGTAATTTCATAATCAAATCAATTATATTAATCATTTTTGAAAAGTATATCATTCGACTAACAATGATTTTACTTGAGGCTGGGTTAAGAATTAAATAAGCGTGTGCATCATCAATAGTTCTATTGGAATCACTAAAAAAAAAAAATTTTGTTAATATGAACATAGCATGAACATAGCTGTTCATGATAAATCAAGCACTTTTAAAAAACCAACTAAGATCTACTTACGTATATGCACATTGTGTTCTTCCACATGTAAAATTGATATTGCCATAAGCATGATCACTTTATTGCTGAATTGGTCAAGTGAAACTATGTCCCTATTACAAAAGTACGTATTATAAAAAATTGCAAATTATTGCGATTAATAATAGGGAACACAAAAAGGGAAGAAAGAAAGAAAAATATCAATATTCACAAATGTTTACCTGAAAGATTTAATTCAATGTTAGGGCATGGAAATACTTCTCCTCTGTCGTTACCAACTTTATTCAGTGCATGTCGCTCTGTGACTGTTAAAATATATGCAGGTAGGAGCAGTGACATTTTTCAAAGGTTGATTCTTAAAATATGCACTCAATTAACTGTGGAACTACAGTAGAACTCTGTTAAGGCTTTTTCAAAGGACTGGATGCTAAAAACTGGATAACTTCTTAAGGGGGAAAAGAGATTTTAAATTTAAAAAAAATTGCAGAATAAAAAAGAAATGAATGCCTAAGTTACTTATAATCTAAGCATTTTACACAGGCCCTATTGATTTAAACATCACACTTACATCTCTCATGTTTTAATTACTGCACTATAACTATCGCCATATACACAACAATCTTATTGAAAAACACCTAATTGCACTTATATGAGAAACTATAGTTGTGAGCGGGAACGGAATTTGCCACCAGCTTGAATATCTCACTAGAAAAAATCTGAACAAATACTTTAGGTTATAATGACGTTTGTGATGTAAAGCAATAACATTCTATTATGACTTATTCCATTAAAAGATAAAATAAACATAGAATAATGACTGTGTGTTAAAAATTAGATTCCTGTTAGACTTTTACTTGTTGCACTATGAATTAATCCTCTGGGTTTGGAGCACTTCTTAAATAGACTTGCTTCAATTATTTAATAGGACATGCAACTTTATTTGTTTAAAAACACTGCCTTGAGGTTTTCAGTTGGCAATTTTCTTTATAATTTCACGACATCTACTATAGAACTTTCACATATTTTGTTCCATTTTTGGTAGCAAAATGTGTGCAGATGACACAAGTAAACTAAAATTTAATTTCAGTGTAAGTCCGTAAACATGCCTGCTTCGAATCACGTACAAATGCAATCACATCACAGCGAAGGCGAATCGCATCGCATCGGCAAAGGTTATGAATATTACATACCGCATATGTATGCTAACAAAGCTAATTCCTCTATCAAAAACGAAATGAAAAGTGGCTAAGTAAATCAGCATCTTTTTCTCATAGCAAATTGCTGCATTTGGAGTTTGTCAAAGTCTGGGCGACTAGTGAGCAAGCACAACACATTCCGAACGAAAAACAAAGACAATTTACTAGCGTGCTATGAATAGTTTTGATTGTTTTGTTGAATCCGTAACCTGTATTAAAAATATTTTAAATAACAAAGTTATTTTAAATAACAAAGTTATTTTAAATAACATGTGATTCATAACCCTATCTTTTAACTAAAACAACTGCCAATATTAACATTGGGCACGCACCAATGAACGATAGCCAGCGGCTTGCCAGCCTGCATCACGTTTTCCCCCACTGGTTCTAAACCTTTTCCAAATATTTTAATGCATACGTGTGTAACTGTGAAAAATGTCTGCGGAATAATTAAAACTACTATAAGGTTTCGTTATCACTATAAGTTTATAATTATTTGTGATGTTTCAAACAATGCGAATTGGAAAATTATATAATTTAATATTTTTATAAATGTCCATTAGTTTTCAAACGTCATATGCGGGTTAGCATTCTTCAACGAAAACCTTTTAAATGGGATTTTTTAACAGAGGTAAATGGAAGAGATCTAGGGAATTCAAAACATCATCCTATTAGACGAGAAAACCTATTATGCGGGAATGTCTTAAGCAAGTTTTAGTGTATAGGATTTTTCATTACAGTTTTAAACCTAAGAACTAACCAAATAAGTTAGTGTTGCACAGCTATCATATATAGTTCTACTGATTAACAATAGCAGTAAATTTTGGATACTTAAAGCATTTGTACTCCAAACAAATGTTATCAGACCAATTATATTTAATGCACTAACTAAACATTGTTGCGAGGTTTTGTAATTGTGATACTCTGATGATGAAAATTTATTTTAAGACATCAGCCATGTAACCAATACAAATAGTGTAAGTACGGTGCATTCAACTCATTACAAAATGTATTAATTGAACAAAAATGTACAAACCATCACAGATTCATTCTATTGCAAATAAACCATAATCATTGCAAAAAATTCTTTGCTTGTTTTCAGAACTAAACATCATGTGCTACATTACCAGAGTTAGTAGTTTGTAGTCAATAAAAATACGTAGATTTCAAAAATTCACTCCATGAATTTTAAAAATATTTTGGAAACAAATTAGTGCTACATATTACAATATAGTTAGCTAATGTGTATTTATCATTTCTTTGCCAAGTATTAAAATACTTTTAGTATTGTTACCGACAACGTAAAACTGTAGGTAATTACTTTCTACAAAATGGCTGTTTTCCTTGCAATAATTAAATTGATCTCTTCTTTGGTACCATTTACAGTACATTTTATCCCCAGAATGCCTTCAACAAAAACCACTACTCACAAATGGAACATATTCTGCATTACTTTCTTTATCATCAAACATTACGTGAAAGAAAAATATTTTATTTGTGCAGGAAAATACTGCAAGTAAATTGTGAGACTGCCATAAAAACCGCCAAACAAAATTCTTAACTGCTGGACGAGTTGAGTTGCAACTTGGAAATCACACTGGCAATTTTTGCGGCATAACTTGTCGTCACTGGCTGGAAAGAGTTTTTTGAATATGAACAAATAGCATTCCTAAGTAAAAATATTTTTTTTTTTAAAAAGATCATATATGCGCAGGTTATTTCCGACAGTGCTGCATTATATTTTTATGTGATTGAGTTACTACCGGCGTCGATGTGAGTTCACTTTTAGACCACAGCCAAAGAAAAACTTTTTTCTTTTAGCTAAGGAAAGTATTTAATGCACTTTTTTCCAGTCATCTTTAAAGGCAGCAACTTCTACATTTATTGCCATCAACAGACGACAGCCAGCTGGCATCACTCTGGCTACAGCTCATCTAGCAGCATTCCATCATGCTATAATGAACACAAGTACCTCATAATTTACATAAACCTGCCATCTCAAGAGGGAGGGAGGGAGGGAGGGAGGGAGGGAGGGAGGGAGGGAGGGAGGGAGGGAAGGAAGGAAGGAAAGGGAAGGAAGGAAAGGGAGGGAAGGAAGGAAGGAAGGAAGGAAGGAAGGAAGGAAGGGGCCACCAAACCAAACACATAATTGTCTATGCATAACTTGAAAATGCTGCTCACATAGCAAAACAGTATTATTGTAATGACTATTTTCCATTTTTCTTTTTGGATTCTGACTTCCAGTTGCATTTGGAACCAACTACACAGATTATCAATGACATTTCTGCTCAAATTGTATTACGATTTAACTTACAGTTTCAGTTTGGCGTTTTGATTCATGACCCGCCTACATTGACCCGCTACGACTTTGGAAGACTTCTAATTCAACGAGATGAGTGAAAGTAGGCAGATATACAGTACAGTACACCGTGTGTAATTCTGTTGCAAACTATGCCTCAGCACGGTTTCATTTGATATCACTATGCAACTTGTGTGTGTAGTCCTCATTCTGTTACCAAAATTATTGATATGTATAGTTATTTTATTACGACAATTCCACATTTTGACAGTGTGTGTAATAGTAACAAGTATACACAATACGTATCGTGCAGCCACGTGGTTTACATGTGACTCTCTACATGTGTGTTAGTTATGTTGCCAAGCTGCTCACTTCTATATGAATAATTTTTTTGATTTTCTGTAGAATTTTTGACTACTGCAATGGATGTTAATTATGGTTCACGTGCAGTAGCAGTTTGGATGCTACAGCATATTTGTTAGAGAGAACACTTTTGTTCTTATAAGTATTTGGCAATTAAAAGTGGAGTCAGCTCATTCAAAAGAAGAGAACAGGTAATTTCCAATTTGTACGTGCAACAAGGTTATTTTTAATTAACCACAGTACCAGTGCACCTGAATGACAATATCTCCGTAACATAAAACACAAAATGGCAAGCCAGTCTCTCAAGACTTGATAATTACATGCTGAATAAAAATGATTAGCATGTAGAATCCCTGCACACTGTAATGTTGTTAAAAATAATATGTAGAGTTTGCAGAAAATATTAAACTCTACGAATTTTTTACACATGAAAAACCAATCATTTCATGGGGGCGTGGCTTCTCAACTGCACCATATGTACTGGCCTACAGATGGCAGCACAGTCACTTATTCCACTACTGTCATTACAAAATTATACATACATAATGGAATTCAAAATTTTTTTTCCATTTCTTACAAGTTTAAAGTGTCTCGGGTTTGAAAACATATTGTATCCAACTAACGTAGCATTGAATTAAAATAATATTTCATCAATAATTCCTCTTGTTTTCATGCAATAAGATACAGATAATAAACTAATGCAAAATGAAAATTGCAGTATGCCACACAAACTGATTACCGCTCGCTCAAAAGTATGTGGCAATAATTTTTTTTGTGTACTACTAGGAATTGGATTTATACTTCTGTAATATAATTTTATTTTTAAAAGTTTGAATATTCAAAATAATTATAATATGTATTTATATTTTTTATTTATCCTCTGGGCTTCTTGTGGCATGCAACTGAAAATGAACACATCGCCGACTTGCTAGGCGTTATGTCGCACACCATTTCATTACCAAGACTTCTACCATTATAATTAAATACATTGGTATACACCTTATTTGGAGTGTATGGGCCGCACCAGAAGTTTATGATGAATAATTAGAGATAATTTATATTTCAAGCATACGCCGCATTTATTTTTTGTATGCCTCTAAATACTGTTAAGCCACGATTCAGTACAAACATAATAAATTCCAACTTAATTTCTCCCATACAAAACATTTGTGACAGAAAATTTGTTTAATATTAGAATGTTTACAAATATAAGTCACGTGATTACTATTCCACAGCTGGTAACGTGACCTGAGAAACAAAACCACTGCAACATGTTACACAAAATGATGCCTATCAATGTGAACCTGTAGCGCGGTGGCCGCCATGCGAACTATGTAAGACATCTCTCCTGTACAGCAGCAAAATTATTTTCTAATGTACGGTATCTATGGCAGAGCTTCCACATGTTTACATTATATGCATGCATAATGATTTTTTTTTGTTTATGAACGCAAGTGAACAAATTATTGTTTAAGTGAAAAGCTATTCATTCATTTTTTTATTATTAGAAACTTCAGTTAGAACTAGGGATGGGCCGGGTACCACATTTTGCAGATACAAACAATACTGATTCTTAAATGGCAATGCCAATGCCAGTGTTGATGGGCACAATCATAATTCCCAACTCCGAATATTTGCAAATAAATTTTATTATTTATATTTAAGGTAGTGTCTCAATTTATAGAAAACTCTTTTGATACAGTACTCTTTCGCACAACCTGGCAAGAGCACTGTTTCACACTCTCTCGTGCTCTTATTCTGTGGAGATGAGACATCACTCTCTTGTTTCTCTCGGACGTCAGGCGAACAGCTGATGCCAAACGGCAGGATATTATGTTAAGCTAAAATTGCGATCATGACTATTGTAAGTAATTTATGAACGTTCAAAACAATTCACAAAATTACAGCACTACCAGAACAATCATTAGTGCACAAAATACTATTATTTTTGTTTTATATTTTACCGTAATTGCAGCAAAGTGACGAAAAAAACAAAATTTAGTCTGAAATCCGTATTTATATTTTTATGAATACATGTTGTGAATGTTATTTTGCTGTTTAAAACAGTTGAAATCATACACTTACAATTAAAATGCAATGTGGTTTTGGCCCAGAAAGCTATTATCACCTTATTCAAACACGGAAATAATGTAAACAAATATGGCACCTGTGAGAGAGTGCCAGCGAGTATACAACTTCGTGCTCTCTCTGTACTCTCGCTCTTTCGTACTCTCTCCGACGAACTAAGATGACCAGAGAGCACTCTCTGTGATGTCATCGAGAGAGAGAGAGAGAGAGAGTGTGTGCGTGCGCATGCGTGTGTGTGTGTTTTCTGGGCCAATTGAGACACGGTTTAAGTATTCAAAGTTGTGCACACATTAAGCACTTTGTATTAGGTGTCCACAGCATGGAAATGAAATATATCACTAATTTTAACGATAAAATAGGTAATTTAACTGGGCAAATAAGTGACTTAACAGTCGAGGAAAAACGGTTATCGGACAATACAGCAATCATTACAAACAGAGTTCATTAAAGTCAATCCTCAAAACTTCAGTCAATCTGATGTGGACTTGGATTTTAGATTTGAGAAATACCAAACATAAACTCAACATGCATATTTGTTAAAACCAACTGCAAAAAGATGGCATTAGAAATAATTTACTGAAACCAATTTAATATTAAATATTCACTTGAAATTGAGCAAATTTTTTTTTCATTTATAGTAATATTTTCATTCCTTCGTAAGCCGATCCATACTTAACCCCCTGGTTAATGACAACTGATATATTTGAGACAATTTTTGCCAGTTATTACTAGCGGAGTCTTATTCAGACCCTTAATACTAACCGAAACCGCAGTCAACAGTTTACAATTAAGACTACGCCCGTCAAAATCTAGTGTATTTGCTTTCGCTTTCCATTTTCAACAACAATTTCATAGAATGTGCAATTCATTTTCGTTGCCACAACCTAGGAGTGCAGTAAACATACAAGAATACGTATACAGGTTGCTTTCTCATTGCCACCAACCTACAAATGCAGCAAAAAAGGGAAAAACATAAAAAGAAAATCAAACAAAAGAACTCTTGCAGGCTGTTAAACAATACTATCGAGAGCACCAGTTGTCGATTAACTGCGTTGTTTTGCTTACACGTAGTGTCCAAAAACGAATGATGCACACATGAATGTACCAACAGGAAATACAGTAAAATACTAAATGTAAACAACGGGAACAAATAATTGAAAAACAATTGTTCCAAATATATTTTGGGTTTTGAACAGAATAATTAATGCTTTATGAGATGTAGCATGCAGGGTTGTTTTAACATTGTGTTAAATAAATTAGCAACTGTGAATAATAATCCGCAAATAATGTTTAGATGCTGCCGATGCAGATAGTTGTGGTATCAACCCATCTCTAGTTAATACATTAAAATGTACTGTATGTTGACAAATTTCTAAACAAGATTTGGGAACAAAATTATTTTTTAAGCCCATATCTCGTAAAAAAGCCGTATGCAAGCTTTACATAAAAGTATTGGTTGTTTATCATAGAAAACCTAAATCGGTTTTCTTTTATCAAATACAACATGTAAAAAATCATTCCGGTCGCAGAGTTGCAGTAATACCATCGATTCTTGTGTGTAGACAAGAAAGTAAGAAAGAAAGATAGGTGGAGGGGAGTGGAGTGGAGTGGAGTGGAGGGGAGGGGGAGAAGGGAGAGTGTGTGTGTGTGTACGCACGCGCGCCAAGTCCAATATACTGAACACAAAATGGTTTCCACACACTACAGATTTCCGAGTTTTCTCTGTAATTGGGAGGTAAAAAAAAAATACAAAGTCAGCATTTTGTGTACAATATTATATTTTTCCACAGTGAGTGTTACTGAAAAACAATTCAACGACTTGAATTTATCATGCGTTATTCATACTGTAAAATTGTAAAATTCTAATGCAAGTCTAAAAGCAGAAAGACCATCAGTTTAATAATGATGTAAAACTTCTAAGCTGGGACAATGGATACTTACCCCCTGCTGGTACTTGAGCTGCAGCTGTTGGGTCAGCTCACGCAGCCTTTCGGGGTAAAACTGTGACTCGAGAGTGCGTAACTGCTCTTCCGCATGCATTCGTAACCTGCGTTCCCGGTCCAGCTGCATGCGCAGCTCTATCATCTCGTGGCTGTGGTCTGCTGTCAATGCAGCTGTCCCCACTGGCTCTGGGGACATGCTGCCGATGCCCTCGTCCGAGGACTCGCAGGGGATGGTAGTCACCGGGACCACGATACCTGGTGACAAAACCACCAGCATTTTCACACATAACCCAGTCGCAGGTTGTACAATTATGTAAGGGACAAATACAGCCGCAGTACAGAAACCACTATATTGGATATGAATGTGTAGTCACAGTAACCCAATCCACGAATGTCAACCGGTATAAGCAATGTGGCTCCAAATTATTCTATTATGTATTCTACAACAAATTAGTAATGCATTGAGGTCAAAAATATTCTACACATTTGATTATCTATATGCAGCAAGAATTAAAACTGTAATTTATACAGTGATATTGCAACAGTTTTTTTTAGTGAACATCTCCATTACCTGCTTGCTATGGTTATGTTTTTAGTTTTGCTGTAACATATGTCCACGTGTTAACCCAGTTTAAATATTGCCCTTTCTAAAACCACTACAGGTTTTCTTCCAGAATGGACGACTTGAGTTTGGCTACATCACGAGCTACAAAATTAATAAAAAAATTTACCAGTTAATTATTATTTTTTGAAACTCAGAGAAAACTGCGTCCATAATTGCACACTACTGGTAAACTGTATAACCCGTAAATTTCCTGTACATGACATTTAATTTATAGTTGCAACTCAGCTGCTGCTTTTCTTTTAAGCAGGATTTACAATAGCTCGTTGCATCAGTTCGTCATCTGTCCACCACTCAGCCGAGCAATTTACAACCAAACTTAGTACTACGTCATAAGTTCATTGCTGCAAACTAATTAAAAAAAAAAAAAACTGTTTACAAATAGGGAAAAAAATATCCACAAAAGTGAAAAGTTTTTGGAGTAGTGTACTCATAAGTACCCAAAAACAACTATATATGTAAGTAATGGAAATCAATTGATGTAAAAATTTTTTTAATAGCATATAAAGTATGATTTTATTTTTATTATTGCGCAAAAGGAGCTCGTGTTCCCAAACATAATTATCATTAATCTTCAAAAGAAGAAGAAAAAATGGCACACACTACACAGCCTTGTAAAGAACTTGGGATGAAAGAGTAACAAAACGTGCAAGTTTAGTAGGCTGTAATTTCATCCGTTTATCCATCAAAAGTTAAAGCTTGCCAAGGTTTCAACTGACGGACGAATAGAATTAATGGTCATCTCTGATTGGCTGTTAGTCATGTGACTGGTCATCGTCAATTCTGCCTTAGGTAAAATTTCAGACATAATAACAGAGTGCTAGTCTACAAACAAATACACAAAACAATTGTTTATACTCACGTGTCCAAAATTAATATTTACACACTTTGAATGGGAATAACTGAGAAACTATTAAAGACAATCAGATGAGCCTGCACTTATTTGATGCTATAAGGGCAACGTTGAGTGTGTGCAAGTCTGTGTAGCCATTCTGCACAAATGGGTTTTAAAGTGTAAATGGAAATATGAGAATATTCTTCTTCTTGGAACTGTGACAGGTGAATGTTACCACACCATGTTGCACAAGAACATTGTGCCAGATGTCCACAGATTCTACCCAGATGACAATTGCTTTTTCCAACAGGACAGTGAACCACTACATTACCATAGATATGTCCAAGTTCTGTAGAGATTTAATGCTGTTAGATTTTAATTTGTTGGAATTCTGAAGAGCACTCTGTATGCCAGCCACAAAGACTGAATGCCATGAGACACAATTGTGATCATCTGTGAATCCATGCCCACGAAACCATCAGCTACGGTTTCATTCTGCTGCAGACGATGTCTTGCTGCTGATGGTGGACATTTGTGTAAACAATTTGGGATAAGGTATTTGAAACATTGTTATGTATAGTAATTTAAGTGGTTGTGATCCTGTAGATGACTCAAATAATGACCAACAGGCACATGAATAGCCAAGACTCCAGAAGACATTTATTGTGGGTGTTCACTTGAAGACATGCATTAGTTGATAATGCTGTAGTCTCAAGGGATTTTGATCACTGGAAATATATTTTGTATACATCTCATCATTCTGATGAATATACTGAAGAACTTGAATGGAACAAAATTGTGCTTCCAATTCAGCTTCACACCACTCTCAAACCGTTTGCACAGAATGTGACTGTCACAAAGCAAAATTAGTGTACTTAAAATTAGGATCAATTTGTGCAAATACAGTATTTACACATTGAAATAATAAACAAGGCCGAAAAATTAACTTTTTTTTTTAAATTACAAAGAACTCACTTATATTTTTTGCGTTTGCAGTAATTCTTACTTTTATTAATATTTACACACAACTAAATTTGTTAAAGAAGTACAAACAAAAAAAATTTGAACAGCTATTTGAACACAAAAATAATTGGGGATTTTGTTTGCATGAAATTACCCATCACTGTAATATTAATTCACATTTATAACGTTTTCCGCATATACTATTTTATTTTGCAGATTCAATCAAAAATGCTATCAGGACTCGACTGAATTTCTGGGTTTCAGAAATCAGTATTTACTCTTTATTTAAACACATGAGCAAATGCATGCACATATGTATGGGAGAATGTGTCATACCTGCAGGTATACATTTGTTGCATGCACAGATGAAAGTGAGGAGGAGTTGAGCAGACGACATGACAGACCGTCAGAATTCAACAGAATTTCATTTTATATTTAATTCAGTGTTAATAATACCAAACGAAATCTGCCAGACATGCATATTGGTTGGCTGTTGGAACATAGGTACTAAAACTGCAAGATGTCCTTACACAATATTCAACATTTACTTTTTAAAACTTGTGATAATGTGAATACTATTTTGCTTTCGACAATATTTGAATGTAAACTAGAGAAAAAAAGTATTTCTAAATAAACTGGAACGTTATTTTGATGGCAAGTTAGTTTAATACTTACTACAGTAAGAAAATATGCAGAACATTTTGTTTTCTAATGTCGTATTTACATTTTTTGCATGCCCCAACAAGCCAGACACTATGCTAAGTAAGAATAGAAAATATTGTTGTCGGGCTGTAGAGGCTGAGATTTTGTTAGACTGACACCACAGTGACCTTGCTTTTCATTGTCTAGTACTCAGATTTCGTGGTGTCGGGATATTGTGGTGTAGGGGAGGAGAAGACTCACTGGAGGGGTCGATCTTCCTCTTCTTGGCGGCGGAAGCCTCCTGTTGGCCCTCCTGCTGGTTGAGCAGCCTCTTGAGGTGGCAATTCTGCGACAGCAGGCTCGTCTTCTCCTGCTCCAGCTGGTAGATGTACTCTGCCGTCTGCTGCAGGATGGACGCCTGCAACACACACACACACACACACACACTCACTCACTCACTGCTGTTCCGCGTGACCGCCAGAGCGTAGCTGGTACTACTCAAGGTGAGGCTAAGAATAGCGCGGCGCCACCTGCACCTGCCGGCCGAACACCCCCGTCCCACGGCCGCTCGCTCTCAGCCGGCGCGAGAACTGTCTTACACTGTGTTTCTAACACACGGTTTCAAATAAAACTATAACACGTGTGCACAATCGAAAACAACACTTCATCCTACGGTGGAACCTTATTGCAAACACTATTGCAGCAGCTATTCGTGGCCAAAACAAGTTTATCTGACTGTTATTCTGTATGAATTCCTGCGAATCTAGTGTAGGGCCCTACACCGAACTTACTAAAGACGCACGTCTACAGACTAGTAGATACATTTTCAGTACTCTACTCCCAAGTTGAAATACGCGCCAACCCATAAGAAGGAAAATACGTTTTGAGGCGAAGTCCATTTAATAAAACTTCAGTAAAATTTACCAGACGTTGTGACCAACCCACACAGCATGTAAACAGTAAACGCCCCCATTTGCAAAGTACTGTGTCAGCTGCGTAAGTCTGGTGCAGTACGTGAGGCCTACTCACCAGGCCATGGCCTTGATACCACTGCACCTTCGTTTGCATTTTACACGGAAATGGTGGGTCCTAGGGAGTTGCAACTAGAGGGACTTATTTTATCCACAATCACTTTAACCTCACTGTGTAAATGTTGCATGCAATCGAAGGGTGCCAACACCTATTATTTACATGATGGGGGTGTGTACGACGGACCATACCTTCCTGTTATCCAAGATATTGGTTTAATTTAATTAATCCGTACATAGGCTGTGCACGTTAAAGTGAGCACTTGAGGCCCTTTTTTTACTTTTTCCTGTCAGCCATTTCTTATCCTTTAACAACCTTTTTTATATAAAGATTGTCATGTAAGTAGTGTGTATATTTCACTGCACTCAGACGTTAACGCCTAAGCCGAAATTAAAATATGCATGTTAACTATTATTCCAAATAAGAGCGCTTTCAAAAGTGCTCACTTTACCGTGAATAGTAGGGTGTCCACTGAAATTCCATTTTGGAATTCCTTGACTTATTTTATAGGACCCATCTTATGTATCTCGCGACATATGCTACTGACTACACGAGTGCCCATTACAAACACAAAATACTTTATTTCGTACATATAGGCCCTATATCACTTGGCAAAGATGTATTAGCGCCAATTCACAAACTTAGAAATTGAAAATTTAAATTTCACGTGCTCATATAAGCCATTCACGGTAAAGTGAGCACTTTTGGAAGCTGTTTCATCAGACATAATAACCAATCAATACGTTTCAATGAGGCCTCGGACATTTGGTTTTGGGTACGGTGAATGTATACACTGTGTTTATTACTTACTTGACAGGGTTTACGTTAACAAGTGGGTGAAGGATATAAATTGGTTGGAAGAAATAAGTAACTACGGTTTCAAAAGTGCTCGCTTTATCGTGAACTATCTACAATTACATTATCCTGTATGCAACAACTAACACCTTTGCATAGTTGCCATTTATTTACAATTTCCCTGACGCAAGCGCAAATTCCCCGACATTTTCGTCACATGAAATTCCGACTTCTCCCTGGGGTGAACACACTATTAGTCGCGACGTTACAACATCGGTATGTAGGTCTCCGCAATCGTCACATCGCCATTTCTGTCGTATTACACCACGTGTCGGCTTGATTTTTTTAAAAAACTTTCAGGTCAAAACTGTTGGCCGGGCAGACTGGCGGTGGTCACCCCTGCCACGCCGAGGAGGCTAGGTTCTTAGCAGAGCAGCTGCCGCCGCTACCATCTGGCGAGAAGGCTGTACACCTGGCGCCTTGGGCAGCACGCGACAATCGCGCTGCCACTCGCTGGCTCTACGTGGAGTACACCCCACCCCACACATGAAACACAACACAAAACTAAGACCTCGCGCAGAACGAGTGCAGCGCAGTTCGTAGACGGCGATACGGAATCACAACGAACAATTGGGTAATTAAGGCTGACAAATACATTTTTAAAACGAAAAGCAATAGTATAAATATTACTAATGCCGCGTAAATAACGAAGTGCACTGATATTTTATACCGTACTTTGTAACTATATGCACTATCAATAACACAGAAAGCGGAGAATATATTTGTAGGGCATTTCCTTTAAGTCTCCCGTTTTCAATGTTAATTTATTAAACTGATATCGGGTAAAAATGACACGATAAATTATATATAACTGAATTAATTAGTTCACTAACTTCATTATATTAAACATCGCAAATTCGAAACCGCTATTTTTATATTATTACATTATTCAGAATGTCGGTACAAGAATAACGTATGATTGGATAGAGGTAACTACCGGCTCATGGTAAAATGAGCACCTTTGAAAGCTCTCTGAAGTCAGTAAATATTTTTTATTCGAGCCTTAGACGTTAGCTTCCGAGTGCGGTGGAATATACACAATGTTTTAGTTTCAGGACTCCGTGTCCCAACACTGATATACTTTTCTGCCAACACGTCTATCAAAAACGCAATGGATTAGATTTGAGGTTAGAATACTGATAATTAGTAAACAAGTTCTTTGAGATGCATGTATACTTTCTCTAACCTATATGTTATTCAGTTTGACTACTTTCAAATTGATGAATACGAAAGTGCTTGTCTTTTTTTTAAAATAGAGATATAAAATGCGTTCATTACTGTTGACCACGTGACTGACAGCTGTGTTCCGGGGTACATGCGCAGAAGACGAATAATCGGTCTACCTCATATTTAGTCTAAGCCAAAGAAGACGTGGAAAGTTCCCTAAAAGCGGAAATTTTAGGGAACCAGAAAGGAGGTGAAGGTGGTGGTAGGATGCTCTAGTGATGATTTCAAGTCATTGGAGTTTAGTTTACTTTGAGAAACAGCAGTAACACTGCTAAACAAGACTGCATACACTACGAAAAAGTGAATATTTACAGTAAAATACCACAAGAAGAAAATTATTTACTGAAATCAAAATGTTTAAACTATCATAAATCATCTAGGGTCATGCATTTAATGATACCGCGAACGCTGCGAATGATTTCTGTCCCGCAACCACGGTGGCACAAGTGGTATCGAAACACAATGCGCACAGACTTACTTGTGTAGCAGCAAGTACTTATTGCGCGACGGGTTATTCCATACCCGCGCCCATGTACGCTTCCGCCGAAGCTGGTAAGGAACGTTGATGTTGAAGCGCTGCTTGGGGGCGTCGCGGTGCCAAACCATAAGCTGCGAATGAATGGATGACTTGACTCCTTCGCGGATTCAAAAGGAAGTCTGGGTTCTCCGTGGTACTATGGATAAATAACACGGAACCTTCGCAGTTACAGTAAGACCCGAATTGATATACACAAATAATTAGTAGCATGTCGGTGTTAATCAGAAAGCAGATTAATTTTACTGAACACACAGGTCACTGAATATATGGGTTCGTCCATGTTGTATGCAGTATACTTTGCCGTACAGAAAGCTGGGTGCTTATTTAGCTTACATGTTATGGAGAACTCTCTTGGACTCAACTTCATTTCTTTCCACACTGGAACGCCTTTTGTTTTGTCATTAGCACTATAAAAACAACGTGGCATGGGTTTGTGGTATTTTCACACCTTCTCTGGCATAGTTTAAATTAAACTGTAATATATCCAATCTAATGAAAATATTTTAGTCACTTAAAGTGTGGGTCTAATGGAAAATAAAAATAAACAGTCAAAAATAAACTAACACGTTAATCACTGCCTGACCACGTGTTTATGGAAATTCTATTGTAGATGAGCGATATTCAGTGTTGGGCACGTGCATAGAAGACAAAATGGCATGCCCGTTATGATTTCCTGCTAATAAGGAAAGTGAATGTCCGCATAGGCTGATCACGGTAAGATGAGCACTTTTGAAAGCAGTCTTCGATGCATTGAAAAACCGAACGCATTAAGAATTTAAGTTTTCACCAATAGTTACCTAACACTTTTTATTCGACGTTAACATATGAACTAGTTTCCATCTATCGTTAACAACTTTACTGGGCGCACGTCACTCAGTGCTCCGTTTAAAAAAATATATGCAGGCGGACAGTGAATTCTTTATTAGGTTGATTGAACAGCCTTTAATAAAAATATGTTACTACTACACAAATGTCGCCACAAATTCAAACATTACACTCGCAATAAATACAACACCAAGTTTTACAACTATTTTAATTAATTCGCTGCAAACTGGGAGCCGCTCGCCAGTTTGTCATAACTACTTATTAATAAGCGCTATTATTTTTTTTCTAAATTGTAAAAGAAAATGTAAATCATAGAAATGGTTCAGTGCAAGAAGGCAAATATACCTTAACTGCAACAATAAATACAATTTACAATTATTATTTTTATGGCTGATTATTAATAGTGATGCACAGAAGGTTTTTCTTCCAAAGAGCGATTTCAAGTGCACACTTTACAGTGAACAGTGTTTACACTGCGTTTCCACCTGGCTATGCTAATGCAATCAAGATGTTCAAAATCCCTCACTGAGTCGGCCATCCACTTCTCACCAACGCGCTACTAAAATAACAGCGAAAATAATCCCTTTCACTCAGGTATTGGAATGGCGAATGTTCCTTTATGTGATGCCTTATGGAGGAGGTTGAGCAAATCATATTTCAATTACACAGTGAATCGAAAATAATTTTACTGCCAGTGTCCAGATACTTCAACGTAAAAATTATGATTCAAATGAGATAATTTTCTTTTCTCAATTTGAAGAACCGCAATTCTTCAGAAATATTAATTAGATTTCCAACAGCCCTGACGCGATCGAAATAATTTTTCATCATATCACAATCGCAACCGCCTTCACCATCAAAATTTCACAGATGTTATTCCCCGAATGATCAGCTTTCGTTTTGTTTCCAGTAATGTGATTACATGCGGTTGAAACTATTTTGCCAGCAGGGGGACAATTCACACCCCAGTCGCCGTTACTCCCAAGCTCTGTCTACGAGGGTTCTGATCCCTTGTCCTAAGAACGTGTACGCCATACACTTATCTCGCCGACGCCGTCCCTCCCAAAAGTCGTGAAATAATCAAAGGCGATTGTGACGATGACGGCGTAAAGAAAAAACCATATTGATTGGAGATTCTGGCGGTGTACGTCAACATGAAGTATTATTCATGGCCCAGGCGGGACATTGTGTGCCTCGGTCACGTGAGGCAGGGTTAACGTTGTCCGCCAGGGAGAAGGAACACAAAACAAGTCACACGGGACGTACCGCGAATCGCCCAGCGGCCGACGTCGTCTATTAGGTGGAGGTCGCTCTCCGCTGCCTACGAGTGCAACTACACTTTCCACTGGCGCTTCTTTGTGGGTATTCCAAGACGATGCCCATCTACACAATGAGCAGGTACAACTAGTGGGTGTCACGTACAATCACCGGAAGTGTCATTGGGGGTATGTCAACCTTTTTAGTTGGAAATCACCTCTGCAAACTGTTGACACTATCCATACCTTTCCACTCTGAACATAATGTTGCTGGGTCGGCTCCCTTGATCGTGGAGATTAGCCTCAAGACGAATCGTCCAAAGGGAAACCCCTTTGGACTCGCACCTCAACTGTGACGTCAGGTACGACGCCGGGCTTGTCAAACACGAGGCAATAGAAAAGTCTCTAGTTGCCCCCTCCCCCGACCCATTTTTCCTTCCGCTTATTTAGACAATTCAAATGCAATGGGCTGGATAGTGATACTTAAAATAAAACTAGTTTGTTTACGCAACGGATCGAATGTAAGAGCGTAGAATAATACAGCATACATTCAAACAAAAAATTACTGAGAAATACCTCAAGATCTGGGGGAGGGGTTCTTCGGGAGGCCGAATATTTAAGATAGTAAGTCCCACAACATCCCTATGGGCACCCACGTATCCTTCCATATAACAAAAACCATGTCGTTGAGCCATAACATGTATTCGCCCATGCTTTGTTGACGGCAGCACGGAAGTTAAAATATGGCACCTACACAAAAACGTTACAACAAGCAACTCTGCTACTACCGTTAATTCCATACTGCAGTCAGTGTTGTTTACGTCGGAATACTTTAATAGTAAATATATCTCAAGCCACGGAAGTCGTCTACTGATAGCAAGCGACTTAGCTCCTGAAAACATATCTAAGGATACAAGCAATTGAAATTTAAAAATATTATACCTGAACAAACATTATATTAATAATACTTTTAAACTTGTATCCTCAAAATAAATTTACTGCATGAGAGACAACTTTTTAGGCTGTCCGTTATTAAGTAATATGATTATCACGTAGCACAATCAAACTTGTTTCTTTCAAGTGCACCAAAATACATCTTAATTTTCAAGTATTTCGCCATAGCTATTTAGTACAAAAATTCTGCACACGTTTTATCCTAAACACTGACGTACACGCAACAATTTGATAGCATATTACGTACGAAAAATAGTTATACATCCTACGGGATTATTGGGGTAAACTAGCATTTCTGTTTACAGCAACTTTAGTTTGTCGTCTAGTTGAAGTATGGCTTTAAAAACTGTTCCAACGGTGAACCAATTATACCAACAATCGTTGGGCACACACCAAACCGGCTGGACGATGCGCTCCTGGCGGCGAACACACTCCACACACATCGCAGTGCACGCGAGCTTGCAGCGTGGACTGGTAGAGGTCGCCCCGGCTCGCTGCAGTGATATCCCCCCTCCCCGTGAGCAGGCGACAGGCATGATAAGGTAAGGTGCGGGCTCCCCGGCGCGGGCCCCCTCCAGCTGCATCTGCCGCCTGTTCAAGGTTACTTGCAGCGCCACGCTTTGTTTACCGCGCGCACCAGGCAGATAGACCCCCCCCCCCCAAGGTCACACCGTCCTTGCCCGCGCCGTCAACCTTCGCGTCCGGTCGACCTGCCAGCATGCTCAGGATCTGCTAGCCGCTCTCGAGTGTCCGCAATTTTTATATGGGCGCAAAAGACTGGCCACTTTAATTTTATTTGTAGCATCACTGTTTGAAAGCTTATAAACTACGTTACTGATTGCAAACTACGAACGTTGCCTGGACAGTTTTCGACACAAAAAGAAGTATGCAGACGTTTTAGACGAAGGAAATTATCACCTACTAGTCACGGGTAAATTATCCAATCAACGGAACGAAAGTACAAAACCACATCCAGGCAGGAATATACGACTGTTTTTGCGAAGCTGCGACAGATTATGCTATTAGTTTTTTCTGGGAAGAGAGGTGCGAGTGACGTCGGAGCGAGACCACGCCCAGCTGTTGTGAAGCGCCGTAGAGGCAGGACGTCGCTATGCCCGCTATCGCCGCAGCACGCGTAACCCAACCGCAGTAGTATATTTAGCCCCGACAAGGGGAGTAGCTGGTAGAGCAAGGGGGGGGGGGGGGGGGAGCACAGTCGACATTCCTGCCGCCCGGCATTCCGAGCGCGCCTGCGCCATTCAGGCTGCGCGCGCACGCCGGCCAACAGCTGCCGGTTGCCGATCACTGCAACTCCATCACATCACATCCTCTCGCTGATACGCCGAGCTCGACATGGACCGCCTTCGGTTACTGCTGACGAGCACTGAGATCACGGATGGTTTATTAGTGTTCCACAGCAATAAGAGAACAGTCGTCAAAGTAAATTGATTGCATTGGAGCGTCTTGCAGTAGTATTTCCGTGAGCAGGAAACTATACATATAAACAAGTATGGCGGACACACTACCCTCACTAATTTTCATACAGCACTTGGACTAAAACAGTAGAAATGTTACTCGCCTACTGCCTTTTGGGCATCTGACAGCACCACAATATTATAAGCGATTGCCTCAGCACCTGTACCGTCCGTGAGCATAATTTCCTCGAACATAACGATCTTCCCGCCAAACCTGGGGTTTACCTGACAACTGACGTTTTAAATGCCAGTAAGATCCGCGTCCTTAGTAACTGTTATAGCCTATCACAGGGCAACTCTCAGATGCGACCATGTACTGGTGCTAGGCAGCGGATAATTTATATCCCTTTTAAACAAATGTGACGATCACGAAACACAAGTCGATGGTAGCTCTTGTTACTGTCGGATGTTACAAAATAATACAATACTATACACAATGCTGACATTTGAAAATTTTACACTTTCTTTTAAAACTCACATTTCTTCTCGCTAAAAAACGCCCCAAGTTAGCGTATGTTTGTTCATATTGAGAAGACAATCCCACAACTGCTTCGTAATTGTTATAAACTGTGTAAATTAATTTTTATAGGACTTCCAAAACAACTGGAATGTGAAAAATTATTGCCCGGGGCAGCTATCGCGCATTGCTATCTTCTGATACCGTAACTTTAAAGCTCCTTTAAAGGGCTATTCTTCAGTTTACGTTCACAGCTCCTGGCAAACCTAGTGATGTAACTGGTTACTGTTCGGTTTCATGAGGATTAGTCGGCATTCGCTGAAAGCCTAGAAAGATAGCGAGAAAAGGAATAATAAAATCCCCTTGGCTGCAAGATGTAAGCAATCATTATAGAGAATGTTCACGGTAAACAGAGTACTTTCGAAAGCCCTGCTTAAGATCTACTTGTATTCACAATGTGTATTCTTCCACCACACGGAAAATTAACATTGTCGTGACCCGTGATCGCCTCGGTTTACTAAAAGTGCGGAATTATTAGAATAGTAATTACTTTCCAACTTAGCTTCTTCAACTCATGCTTTTAAAAACATCAGAAAGCAGAAAAAAAAATCATCCCAATATAGACCAATGTTTACCTAAACCCTTTAACAACTAAGACATATCGTCACCAACTTGACCGCGCAAGCCAGTCACAGTATATGCGGGTAGGGCCAGCGACATTGTTCGAGGGTCGATTTCAAAAGCGCTCAATTAAATGCGAACAGCATATAGTTAAGAAACTTAGTAGTTGACAGTACTACTATAATACAATTTAAAAACACTGCCTGTAAAAACATAGAATGCTGCAAAACAAGTCCTTAGAGTCTAGATTAGTCAAGTGAATTGTGGGCAAAAAAGTCATGCATTATTCGTTTATCCCCCGTCCCTCAGACCCGCAGCAACTGTGTGTAGAAACAAAACACGCCAGTGCAGAGATAAAACTTGCCTGCTTACATTCCCAGGGAGCTAAAGCTGGAAAGTGTGGTAAGCTTTGTCATTGGTCGGCATGTTTTCTCCGAGTGCTCCGGTCTCGACCGCCACTGTTCATATCCACCTCACCTCTCATACCATCACTTTTAAAACTCCACCTAAACAGGAAACCCCCCCCCCCCACCCTCCCTAAAAAACAAACTTACTTCCAGGGCAACTGTGGGTCAATGATGGTTACAAATATGGCAACGACACCAGCTAAGCAAGATGAATTTCAAAATAACACATTCACACAATATACATGACACGCGCCAGTAAATTACCGCTCATTTTCCTCACTTCGGTAATAATGCGCTGTTAATTATCGTGGTGTCTGGTAGCTAAGACATTAGACTTCAAATATCACCAATTGATAATCCCAGGTGGTGTTAGGCCCAGGGACCACGATGGCCAATTGATATCGCTAAACCGTGAAATAACACGCCCTGGAAAAAGTACATGCTATTGCCAATGACTCCCAATCTGTGTTCGCGGTTGCGCCGTCCTGCTGAAACCAAAATTCACCATTTCGTCTTCATTAGAACACACTACTAGTGCACGCAGCTGTTACCGTCACAGTTCGATTGTTCTCCCGGCGCTGGAGGATGCGAGATGCTCCGCCGACCAATTCACCATGTTGACAATAGTTTGAGTTGAGAGATGAGATTAGGAGAGAAAGGAGCAGCGTCCGAATGCAAAGACGGGGGGAAACTGGAGATCCTCGAGAAAACCCGCTGACCAGCGGCATCGTCCGCCACGATTCCCAAGTGCGAAAATCCGGTGACCCGGCCGGGGATTGAACCCGGATCACCATGGTTGTTCCACAGTTAATCTCACGCTTTCTCAAATGGCGCGTAGTTCAATTTCAGGACATCCTATACGAAGTAATTACCGAAGCAAGATCACATCGGCCAACAACAACGTTCGTCGGGGATGAACAGGTTTTTTTTTTACCGCGCTGAGAGTAAAATGTTCCCATCAACGGATGTTGCACGACGAAACTGAATGGCAAGTGGAACAGTTCGCTTTACCCGAGGAACCCACCCTACTGTACTTCGCCGCCATTAGACATGTCCACATTCTCATCAAGTACACTTACAATAAGTCGCAGCCTTTATATTCTGGGTTCGACTACAGGATTGACACTCTGGCTACGCGTACCGTTTTTAGACGTCAATTCTAGCTTAGCATGTAAGCCGTCTACAGACTCTCTTTCCTGCAGGGGAAAAACATTACGCGGTAATGCATATAAACAACTCCAGTTAAAAAATAATTTTATTAGTGCCGTGTCGGCTTTGGCTTTTAGGATAAAAATTAACAAACTGATAACACAGCAGTGGCAGTCCTACGGCTTCCAGTGAAGCATCACGATCACTAAAACAATATTGTAGGACTTCTGGGTTGCATCATAATACAAAACAGATAAATTCACGAAACTAACGCCTTGCAAGCTGGAATTATGATATTCTGTACACTGAAGCCATTGTCATTTGTTAATCAGCTTAACATTTGCTTAGGCGACTTCTGTGGATTTGTTGTGGCTTTATTTCGAAGGAAACACCAACTTTCACAGAATACCTTCTAGGAGAGTGCCTACAGTAAAATTACGCCGCTACTCATAACTTCACGCCATGAATGGAACAGCTGTGGCGGGGGCGGAAGGATATCAGGCGACGTCACGTGACGCAAGGCGGAGCGTGGTTATCGGCCGACTTGCCGCCCCGCCCAGGCCTGCGATGTATAAGGTCGGCGCCGCGCGGTCGTCAGGCGTGCGACCCCGCACGCGCTGTTAGTATCTCATCAGCCAGCGAACGAGTAACTCGTCAAATGCAGCCTGCCTGCTAACACACGCGACACGCTTCTCAACTTTATACACATATAGCGCACTGCGTATTGCAATCATCCAACCAAAGCTCGTAAACCTACATCAGGAGCCGTGATGCCATTTTATCGGTCCTATACGGATTGAAAATGGTTTCAAAAGCAAGTATCCCGACACACGGCATATGAGATACTGAAGTTTTAACATATCACTATTGATATTACTTGTTGAGAGTATCTTACCAAGACAACTCCTAGCGAACTCTAGTGACAAGAATATCGAAATGTGTTAACTTTTATACTACAAATATCTCCATAGCCATATAAAAACGATAATATTAAATAATTACTACATTGCAAATGTGGTTGTGGCAAAATATTTATTACGCTGCAAATAACGATACGAATAAAAAAATATTTTGATAATATTAAATTTGGAACAGTATGTTTCCATATCGCCATCTCTGATAAAAAAAAAATAGCGGGAGGTAATTTCAAGCACGCGTTAGCTAGTCTCAACATTAGCCTTGTCAACGCCGAAAGAGAAACTTTGTACATCCACTATAAAGCGTTGATTGCCTTTATTAAACACCAAACCCTAAGGAAAAACACGAAATTTGGGTACACGGTCAATATTCGCATGGTTTGGAGCCTTTTCCAATCTGGTCCCGCGACACAGGCTGCCTGTATGTCGCCTTGAACGCGCCAGCTAGCACACATGCGTTGTGAAGATAAGACCATAATAATAATAATATTTTGTTTACAGATGTAGAATGAACTTCGGCATGTCTACCTTCACACATATTTAGCAATCAATATACCAGTCAGACAAAGAATCCTAGATTCCCAGAGGATAACTCGCTTAGTCATACTGAATGTTGGTTTCCCAACTGTTTCAGGTACAATACCTATGTAAAAACACCAGTCAGCGTCTCGAATTTTGACTAATAACTAAGTTCGGTACACAGTAGTTATTAAAACGTCATGCATCACATCACTAAAACCACCTCCGTGGAAACTAGGACTAAAATCCAAGAGATGTGTCGTTTTTAAGAGCCCCTTAGCTTTATATAGTTTGCAAGGCCCCAGTCCTAAGACTCCCGCCATAAAAATAAAACGTTAATAAGCCTAATAAAAACCACCACCAAATGTATTCTCGCCAGATCACTAAACAATTTCGACTAGTTATCACATGTAACCAAACATCGATGGATTGCGACAGTAGACCATGAACAGTCGAAAAAGCTAACTGGATGTGTGGGACCGAACACACGTCCACATCTACTGTTACTTTGCCTGATATTTATTTATCTTCAGTGTATTTCATTTCGGCTTGTATGATCTGCACTCGGCGCTTCGGTAGGCGGCCATCAACACCAGAATGTCACTATCACAAACACGATGAACACTATTAGTACTTCACTATCTAGTTTCACTCCTGCCTCCTAGGTTGGTCCAGCAAACGCATATATTTAACATCGCCCAAGGCTAGGACTTAAAAGTAGCATAGGCCATTCACGGTAAAGTGAGACCTCTCATTTGGAATAAGTCAATAAATATATCTTATTTTAGCCGTACACGTTAAACTAACGAGTACACTGGAATATATGCATTATGTTTATTACTTACGTAGCGATACTTAGGCGGTTAAAGGATAAAAACTGACAAAGGAAATAACTAAGGCTTCAAAAGTGCTCACTTTACCGTGAACAGTCTATACCGTGTCTGTTAGGTGACACCTACTAGAAATTGTAAATATTAATGCCAGTATTTGTATCAAATGCAATTACCAGCAAGGATTTTCTAAGTACTCTGTTAACCTTGATCTACACTGACGAATATCGTCACTATTCACAGAACGTCAACTGTTTATAAATCATACTCGTCGAAGTTTATGTTAATGCTTTTTGGGTTAGGTGCCGCACAATCTTAACAATGAATAAGGACGTTTAATGGGCGCGTTACCGGCTAATCTGCCTCAGCTGGAGTTCCCAGACTTGAAAGGCGCCGCAGGTGGGAGATATCGTGCGAGGTGAGTCACCAGCTGACGGCGAGGCGACCTTTGACATTCCACCCTCCCTCTACCCAACAGCTGATCGCAATAGAACCTTACACAAGCAGCTACGACAGTGCGATAAGACGACAACGATCAAGAACCACAATATCTCTTAAAATATCGCTGCTGCGATATGGGCCAACAATGTAGGGCTATGTATCGCATATCGCAATATTTGTATAGGCTATTCACGGTAAAGTGGGCACTTTTGAAAGCACTCTCATTTTTGTATATAATAATCCATAAATATTTTTTATTTTAGCCTTAGACGTTGATTTCCGGGTGTTGTGGAATACACACACTGTGTTTATTACGTACGTGGCAATATTGATTTAAAGACGTGGTTAAAGGGCAAAAATAGCCGAAAGGAGAAAGTAACTAAGGTCTCAAAAGTGCTCACTTTACCGTGAATAGCCTATAATATTAACACTCAATATAAACGATATTTCGCATGATATAGGGTCAATTTAAAAGTGATATTGAAAAGTGGACATCACACAGCTATATACACGGCACTTCAGGGCTCAGATGACATATAATTATTGGTCTCTCTCTCAGTTACCACTTCCAATGGTAACTAAAAAATTACGCCTTGTTTTCTCTCCTGACGATGTACTGTATGCACAGTGGTTACTTCCGCGACTTATCCGCCATTCAGAAGATAAAGGTCGAAATCGACGGCGATACATCGATGTGCCAAAGAAATTGAAGCTCACGGCATTACGCAATTTCAGCTTTCGTACGTAAGAATGACTGGATGATAACGGGCATGTCTCGGATCGTATTTTCTGTAACCACAACAGCATTTCATTCTTGTTTTTTTTTTTTTTTTACCATGTCTTGTTGCGATGCAATTAGAAAGTTTTGGCTCACATGACTGTCCACAGCTCGGTAACTTGAGAGGTTTAGGGTAAACGGGGTATTTTAATCTTTTACCTCGCAGATATCAGTGCCTTATTCGTTGTATAAAATGATAAGTTAAAGTTACTGTGTCCATGTACACGTAGTGAGAATCTTGCAATTCGGCGGTTCGCAACAGAATCAGGGTCAAATAATTTCGAATGATGAGTTCGACCTGTCCCGCGGACTGGAGTAAAGGAACGCCCCATAGTGCGATACGCGCCAAAACAGAGAACATTACAGGTAAATTATACGCTGGACGAACGGTGCGCGACCGTTACCCACAGCCCGTCTATTTCCATTACGAAGTATGAAATACTGTATCCGCGCCTCTTCAATTACTTGCTTTTCCATGATACATACGTATTTTATATTTAATCACTTAACATGGTAGAATTTATTGAAAAGTTATTTTGTTTGAATTTCAGCAGACGCCTATTAACATTAATTTTAAATAGTTAATGTACATAAGCCACAGGATTATGTGAATCGCCCCCTCCCTCCCATCAACCCTAGTGCCTAAGATACGTTTGTTATCGTTAACGCAATGCGAAATGAAGCCACACTTCACATTTCATAAAACTTAAATTTTCCACAATATAAGTGTTCGAAAAGTTCACGTCAAGTTTTAGAGGAAAAAAAACTTTTGGCTAATTTTAAATTGCTTGGTGAGCTATTGCAGTTTTAGCTCTGTAAAGCACACGCGACAGCTACTGTGGCTACTAAATTTATCGTTTAAATTTAATTAGTAAAAAATAACTTGTCTATGCAAGCGAAGCTCTTCTGAATCCAACCTTTTCGCAGAAAGTTATTTAGGTATTTATTTTCCCACTCATTTCTAAAGCTCAGTTCTACTGAAAGGGATATGGACCAGTGGTGATGCATGCTATAATTTCATGGGCAAGCTACTGTGTGCAGGGGGCAGTAGTGGTGTTGATCTCCCCAATCTCCCCCGGAAAAATTTGGATTTCAAGGTGCAAAATGGTGCCATAACATTTTTTCGTACCTAAATACATCGCCTGTAAAAATATTAATATTTTTTAACATAAAATTTGCCCGAGTGAAAAAAATACAAAGATACCTTCATCAAACCCGGAACCTTGTCCACTCAAAATCAATATTATTTTAATACCCGTCAAATGTGAGGTATTTACGTACGGAGCAATTTTGTTTGTACAGAAATGTAGACAGGAACACGAAAAATGATTATTCGTTTGTGTAAAGATGGAAAGCAGTCAACTGTATTTTTACCGAACTCTCCGAATCTATGTGAACTTCAGAACGCTCGTGTTTTTTAACAGTATTGCACAGATTGTTAATGTCACAATACCCAGTTGCAGTCCACGTGTTAACATCCTTTGAAAACAATAAAAATGGCCAGCAAAATAATTTTGTTTAGGCTGTTACATCCAGCTAACCACGAGTGTTCCCGATACATTTTTTTTTTTTTTTTTTTTTAGAATGACGTACAAAATTACCTTTCTTGCATGTTGTCGTGATCGTAAGTTCAGGTGTCGGCCTACCCTCTTATGTCGCATCTTCCCTGAAAAGTGAAAGTACTGCTGGAAAAATGCTTCACTCGTAATCCACACCAGTGGCGGCTGGTAACTTTTGAAACTGGGAGGGATGTGGCGTTCCTAACTCAGATCATTACAAATAGCATTTTTAAAATAGGCACAGTGATAAATATTTTACATACGACAGGCTTATGTAAGTGTAGTTTGTGCAGCTAAATATACAAATTAAGTGCGGTTGTTTGAAGAAAAACGTATCATCACTCGATTTGTAACTGTCAATATACTGTGGCCACTGGTTCAGATCTAATCACTAGCACAGGTATTTCTTTATTTTAAGTTTGTGTAGGTTATATGCCTTCCAACCAGTACCTACATGGTGTGGTACATTACACAAGACAATGAGAAATTAATCATAATACTAATTCTACTATACTAATGAAGATGATAACTTAAATATACCAAAACAAATATCTTTAAAACCCAATACTAATTTACATACAGTAACATGTAAAATGCATGTCAAATTTAAATTAGAGGATGAAAGTGGCATATCTTAATTAATGTATTTGTAAACAAAATCCATTCGTCAACCTGTACGAGCTATCCAAATGGCAATGAATATTCATCTCACCAATCACTGAAAATTAAATGCTGTGAACATGATGTATGTATTTTTGTCTCCCAAAGGTTTCAAATCTTTTACCCGATTGACAGTACACGCAGCATCATTAGGTTTCACTAGCAAAAAACAAATAAAACAAAACAACGCATTTATAACTTCACACCCACATAGCCAGTCCGCGAAATTATATGAACTTAACGTTGAATTTTCGCATATACGAATCACTACGTTTACCATCGTGGCTTTGTTGTTTTGTTATATAGACCTGTGGCCTTTCTGGTCCAAAATCTATAAGCTCTAGTTTATTCCCGTAATTCCAAATCTTTGTCGTAATAAGGTTTTAAATAATACTCACTGAATTATCCATTATTTACAAGTTTAGATAGCACGACACGAACAACTCTTCAACCCTGCTTCTGACCGATGCTCATGGCTCATCATTAACAACAAACTTGTTAAAAATATTACACACTATGTTTGAAGCTTACGCGACTCTTAACGATATCTATAATTAAAAACTAACACAGGTTGACGCAGCCATAAACACCCGCCCCACCCCGGGCGGTCTTCCTACCCTGCCGTCCCTCCGTCGGCTGGGAAACACCACTGCGACCGCCTACCTGCTGAAAGCATTACTTACAGCGCTTCGAAACATCTTGGTTTTTCTAGCCAACGAACGAGTTTTTTTTTTACAATGTACAGCATTGTTTCCCGAGTAGAATGTGTACCACATGAGTAAAAAGTTAATTTAAAGTAAATATAAGTTAGAATTTAATATTTATTTGAAATATAACACTGCCAGGAAACTGTCTGAGCAAGCACTGCCTGCCCTAACGAGACACCACTGACATGGACACAACACCTCCACATACACTACGCACAGAATGACTGAAAGTTTGGATCACGCAGAGTGGGATCGACGGAGTTTGAGATACCTAGAATAGTATACAAGACTTACAAAACATGTACAGTCCAGCTCAGCGGCTGTGAAGCTCAAGGGCAGTTCCAATGATTGCCAAACTTTCGGATATCCTGCGAGTAGTGTAATTGTCGTAAGTTAAAAATATAAACTATGATTTTCTAATTTAAAAAAAAGTTTTGACCCTTTTGGGTTTTATAAATTGCCAGAATAAAGCATTCCATTCATGCTGATCTATGGACGTCGGCGGAAAATACGTATTGTTTCTAGTGCTTCAGCAATTTTATTATTACAAAGCAGCGATATTAAATTTAATGGAAATTATGTCCAAACATAAAGAATATTAAAACAAAATTTCCATCAAATTCTACATACCCAGTCTCTTATAGATATCGGGGTATTTGTAATGAAACCAGCTAGGTCCGATCAGGACCAAGCAAGAAATCGGGCATACCTTGTCCTGTATTGAAGGACCGACCAGCCAGGCAGTCCACGGGAGTATCTCTAGTATATATGAGAAACTGTAATAAGAACTGATAGACCAGGGAAGCAACCCCCCCCCCCCTTTTTTTTCTCCTCGGGCGTCTTGGATACGAGTCTAGTGTGTGCCACTGCGCCACATCGCTCGGTTAAGTGAGGGGGAAAAAACAGTCACAATACAGATATTCAATCAGAACTTCGATGGCATTCAGCCCTCAATATATAAATCGTGTGTATGGTAGCCCAAAGATTTATTTTCTGTGGTTACCTGCGCCATATGAAGTACATTTTTTTTGCAACTGGGTACACTTAATTCTGTCGCGTGTTTAATGCCACCTCTTTTTCAATACCGTCTTTATAAACAGATGACAAAACACGAATTATAGCTTTGATGGTTAATCCAGTGATAACCAAGAATATTATAATGGAAAATTACGATGCAAATGTGGATAAATAAAAATTTATTCTGTAGGTCACAAAAATTTTTTTTGGGCGTTTTAGAAACGAATTATACTATTTTAATCACAAAATGATGCTTGTGGCGAGGCTAACCTGGAACTCGAATTCGCGGTAATCTGATAAGATTTCCTTCATCCTGCGTGTCGCCGAAAATTGTTACAATTCCACCAAAACTACAGGCAAGGATAACTTACATTTATAAATTAAACTTCGACCCCGAATGTAAATTGGTTTCAATTATTGTGCTGATAGTAACATCGCCGTACTGTTTAATGCATATCAAAGACTCGCCCTTACACAAGGTACTGCATATAATGGTATGTATGTAATTGGGATTAACGTCTCGTCGACAGAGAGGTCATCAGAGACGGTGAGAGTTGCGGAAGAGACTCGGGAAGGAATCAGCCATGACCTTTGTTAGGAAGTGATTTCGGAAGACCATGGAAAACCGAGATCAGGATGGCCGGACCGGGAATCAAACCCGGGTCCTCCCGAATGCGAGTCCAGTGAGTTAGAATTGCGCCACCTCGCTCGGTGCACATAACGTTTCAAAGACTTATTTATCAAGGCGACTCAGTATAGTATTTGAGACTTATTAGAATCGCGTACATACGATGTGATAAGACCATCTACGCAGATTCTTACAAATTACCTACCGAAATGATCATTCTTGACTTAACAGTTATAGATGTTAATTATTTCACCAATTGATGTAAGTATATATGTTAACATTATTAATAGAACCGTCTATTGTCTTATTACCATAACGCTTACCAAGATAAATCAATTTGCGTAATTTTCTTTTTCAAAATAAAACTTATGCAAGAGTATAGGCTGTTCACGGTAAAGTGAACACTTTTTAAGGCCCTTGCAAATGGCTTAACCACTAAAAAATATATTTTGTGGCTGCTTCAGACGTTGACTTTTGGGATTGGTGAAATGTATAAATTGTATTCATTTATCACACGGCAGTGCTTGTATTAAAAAATGTTACAAATATAGAACATTACTTATTGCAAAAATTTAGCAGGACTTAAAAAAAAGTGATCACTTTAACGTGAATAGACTATACAGTAGGTTCAATGGTAGAGAAGACAAATGCCTTCTGGGCATGACGTAATAAATAAATGTTTCTATTAGGAGGTTTGAAATTGCTCAGACATGACTCGTCTTTATAAACGCAGGCAACATTGCCGTACGGCATCTTGCCACGAGGTCCGTCACGGCGGCTTTCCCTTCTCGCGCCACGCCGGAAAGCCCGCGCGCGCCAAATTTTCCCGCCAGACACATCCGCACAGATCCGAGGGGGGAGAGGGAAGGTCGCCAGTCTCGTGAGCGCGCCACGACTCGATCGATGCCGGCTTGCCTTGCTGGCGGCCGAGCGTACGGCCTGCCAGATGGCGCTCGATACCGGCGCGCCTTCAAGTTGGCAGCGCTGTCACCTTCCCGCCAGTCAACAAGATGGCGGCGGCAGCGTCTTCTAGCGTGCAACAATCGCTCAAGTCTGTCTTCCCGTGCGGTCTTCTGTTCCGAATCGAGTGCCACGCGTCACAAGCTATGACAAAGGCATTTATTATTCGCGTTTTCGAACAAAGTGGCCGACATCCAGCGGCGGAAATACGTCTTGCGTGAACTGCCTTTGCTGATATGACTGACTGCAGTAAAATGGCGCGTAATGTTATGAAAAAGGACAATTTCTAGCTTACGTTTACAACTAACTTACTCTAACAATAATTCAGTTCCTCTGTGTAAAATCTAGGAAACACCATTTAGTACTTCAATCAAGGCAGGATGTAGTATATTTGAACGCAAATTTTCACAGGAAAGTGATGTAAAAACGCAGGTAAAACGGCAGTGTAAAGGATAATGAATATCAAGGAAATTGTGTGGTAGATAAAGGCATTAATACAATAAAATTTATCTAAGAAGATTTACGAGGTGGGCTTCCCAAGTCAAAGAATAAATATCAAAATGTATCGGATATTAAATCACGAGCTACAGTCTGGGTCGGGTACTGCAGCGTCGACATCGTTCAACCTATAGCAGCATTTCCCTGGTATCGGAATTAACTATCTTAAAATATACCAATTCCACGTGTAGCCGATCGGGATATAAGGGAGGCCAGACCTTCCAAACGTGGACAACACTTCGACGATGAAATGAAATTAATGCGTCCTTCGGTTATGCAACCCATTTCGGTAGCCGTACAAGCAGGTGGCTCTTAATACAGGTGAAATAAGGCATCACGTCGACTGCCATTTTTCCGCTCAGTGCACGCACTTCGCGACGAGAAGACTCGCCGGCGCAGGAACCAATCGCACGCCGTCGCCTCTGAAGGCACAGATATGCGCGTCATTAAAATGTGTCAGGGCTTCTACGCCGCACACCACGGCGTTGATACAGCTGATCAAAATTTACCACACACCAACATTAGAAAATTATAGAACTACGGCAAGGCATAAGAAAAACTATTTTTAAACTCTCGTGAAACATTACGTGTTACGTAGCGATAAACAGGCAAACAACTGGTTATATTTTTTAAACTGCCGCGAGGAGATTTCTCGAGCAGTTTCGATACGTTTATCATATACGTATATGACAATCCTGTCGAAAACAGCAAGTTAATACGTAACTTACCTACACCAACAAGGGCACGATATCTACTACATAGCATACGGGAAATTTTTGGTAACTACAGCAGGACATAATTAATGAGAGCGGCAGCCAGCTCATTGTATCTCAGGTACTTTACAATTGTGTCACTTGCCGTACTGTAACTACACGATACAGGAGGTGAAAGTTGAGGATGGGGCGAACAATACCCAGCACTCGCTAGAGAAAAAAAAAATTGAGCTCATGTACATTTTTGTTGTAATTTTACTAAAAAACTTTAAGTTCTATTATCCATTACACATGCCGCGTGTGAAAAAGGCAATGACAACACGACACGGTGCAAATAATGTTGAAATAAAACAATTTAATTTCGAGAAATCTCTCTACTGAGCAACTTTACGTGCGTAAAATTAACTATTCCGGAGCCAGTCGCCAGGCTGCTTGGTGCCTTTTAAAATGTTTAATGTGAAGTGGCAGACAATCACATAGCGCGCCCTTGACCCAACCGGGAGAGTGACGTGACGTCAGGCAGTGTACGGCGGCGAGCCTCCCCTGGGCGAGGCTAGACCCGCGCGCATTCCACGGCGCCGAGTCACACACATTACATTCCACTTGGGCCGCCGGCAACAGCTGTGCGCGGGTTGGCAGCCCTGCGTCAGCTGCGACTATTTCCGACCGCTCAATGGGCGCCGCTGGCGGAGAGTATCGGGTTGTGGAGGGGAAAAACTGCACACGGTCGGTGTCGAGTTGCTACGCCATGACCCCCCCCCCCTCTAAATAAGGCCTATCGACAGTAAAAAAAAAAAAACCTGGACTGGTGTTACATACCGCAAAACTGCAGCAGTTTGCGCGCCTGGCGCCACGTATCACGTCTGCGCAACGCAATAAAACTGGCGGAGGCTATTGTCTGCAACGCGAATTTCAGCTTCGCGATGGCACAGTATAATGGCGCAACAAGACAAATGCGTGTAATGTCATGTAACGCTCCTTCAGAAGCTATTCGCGGTAAACTGAGCACTTTTATGGCAGCGCTGAATTTTTTTCTTTTAGCCAATTTCTATCTCCTCGCCACTTTTTAATGTAAACATTGCCATGTGACTTAATAAACGCTGTGGATAAATTTCACCACTCTCATAAGTTAATATCAGAGGTTACAATTAAATAGATTTATTAGTGGTAATAGCCTTTTAAGTTATTTTCGCTCCAGGAGGGGGAACAATGTAATTATCAATAAAACTGACACACACATCCAGATAACGTAATTGAAATATTTTGCATAAAGCCATCGCCCAAAGATACTAAGACATATAAAGAAATGAAAGCTACTTTTTTTATTGTTCAATATTGTGACTAACTGTTCATTATGCAGTAAAACATCCAATCAATAAAAAAAAACAGAACATTTGTTGATAAATCTCTGCATATTATTGGCAACAAGTAATACTCCCGTTGAAATGTTCTCAAAATTAGCCAATTTTGGTGCACAATAAACGTAACGAGCGTAACAAATGTATACAGGTCTGTTCATTGTTTAACATTCCTATGGGAGAATAAAATCAAACTTTTCCCACACAAAGAAAAATTAAAGGGCATTAAATTCTCGCGAAAAGCAAATTACTGACGTCTTACTCCGAATGCGACACCAACGCAGGAGGAATTTATGAACTTATGGCTAGTAGTTGTGTTTCTGGTGAAAAATAGCACAAAATGCCTAATCGAGTATCACGAGATCTCTAAGCCTTCAAATACGCTGTACGCTTTACCTTGGAACTTCAAGGAATCATTTTACATATTTTACCAGTCTGGAAAAACACACACAGCCAGTTCCTGAACCCAAAGGGCCATATTTGCCCTGGAGCTGGTCGAATATTACAAACGGTCGCTGAATAACAAGTAACTACGCAATTAAAGAAACTAGACACCGCTTGAAAAAATCTCAAGGAAACGATTGCAGGCGATCCTCTTAGGAACTTCAAAAACATACAACTCCCTGGAAACAGGAAATTCTCTCAAATGCTGCACTGGATGAAGTTTTTAACCAAATACAGCATAGCAGCAAGTCACCAAATCTTTTCCCATCACATATCGTAGGATGATAAAATGTGGGGCGGAATCTGTCCGCAATGAAATTTATCGCCGATTTTGGGACTAAGCTGTGACACGTATACAACTTTTTTACCTTGGGGATTGCACAAAAACTCTGCAACAGTATGACACAATGGGAGATATGAGGAGCGCTACACGCCAGGCTGAGACACTCGTGACCGCAAATGCATTATAGAAAAACGCCCATGAAAAAAATTCTAACGTGACTACCACAATAGTAAATCTGGAACTCCACAGTAGTTTTCTTAGGACCCGTATGTTCCACTGGACAAGGGGTACTCTGTGATAGTTAATGATGTCTACAATGTTCGTAACTATCGGCCTGCAGCAAAAAGGAAAACTGAATCACAGCAACCTAGTTCGGAACAGAACTAGGGCTACTCACTATGGCAGCAGCCAGTGAGCACACAAATGACTACAGATCATGCATGCCAGTTTTCCTAAGCTATGGCGCGAATGCGTTGTAATAATTCAAAACTGTCACCTGTATTGGAATAACTTTCGATGCGAAGATGCTCAAGACTGTTACGTGCTGCAGGTCACCGGCTTTGAGTTCCCGTTACGCGCACTGCCAGATTCATACTCGGGGAGAGGGGGAGGGACTCTCTACACTCCCCCTCCACAACAGACACGGTCTTCAACACGTTGCCCCCCCCCCCCCCGAACTGACATCACAGCCCTCCTCATTGCCGACAAACATAGGAGGCGTAAGAATATTCTGGGAATTACGGACTCGGTGAAACGAGCGATTTAATTCCTGGATGATGGCCTACAACCCTATAAACACAGCTGCGGTCCGGTGGCCAACAGTCAAAGGCTGTTCACGATCAAGTGAGTACTTTAGCCTAAGAAAAGTCACTGCGCCTGCCTGCATATATTTCAATGGGTGCACAGTGTGACATTCGCCCAGTAAAGTTGGTAACGATGGATGAAAAATAGTTCCATATAACTACATCGAATAAAAAGTGTTAGGTAACCATCTGCAATAACTCGAATTATTTATTTCGCTTTCTTTCTTTTAATGCACAAATGCGTAAAAATCAGAAGATTAGTACAACATTTACTTTCCTAATAATTTCGCAGTTTCACTTGACTGACAGATGAATGTGATGGGACCCATGGCAATGCTAATTTTACACAAGGCGGATGAATACACAACGTGCATACAAGTAGCTCTTAAGCCAGGGCTTTCAAACGTGCTCATTTTACCGTGAACAACCTGTACAAGCCTTCGGGCAGAGAGCGGTAACCGGGATGTCGCTGAAAAGGACGGAGGACGGGGTGCTTATGGTTGGAATGGACGAGAGGGCGTGAAACCCGACGAGTGAAGGTTACTACTGTGTGTGAGGAGATCTCCAGAATATTGCGGTCTGGCGAGGTACGGACTAAACTTAGGTGGGACTGAATGGACGTGTAATACGGATTTTATTGTAAATATCGATACTGTAGAATATGGACACGTAATTTATAAAACAAATGAATAGGTTTTAATATACTGTCTATTGGGACTCATTTTAATTATTTTATTTAATTAATTTATTTGAGGTAGTTATGGACTGTATTAATTGCAAACAGTAAGTGAAATCGGTTTATTGTGAAATGTTGAGTCGAGAGGATTTAGTTTTTTTATTTGTAAATTAAATTAGGAAATTATAATTAACTTGTATTTAATTATGCCCTCCATCCCTTAACGAACTTGGATTGGCCTACTGAATTTCGAGAGAGAAATTGTAACAATACTGTCCCCCCCCCCCCAGCCATTGTTTTCGCTAACAAGTTGGAAAACAGTACGAAGTACAATCATACGGACGTACTTTAATCTGCGGGCTTTCATCGCGGGCAATAAAGCCTCAGGAGTACAGAGCGCCGATGGGTACGCCTGCGCGTAGAGGCGGTGAGGCGCTAGGAGTGTGTTGGTGTCGTCCGTATCGTTCCCTTGATGCCGTGACCACGAATTCTTATTAATGTAATTTGTAGAGACGGAACTGATAGTAGGGAATTAGGCTACCTGCAGTTAATTTGCGCGTCCGAGGTCTTGAAACTCACAACATGTAAAGCTGACTCTTGGTTCACTCATCACTTATCTAGTCGCCTGTATGCGCAAGGAACTCTGCAGACGACTTGCCAGAACGTGACGAAGTGCAGCCCTATATTTTTATGGCACGCTAATAAAGATAAAAGTATGACGCGTGTCTGAAGACAAGCCAAGTTACTGTTTATAAAATTTAGAAACTGAAAAAATACCAAAACACCAGTTTCAATTATTTTCACGTAAAAAACATCTCTAGGGTTGAAATGAGCGTAGTTTTTGAGTCACGTGTTTTACACTAACCCTCTGCAATGCTCTCCCTCCTACAGCAAGGCAAAGCCCGTAAGGCTTGGCTTCATCTCTTCGGAAATACATCGTTTTCGCGTCAAAACTTAGGATTCATAGTAATTACTGACAATGTACGTTTATAGAAAATTTATTACATTTAAGAGTTGTAATTATATTTTCGAACTTAATTTTAATTGTTATTTATCTGCTAGTGGTAAAAAATGAGTTAAACGATGCACATATATCAATTCTCCACCCTTCTCGCAAGCAGGAAATAACACACAGCGGAAATCAGATAAAAAAAAAAAAAAAAAAAAAACTACTAAATTGTATACTTTCCAGTCAAATATTCGCAATAAGACATGTGGAAAAGTAAGATGCAGTGGACAAGTGGCGCCGGCTTCCCACACGCGCGCGCTGCTCTCTCTCTCTCTCTCTCTCTCTCTCTGGGAGAGGAAGTGCCTGCATACCTCAGGCGCCACTCGGGTTCTAGGAACTGCTCGCACACGAAGAGGCGGGGTGGCCGCGATACGGCCCTTATCGGCCGGCTGACGCCACACTTGTACACCGGGCGCGCGCCTACAGATAACACTGGCAATGTTTAGTCCGCACCGCACCTTCCTTATGTGTGTCCGCCATGCCATCCATGAACAACTTCTCAGCACTGCGCCCACACGGCTAAATACTTCCCACGCGAGATACTGAGGTACCCCACCACCAGAGAAGATTCTGGGAAATGCATGTGCCAGTACGTGAGACTGTCTGAAAACAGTATTCAAGCCCAAAATACTATGTCGATCAGAAGCTGGTGTTATTTTCGCTTTTAACAGTTTCACATACACTGCACAAAAAGTTAATTGAATATTGCAATACTCAGTTTACTAGTGCGGTGTTTATAACCCTATACACGTCCTAACCTACTATACTCGGACATATCCAGAGAAGTTGGATTTCTAAGAACTTGCAAACAATCGCTGGGTTCCATAAAATACCACCAAAGATTAGAAGCCGCACTTAATATAATGTTTTGCAGGCACGCGTTTCTTCTACTGAGATGTCCTGCCTACATGTGGTATGTCACACGAGTATAAGACTTTTGGGAAACTACTTAACTTCAGCTTAGTGGAATGTAAACACTTTCTTCGAAAACGCTGTTATGTGGCATGGTTTATTCTTACTAGTTACGTAAGTGTTTACCGAAGACAACAGAAAAGGGCTTTACAAAGTTGGTCATACTCTTGGACCTAGGTTTTGCTCGATCTGTCGCCACTGAAGACAGTTTTCAGTCTGCAGATATTTCCACCTCCCGGTCCATGTCGCAGACTTACTACGATATCACGATCCGATCTTTTCCAATGCAGGTCAAAATACGCGCAACACGCTAGCTCGCCAAGAATCACTCAAGAGGGGCGTTTCTACCAGAGTGATGCGCAGAGACCATCTACACTGCGCGTGGCTCCACCATAGTCTAAAGAGTTATTTCTCTTGGTGGGCGAACAAATTGTGCACACGCAAAAATAAATATGTATTAAAAAAAAAATGCAACTTAATTTGCGCTCCAGGCACATACCGGAATGACCAGACGAAAGCCGGCGCTTAAGAAGCGGGGTGAACGATTCGGGGGGGGGGGGGGGGAGGAAAGGGAAAGTGGCGTCGGTCCAGACGGCGGCGGGCAGCATTGATCGCCGGCCGGCGGGGGGTCCCTGACATCTCTCGTTACCCCGGCAACCCCCAGACTCGTCGCCATGGCGACCGGCGTCAAGGTCGACGATGGGGCGTCGCCGGCGGAACAGAGCCCGCTTACCGCGTCTGCTGCACTGCACTGCCTTACTCCCCACAGCACTCTGAGCAATACTCTCATAGCACGTGGACGCATTTGAAACACGCACAGTGGTTCAAGTGAAGAAGTCATTTCGAACGTTTTGTCTAAAATGTAGCCTTCAAATTGTAAGCAACTGACGTATTAATTTTGCTGAAACGTAATTTTCTTGCCAGGCAGAATGTTGCAAGACACAGTCGAGGCTGGAGAGAGCCTGGCATGGCCGACTGCGGCAGCCACGCCCAGCGGGAGCGCACCGCTCGCTCTGGACGCTCAATAGTCTGGCGGCCAAACGGCGCGACCTTGGCACGGCGAGGGTGGTCGTCGTGGCCGCCACACTCCGCGGGTAGCGTGTGCACAGTTCAACGACCTGCACGCTGAACTCGTGTCGTCACACAACATTCTGAACTGTGTTGCTCCCAATTGGGCACTTCTGAAACTGCTTATTTATTATCGATTCATTATTCCATAGCGACAAAAACAAGCCGTAGACCAAATTCGAAGGCAACAGAAATGGGTTAGCTGGTCCTCAAGTGGCCGAGTGCCAAACTACTGTGGCGAGGACGCTAAAACCGGTCGAGCCCTACTACCGGTAAAACCTATCTCTGAGCCGGTTACCAGGTGGTTGTCCTGTCGTCTTCTGCGTGAAACCCTACATTCTGATATCTTCGGTCTCGCCTATCAAAAATTAAATCCAGAACAATTCTGTAACCTAATTACGAAGTTCACAATACAGTAGGTCTACCAGTCGCGTCTAAACAAATCAATTCTACACAAACGTTATTCCTCCAACGATATATTTCAAACTATACAATTTAGAATCAAGGGTCGACTACCCATTCGCAAGATGACGCTAGTTTGGAACGACAGTTTCCCAAGATTTTTCTGAAGATGCTCCCAGGGACGTATGCAAAGCAGAACTTGAATTCAGATGCCGCTGATTCTCGATCCGGATATAAAATCTTGCTACGACTGGGTTGCTAATAAAGGTCAACTTGGCATAGTCTCGCAATAGCTTCTTGCATTTACGCAGCCTTTCACGACGCAAGATACATGCAAAACAAGTACACGATGGCACCCCCATACTAAATCTTACGCGAGAATATTTCGCGCAACGCAGATCTTGTATAAAATCAGGAGATAGAGCATGTCCTATTTCCATACGAGACTTGCACGAAATGAGCGATTCTATTTGTCGTTCTCTGCTAATAGTAAGACCATGCCGAGAATACTGGAGAATATAGCTGTGCAAAGTGGAATCAGACCTAACTGTGACGAACCTTGGGAAATGAAGAGTGCAGTTCAGATAGTGTTGTGAGAATTTTGGATGAATACAAGAAATATCCTGTTAAATGGAATATACACTATTATAAAACAATGTGTTAATGAGATTTGATTATTAAAATTATGGTCAGTTAAGATTATCCGAGGCCATTGAATTTCTCATGCATGGTGGTACTTTACTGCAAGTTTGATCCGTGGACTCGTTCCTCTTGCGACACCTCGTACGAAATCCATTTTGCATCGTGTAAAAGCAGATTTAGTGGCCACTTACAACCAAGAGCACAACGTCATGTGTTCTGGAGGTCAAAACTCTTTGTACTGCCCACAAAATTTTTGTTCACTGGCTACTTCCACAGGCAAAAAGAACCATAAAGATGCTATGCTTATAGTAAGCTACTAATTAACGGCTCTCCACTTTGTAATCTTTATATTCGCTCAAGAGCCTCAAAGTCAGTCAGTATGCAGCAGATACGTAACAGCAGTTGTGCATACAAAGATGGGTTCCCCGCACATCATTTGCTAGAATGTTGTGGTAGTAGAGTGGTCAGAATGTGGCGCAAGAAACATGAGCTGTCTGTGACGCAACGAGAAGAATTTGTTTTCCCTCTATAAGCAAGGCACGAGTTACAAATCTAACCAGAATGATCTCAAAATTGCTTCAAACGGAATGGGATTCGATTGAGTCCTCTTATTCTGAAAGGTTGGTTCGATTATGAAAAATAGGCTTAAGGAGATAAGAATTAACTGTCCACACATGCTCTTCAATGACAGGATGTATACAGACTGTGACATTTTCATTATGGTGTTTATCTTGACCTCAGAATGTGGTTTTTTTGTTGCAAATGGATGTCTTGTTTTGTGAAGATCGTTGCTTTATATATCTGTTGTATGATTGTAAATACATTTATCCATCAATACACTCAATTTTCACACCCCAAAGACTTTTATTACAACATTTAAATATAGTAGGTTTGGTGTACCATTGTCACCGAGTCACTGTAGGCTGTTTTATCGTAAATTCCGTACTTGTGAAAGCCCTTCTGAAGGTCTAAGTGTATGCATTTTGTGTATTGTTCCATTATTCGTAAATTTAACATCGCCATGAGCAACTGATAATTTTTGAAAAGCAATGTATTACGAAATTGACAATTCTTACACTTACATGCATTACAAAACTGAACTCACTATTCATAATTTCATTATTTACAAATGTTTTCCCAATACTTTTGATTCCACTTTAAAACATGGAACTACTTTCCTCTATCGTTTTACTGGGCCCGCTAAGGTCAGTGACCTTTCTCAAAGCTGATCTCTGAAGTGTTCAGTTACAACGTCGCCCTCGTGAGCCTCGGAGTAGGCTACACATACAGGCAGGGTTCCGCGCTCAGGGATAACACGGAGGAAGATCTGAGAGGAGCACAGCCAGCGGACCAGTCACGTGAGGCGGCGCTCGTACTCGCCGGGTGACGCAAGTCCGCCGAGTCTCGCCACGACCCACTTGTCCCGGGGCGCGATCGATGGCCACGTAGTGGCGTAGTAGCGCCGGCCCGATCGATGACGGTCGCCATGGCTACGGCTCGCTGGCCGCCGCAATCGAAGCCGCCTGGGCTGCCTGCAGTCCCCCCCCCCCCCGCCATCCTATCAAAGTGGAAGGAGGAGGGGCAGACACCCCACTGCGGCTACGCCCCGGGCGCCAGACCTACCGTACAACTGCATCCCAGTACCGACGAGCTCCGCCGATCACGTCTCTCATCGCTACTGATGCGCAGAATCGAATACCTTCTATTCGAATACTTGTAAGAATCAAGAAATTTCACTCGCTACTTGGATTCGAGAACTCTACGTTCCGTGGTGGTATTAGTCTACTCGAATACGTGATTTAAATGTCTTCTTTTCCCCTGAACGAGCTGCTTCCATTCTTATTATTATAGAACTGCATGAAGATGCAATCGAGGGGCGGCGAATGCAGATTTCAGGCAACTGCATAAAAATAAAATTGAATCTAATGTCTCGGGCATCAACAATCGATACGCAAGAGTGTTTTTAATAGTGAACTAATACAATTTAAAATTTTATTATAACGTATACATGGCCTACAAAACACATGGGAATACTTCGACCTTAGTAAAATTGAACAATACAGTGATGTCTGCAATCATTAGAGAACAAGCGTGGAACGAACGACGCAATATTTGCATGAGAACTCGAGTACTCGTGCAAGGCACGAGTACATCACTTGGCTAGATCACTCTGATATCGGCTGTTCACGGTAAAGTGAGAAGTTTTTAAGACCCTTATAAATTTTTCCTTCCATCCAATTTCTATCTTCCTGCTTCTTTTTAATATAAACATTGCAATGTGACCAATAAACATAGTGTAAATATTTCACCAAAATCAAAATTTAATGCCTGAGGCTGCAATAAGATATTTATTTGCGGTTAGTGCCTGTTCCGAGGGCCTTAAAAAAGTGCTCACTTTATCGTGAACAGCCTATAAGAAAGTTTTACACTACCTTGACCATCATTCGAGATAACTCGAGAAAGCCTAGGAATCAAATTATTTGACAATTTGGATTAGAATACTCTCATCACTACATAACCCTTACGGACAAGGCACTGGACTGTCTGGATTGTAGTTGAACTGCTATACTTCAAATTTCTGAGCCAGTATTCTCGTACATGCTACGTACCAACCTTCTCATTCTCATTTCCATGGAAATAAAACACAATGAGCGCCAGAGAAAGTTTAACTCTTAGAATTTCTTAAAAAGCAAATCATACCAAGAAATCAAAACGATATGTTCAGGAGTTTGCTAACGGCATTTCTACAGCACTGCACGAGACTTGATGCCATATGTATATTAACATCTTGTGTTTATTTATATCCGTTAATGATTTAATATTCAATTCCAAACACTATTATTACATACGGGACTATTTTACAGAATTCACTGGAGAAAAAAAAAACAAAGTATTAAAAAAATGCTCGATATATTTGCACCCCACACTGTCGCAATTTCAATTTTATAGTTCTAGGAAAATACACGTGAAGTATATTAAGTGCATAAATAAATATGTGTAATCAAATTGCAATTATTAATTTATATTGAATATGCTGTACATACAACCGTGGTTGAAAATTCGTTTTTACACAGCTCCCTATAGTCACAATAATTTTCTAATACTTAGGACACTATTTTGCTAGGGGGTTCGATTTGTTGTTTGCTTTAGGATAGAAAACCAAAAACGTTACGTGTACAAGCTATTGTCACCTTGAACCTTAAAAGTTTACTTTCTAGAATGAATAATGCTGAAACATTTGTTTTAAGAATAACATTTAAACATAAGCAATCACGTAAAGGTTAATTCTTTATTAATGAAATATCATGTTAGGAGGGAGAAGTAGCACGATTGGATGCCGGTTGTGTGAAGAACCGGCGGGGCGGGGTCATCTGTCCTGCAAGCCGGCGTCGTCCGTGGCGCCTCAAACACGCTAAATAATACTGCTAGTTCGTAAGAGGCTCGAGCTGCACAATATATGTCAATCTGCAGTGTATTCGTCAGGGCAGCTACTATGACAGATCAGTAAACCATCGTTCACTGGTATGACGAGAAGCGTCTACATATTGCTACGTGCTGCAGCTGGCGCCGACTCCGCTGCCCCGCGCCATAATCGGAGACCCACCACTCCCTCCCCTTTCATGGAACGATGCGTTCGTGGCTGTCTGCCTCCCTTCTGGAAATCTCATTAATGCCGACAGCTGCGAGACTTGCTGGCGTCACAGACCTCCTCTCGCCTGCTAGAGTTTCCGATACGTTTAGATTAGAGACGACGCAAGAATGTTCTGGTGAGACTGGCTGGCACCTCAGCCTTCCGCGACGCATCACGCGAGTTGGGGGAGATTCTAGGTGGCGGCCTAATACACTATATATACTGCCGCAACCTAGCGGCCGGCAGACTTTGACGGAGGCCGTCTGGCGAGTGTGCGCGAGCGAAGTAAGTGTGGACGACGACTGGAGATTGCGGAACGAAGATGAGTGAGGTGCTCGTGGCTTGCATGAACTAGAGAGTGTGAAACCTACAAGTGAAGCCTACTGTGCGTGAAGGGGCTTGGAGGACTCTAGAACATTACGACTGGCGGGACATGGACTGAGGTGGGACTGAATGGATTTTATACTGATTTTATTGTAAATATTTGAACTGTCAATTATGGACGCATAAATTATAAAATAATTTAATAGGTTGATACAATGTATATTGGGATTGTTCTTTAATTATTTAATTTCATTAATTTCTTTCTCGTAATTATAAATTTTATTAATTGGTGTTAATTGTGAACAGTAAGTGATTTCAATTTATTGTGAGAATTTGAGTCCAGAGAATTTTGCTGTAGTTATTGTAAATAAAATAAGGAAATTATAATTATTTTATTTGATTAAGACCTCCATCCCTTAACGAACTTGGTATAGCCCACTTAATTTCTAGGGAGAGAAATTGTAACAATATGTTTACGTTGACTTCCACAGTCAAGCCCGCCGAGAAGGGACCTTGGAGATCTAATCCTAGGCAGGCTACTAAGTGTACGGATCCGTGTTACATGGACATGAATTGCCCCGGCGCAGTGGGGAGTGACCTTTCCCTCAACCCAGGCAGACCCGATCATTGATACGTCAACCGGCAACCAGGGAACGATTGACATCAGGCCTGGCTACAACGGACCCACTGACTGACATAAGCCCAGTAAAGTTGGTGACGATACTGGGAAAGTAGTACCGCATTTATTTGTAAATTCTGAAAGGATGTATTGTGCTTTCAGACTTTTGATGCATATATATATAAGTTTTAAGAACTAACAATTTTGTAAAACATTGCTTTTCTAACAATTTAACAGCTACACTTGACCGAGGCATAAATAAAGTGATCATGCTCATTGCAATGTTTATTTTTCGCATGGTGAAAGAATACACAAAGTGTAAAGAACTACAGGTAGAGCTTTAACAGGACTTTCAGGAGTGCTGAGTTAACTGTGAACAGACCGTTCTCGATCGGAACAGACTTTCTCGGAATCTTTCCTACTCCCATTCTTAAGCAATAGATAAAAAAATACGTTAAAACATTCAAACTATATTCTCTCTTGTACTGCCAAACTAACTATACCCGCGCAAGTCTCTGTAGTAACGATGCATGCAGCTGACGACTGTGTTGTTCAAAAGTCTGTTCCAGTCGTGAACAGGCTATATACGCGTATCAAATTCCTCAACACCCTCTACAGCAAGGCAAAAATGACCTGGTGTGCGAGGTCGAGCAACAATTTTCTGGTAATACTTTTCTCGGAGCAACGTGGCATTTGAAGATTCTGAACTGCATCCGCCGCAGTCAACAGGACTGGCAGTTTTAGTGGTAACCACGTGGCTGTCACTTTTACCGCGTGCGGTCATTGGCAGACCGCGAGTGCCGAGTACGAGTTAGTCACCGGCCACTTCAAGATTGTGGAAATCAAAGTGAATGCGGAATCGGGCCAAACCTAGTATAGCGAGGGACATCAGCACACAGGGTGAGAGGGCGTGTGCGTGTGTGTGGACAGATGAGAGGGCGCGGTACCCAACGAGTGGTGTGTCCTCGTGCATGGGGGCGCTCCGAGCACTCTACAACATACCAGACTGGCGCAATCTGGGCTAACTTACGGTGGGACTGAAATAATCATGCGATACGGACTTTAATGTCTGTATTGAATACTGTCAATGACCATACAATTTATAGAACAATTCAACACGTTTTGATACACTGTTTATATTGGGACTGATTTTAGTTATTTTATTGCACTAATTTCTGAGAGGTGGTGGACGGTTATGTAAACAATAATTATAAATAGCAAATGATAGCCATTTATTGTGAGAAAGTCTCTTTTGTAAATAAATATTATTAGGAGTATTATTTAATCAAGACCATCCCTTAAACAACCTGGCTATAGTTGTGCGATTCGGGGTTTCATGGGGCAATTCCAGTGGAAGTCTATATTCCCACGGCATCTAAGCCAGTGATAACATTAGGCTACAGGACGGGACACGTTAAACATTTCAGCTATCGCACAGATTTCTACAGCTTCTCCGATGAACCAAATCACCGCACATTCCCCTTCCAAAGCTCTGCTCTAGACCACTGAAGGTGCCACAGTCGACCTTATCGCCTGTTCTGGTGGGATACTTTAAAGAAAGAAGGAAGGAACATTCGCAAAGTGATCACTTACATAATACGTCACGAACACCGGGCTGATTGAAGCGTTCCAAAAATATCTCACGATGTAAGGCGATGCCCTAGTTTTGGAGTGAAACCGATCTGTACAGCTGCAGCACACACACGTACAGAAAAAAAAATTGATTTTCATTTTCCATTCCAACCTCGCCTTACACAATGCCTAGTCGGCATGAAATTGACAATGATATGATATGATTGATATACCATTTCCCGACTTATCGGACGAGAGGTTGTCGTATCACGCTATCCTGATTTAAAAGCTCAATGGGATAGGCGATTTACATTAAATAGAAACAAATAACTGTTATTTTCTTTAACTGTTAGCTAATTTAATTTTTCTGAAGGAATAATTTAGTAACTTGCCTGCTCTTGTGCAACATTAAATATACAAACTTAAACACCTAAATGTACAACACAATTTCACATTCTTGATCTACTGCAAATACATATTAACGGTTGCGTATAAGGCATGCCCAACGTCTCAGTACAGTTGTAAATATGCGATTTGTACTGTCCGGCAAGTGCGGGCATGTTCAGTGTTCCTAACTTCCAAAGTTTGTGGCAGACAACACAAATATTATAGAAAGTGGACACAACCAAGGTCTTCAAAATATTTCATGACGGTGGGGGCCAACGTACACGCGTAGCCGAGAAAATCCGAAATAGCCTCAGCGAGGCCACAATAGACCGAGAGGCAGTTCTGGTGAAGATAGAGGTGCTAAGATTTGCGGTTTATGTGGGTCTTACGCGAATCATAAACCCGTTGCAGGTGTGGTAAGGCTGTGGACCTACGATGCTTCCGGGTGGAGTTACCAGACGACTGATAAAAGGGCATACCTCTTTTATTTAATAATAATTTGAAGCCCTATCCAATTTAGGCAACAATTACAGTGTTTTTTTAAACTGCATGTTGAGTTTTCCTGTACGTCACCCTGTAAGTACAAATATGTAGTCTGATACGCCCACTAGCGTCATGTAACAATGTACTATGTTCTCGCGTAAACTTGCGTGGGTATTTAAAATCCACACAACTTTCGATTTCGTTGTTAACTAAGAAGAGTACTTCCGAAAGAGCCTAGTATGATAGCAAGGCGACTTTGATGGTGAGAAGGTGGGTGGGGGGAAAAAAAATCACTCACGCCTTTCCGTAAACGCAGACCCTTGAGATACATACGTGCTGAGGATAAATCTCGAATGCAATATATTTGGCTAATTGCCCCTTCCCAGCTACCACTATGTAACGTTGTAATTATGTGATCTACGCCTTTTCTGTAGATTACCGCCAAAAATGGAAGTATGGCTACAGCCGTAGGGTGTTGAAAAACAACACAATTAAAGGAAACAAAAAAATCGAAGCAACCATAGAACTACAAGAACTCCAATTAACAATACACTTGCTTGTGTAAGTATAATGTGAAAAGACTGCTTCGCAATAGCAGCAAGGTAACAGCTGGTACAGTTTCTATCAGCTGCATTGCAGCCTCACTGTATTTAGGATGCACTCGAATACTTGGTACTTACACAAGTGTTCTGCTGTTCAATAACCGGACTCTGCACGCACACACACACACACATATATATATATATACTCAGCCATTTGCTCATTGGCTGCTGTACCAAACAGTAGTCAGTTTTATTCCAAACTACACCAAAGGGATTTGATCCGTATCTGTAAGTGTTTCACCGTGTCTATTACACCAACGCAAACAAACTGTGGTAAATTTGAATAATATAGGTTTATACGTCTTGCTTTTACTGATAAGAATTCAAGAAATTACGTATTTACTAATTCTATAAATTGGGACAGACCCTTTCCTACCTTGCACTATCTCAGGGCGTGTGTGTGGAGGGAGGGGGATTATTATATAAAACCACACAACTAATCAAATACTGCACAGCGATGCATTTAAAATTCAACCAACCATTATACAACATATAAAATAATTTAGTTACGTGGAAATGGCCATTTTAGATTTATTTATTTGCCACCAACTTCTGTCAGGGAATTATATTTATAAATATAACTCTTTAAGGCTCCGATGTACCTGAAGCAGGCTTAGAAACGAGGGAGTGGTACGTACGACACTAAAAGCCCTTTCACACAATCAAATTTTCCTTCACTTTTTATTAAATTAAATTCTTTGAATGCTCTGACGTCATAAAACGCCACAATCGTGTCCATTTTCTCTTTCAATTTCACACACAAAGAAATATCTTTTTACGAGTACTCGTAACGCACATATCATATTGACATAGTGTCACAAACTATTAACGTTAGACTGGCGGAAGTATTATTACCACAATAACAGGGAAGAGCTTTATTAAGATGAGCCCACTGATCCCTCATAGTAAACCCTGAAAAATACTAAACTTCAACACAAACTAAAATAAATTGCTAACTGGAAACCTACAAACGACACATGTGTCTGGCAGGTACCCCGACAGTGCTGCAACGAGCGAGCTAACCCCGCTGGCAGAGCTCATCACGGCCAGACCGTGGACACTAGAGACTGAGAGGGGACACGCGGGCGGATATAGAGCGTGTCGCGGGTATATATAGTCGCGGCCGGCGAGACGTGACGTCACGGGGGAGGCACCGCGCGACCAAAAAGAGCGCGCCCAGGCCCAGCGTCCCGTTACCCCGCCACGTGGCCACCCTGCCCCCACCCGCTCTGCTCAAGGCCGGGGGCAACTCAACTCATTACACACAGCACCGGCTACAGCTGACTTCGTCATGCCCCATCCCGACACAAGGACACCCGGAACAAATGCGGTACTTGGGGAAAGTGTCGCTAATATACGTGCCCATTAGAAAAAATGACAGCCCGACGCTCATCGCTGGCGTCAAGTAGAAGTACAGTAGTTTGCAGTAAGCGTCTATCCACCAGTGTTTCAATTAAAATGCTTGTCTCTCCCCTCTGGTGTTCTAAGCCATTAACGATGTCCGCCCTGTCATCACGCGTTGCACAATATAATTACACTAAGCGAAAACATTACCCACTGTATTTAATCTTACGGTATAACGATTTTTTCTACTATTAAAAATAAATGTACGGCGCAACTAACAGGCGAGTTGCTCGAGTTGGCTAGACTTACAACCATTAACGTTTTTGGCATTAACTTATAGCATTGCATACTACAAAGTTGTTCAACTGCATCATCGGCAATAGTTAGCAATCATTCATGCTCTGTATTGCTGCAGTTATTTTTTCTATATTCAAAATATGTACCCTTGTGATGGATCATTAGCCATTTAACATTAAACTAAACTTCAGAATACTTTGCTAGTAAATATTGAAAATTAGATAATTATAAATACAAGTATTAATACTTTGTTATTATGTCTTAAGCTGGTCTGGGCCATGTAACAATATCCACACCAGCCAAGACGGAATTGGGAGTTAGACTGATGGAGTAATACGAGACACTACTTACAAAAACTTAACTTAATTATCAGTAGGTATCAGATGTACCTTTAAAGATTACTGTCAAATTAGTACATTCACACTCCAAGTGACACTAAGTTTAAATAGCATTCAAAACCAATGGCCTCAAGATGTACTACTAGGATATACGTATACAGGCCGAATGTATATACCCCATATACTATTCAAAAGCACTACTAAACTTCACCATGCTCTATCTACTTTGAACATTAAATTAAAACACGATTACCATAGAATAACGCCGAATACATTAGAATACACATAAAAAAACACACCTACGTAGGTAGTACAGGTCCGTAACAGTGTAATAAATTATTTAATAAAGCCACAATTATATCAATCCTTGCAACACTACTGTGATTAAATTCCTATGAAGAAACTGAGCATTGGCAACAGAATTGTCACCAAGCCTGACTGTAGTTGAAATACAAAACTAAAGAACTTGGAACAGGTGCAAAGCCGATCTCTATGGTTTCTCGAGTCCATATGGTGGTGGTTGAGCAGATCAGAAAAATAAGTTGTTAATCTCAATACCCTGCAAATGCGAGACAGCCAAAGAGCTGTCTTCAGTATATCAATAGAGACTGCAATACACTCATGGATGGAAACCACGTACCTCTTACATCTTCGTAAAGGTGTTTGACCTGGAATAGTCGAGACCTAATTTACTAATTTAACCATAGTGTAATGCAAACATTTTATTACAAAACTAATAGAAATATGATTTTAAGAAGCCATAGGACATAAACTAACACTAACATGTCAATTGGAGTTTATAGAATTTTGGAAGCCGATAAATCAAAAAAGGGTCATTCTACAACAGTTTTAGCCAACTTTATTTTTCATTAACTATTTCTGATGGCGTTATTTTGTGAAGTTAGTTGCAGTGCAAGACATATGAACTTGAAATAACGTTCTTAGCATTAGTTAGTAACACATGTGCTCTTTTAAGTTATATAATGCTGGATAATTTCTGGGCTTCGGAATTCACAAAAACTATTTTCAAAAATCCATCAAATTATATAACATTGCATTCAAGCGCAGGCAAACATACAAGATCCCAATCGAAAAAGCCGATCGGAACACTAGAAAGACATGCACTCATAGCTACGAGATGCACTCACAGTAGTTCAGTCTCTCATGAAATTCGTTTCTAAAGCTCTCGATTTTGGCGATTTCCACATGACACACGCTAACTAGAGCCCTACTTGTAATTTGAAAAGTTCAATTATCAATAGACTTAAAGTAAAACCGATGTGTGAGCATCCTCAGGGCCGCATGAAAACACAAGAGCGGCGCAATAGACGGCGAAGAGCCGAGCCCGCCTCAATGAGCGACTACTCTGAAGGCCGCCACAATAGCTGATACGGCAGCCGCCAGACCCACTTCTCCCACAGCCATGTCCAGGGCACTCACTCCCCTGGCACACAATGTTCTCACCTGACGACCCAGGCGGTGTCTGGGCTAGCTAGTCACTCACTTCAACCTTCTTGTGGTCTTCACAATAAACACTAACACACTGCCTACCCCAAATCATACTGTCAGGCCACGCAGTATCACAAACTGTATCGCGAGTGTAATGTACAAATTTCCAAAATCTCGTGTTTACGAGTTTTGAAACACTTATATTGAGGGCGCAGAAATAATAATTAAAATGCCCCGAAAAAATAACCTCGATAAGCAAGCACAGTTGGCTCACCCAAACAGCATTACGGACGTTAGGGCCTCTCATATATATATATATATATATATATATATATATATATATATATATATATATATATATGAGTTAACAAATGTTTCTTCCAGCAAAATAATTTTGCTACCGTCAAAATTGGTGAAAGGGCACAGCGATTGATGAAAAAGTATCATAGTTCTGGGCGATGGCGCATGCCTAATACGTAGGTCATATGAGATTTGTATGAATTGTCCAATATTAATGTACTAAACAAACCGATGTCTCTCGCATGTAAAAGACAGTCCTCAGAACCCATCACGTGATGTGAAAAGCCCGATACTTGCAAGGCCTGAGGAGACGTATGCGCCAGCCGTGCTGTCGCATACTGTCGGGGCTCTAGAAGTCCGGTAACTTGACTGCGAAAGGAATGATTTATTGTCCGTCACTTGGGCTGTTCAGATTCACATTAAGCTTGTGTTGGGAATGAACATGTGAAGGTACCCAGAAACTGCGAACTGGCTCTGGACGATCCTGACAAATCATCACGGGGGAGAACATTAGTCCCCAGACACACGCCCGAAAAGAGCATGTGGTTCCTTTTCCTTGTCCAAACTCGTCATGCGGCAATTACACTACCTGTGCTTCCAACAGAATAACGTTCGTGCACGCACAGTTCATGTATTCCAGGAGTGAGTCATGTAACACCTCTTTCATGGTGGCCCGTTTAGCTCCAACCCACCAAACATCGGCAGGATTGGACAGGTCACCACAAACTACAGCAGGTTTACACACTGCGTTCGATTTCAATCCCGACCACAGCTTTAATCTCCAGATTGAATCCTTTTTGCGAGAACGAGCAACGACTGGAAATAAAGTAGTTTGGAGCCCATCATAAGCAATGCCTCGTCAGTCTTACTAAACATAACAGCATCAAATTACACAACAGTATTGCAGCAAAATCGAATAGTTTAAACAGGGTCAGTAAAACTGCCATTTATAACCAAACGTGCAGACCAAACGTGACAGACACAGGTCTGCTAACTATCTCGCTAGAAGAATGAGAGAGAGTGCCTTCCAAACCACCGCCTTGAGACTATTGCCAAACGTCCACCGAACGTAAGGCCCGTGAGCGCCAAATAGCCAGTCACGGAATGTAGAGGATATTTTTCTTTCCATCTGCAAATGGGCAAAACGCTATGCAATGGGTGGACTTGAAAGTTATATTAAGTTAAGTGCACATAAATTGGCATGGAACTAACACTAATCAAGTGTGCTGGCCGGAACAGAACACGTACCGGTCTTAGCGCGCTCGGAAATACTCCCGAAAAGAGATGGCGGTTATTTCCGGCGGCGGGACCTGGCCGGTGAAAGCGCGGAGCTCGGCCGAGGTCGGCAGACAGCCTTGCACCGCCCTCCGCCCCTCGGGGGACCAAGGCCACGGGGACGTCACGCACCCGCCCGGCGGCCCATTCTCGGGCATGGCGAGTGCCCCCACGTGGCCTGCTCACTCCTCTCCGCCAGCTGAGCTGCGGCTCTAGCCAGCCGCAACGATAACTGGCGTACACACGCCGTACGTGTGCAGAACAATGGCCATCGAACCAAGTATGAAAGTGGACATGCGTGTTCTTTGTAGATGTTAGTTTCTGTTTTCTTCAACGTGTCGCAATACTTGTTTTGTTGGAAAGCGGCAATTATTTAGTTTATTTTTGTGTTATTCTGGATATACGATACTATTAAATGAGTACGAAAATGAACGGAATGTCCGCCGGTTTTACATCACTGGGACGCTACTCCCTCAGCGCGGGGGTGGATCGGTCCCTTGTGAGCGACCTTGGCCACCCAAACGGTTTAGTTAGGCGAGGAGAAGCTAACCCCCTCACTCCTCCACTGCACACTATGAAACCAAGTATATTATTTTGGAAATGTGTATAGAATTTTTTTTTTTACTTTTGTTATTTCATCCGTGTACGGATTGTCAAAGTAAATCAGTGATGATTTTTTACATTTGGCAGATGGAATGTCTTCTGTGGTACGATATACGACTATGCGTAAAAGTATTTAATGTCATATAGTTAAAACTGCACCTAAACCGAAAAAAGGGGGACACTTACAATGCAGATGTTTCTTTACAAAGGATACATACGGCAATTCCCCGCATCACACTGAAATCAACCCCTTTTCTTACAAAATTGCAATGTCCGAGTGTTTCACATCGTAAATACACAAATATTAAAGTCACGACACCTACTGTGGCGCGCATCTTTCTGTTGTTTCTACTACTTGGCTCGCCATACAAAAAGTAGAAGAGTTTTTATGGAGAAATTAACCTAGAATTTTGACAAAAACCGGAGAGCGAGGGTTATGATCCTCTCCTACGCCACATGGCTTTGCCAAAACATACGTATATATAAAAAAGGCTACTGAGGTCTTCCGATAGCCGAGGTATAAGTGCGACGAGGAGGCTAAGTCGCCCATTGCATAAGGGTACCAATGTAGAACTGGGCGAAGCAAGAGTCCTGACACAAGAAGGGCCTAAAACTAGCACGAAAACTGGCCGCTTTGACACGCCTATAGTCAGTAAGCTGTCACGACTTCTATCGTACAAAAACCGCCACAATGTTTGTCAACAATCTCTCACTACGGCATTAACAGAACCAAGGTGCGTGGCCGACTGCTCAGAAGCCAACTACACACCAAATGCTAATGCAGAACACAGAAATGAGCAACAGTTAAAAATATTACCAGCCGATAACGGAAAACTTCCGCTAGCACTGTAATTTTGACTTGAAAATCTCAGGTGTACCAAAGCGGTCGTCATTTATTCATCGGTGGTTGCCGGAGTTACCTGCCACTTCTATACTAAACCAGGCTTCATGTGATTGGCTTCATTTTATACTTGGTGTTAATTATTGGCTTCGAATTTTCCCGTGATGGTTTACTGAATGTTTTACGTCTAAATAATTACTGGCATCTACTGACAGCAAAACCGATCAACTACTGACGTACATAATAAAATCATTCCTTACAGGCGGCGAATACGGCTCTTTCAAATTCCGGGAAAGTGCTACAAAACATGAAGACGAACTGTGGCCCATTCTGGAAGACAGCACAATTTAATTCACAAAGTTGTTGAAGATAACACTGCAATAAATGCCTAAGTGTCTCAAAGGAATAAAATGTACGAGCAAGATGCCCGCTCAACACAGTTGACTATTAACCATGAAATTTAAAAACTCACAATTTAACTTAATTGCTGGCTCTGACTATATACATAGTTTACACTATATTTAATACGCGACACACACTAGGAAAAACATCACACACACACGTATCCCAACAGAACACATGCATCTTTTACTCTAGCAGCAGGGTTATGCGAAACCTACTTAATGAAACAAGTTCGATACATGCTAACCAAATTAATATCGATACGATATGCATTGTCATAATTATCCGGAAAATGTAACGAATACGTCATAACAGGTAACACCAATCTCATCATGCAATAAATAAATAAATAAATAAATAAATATTATATATATATATATATATATATATATATATATATATATATATATATATATAGAAAACACGAACATAACAATTGTATGGATTACAAGTGACTAATATATTGATGCTATTTGTGTTTTTGTAATACCGATTTAGTGAGCACTACAAAATAATTTATTGTGGTCACAATTTCTTGAACAGATATCGCAATTAGATTTCCAAAATTTCCTGACGAAATGGCAAGCAAAAAAAAAAAAAAAAAAAAAAAAAAAAAAAAAAAACCGAAAGGAAAATTACTTTAATTTCTCTCGGCATATAATTAACAACATAATTATTGAGAACACATAAAATCATGTAGTTTTATTGTTTTTACACATCAACGAGGCTGATATTTGATAACACGTTTATCAAAATTAAAGTTTCAGGTTAATTACTGTGGCATTATTGTTTAACATCTACATTGTATTTCATAGGCAGCAATAGTAAATTTATAGTTAGTTTTATTTTTTATATTATGTGCTTATATCCATACACACTGAATATTTGTATTTCAGGAACTTGTAAGATTTTTAACTGATGATCTTTAAATGTTCTGCAGTTGCTCCAAGGTAATCAATTTTTTCTCCAGCTTTAGAACCGTAATCGCAATGGCGCAGAGGTAGGTCACTCACCTTGCTCAGCTTCTCGCCCTCGTGGTGCGGCAGTAGAGTGCGCAGTGACTGGAAGCCGGCGTTGATGCTCTGCATACGCCGCCTCTCGTTCGAGTTGGCGATCTCGCGACGGATTCGCTTCTCCTGCTCCATGTGGCTGCTGGGGGAGGCGGCCCGCTCGCTCGGCCTGCCAACCACACACAGCCGCCATCACACTCTGCCGCCGGGAATATCATTACTTACTTCACTCTAGTTTCATCTCATGTGCAGAGAGCATTGCTGAACTAGGGGAACTTCACGAGTCACGTGACAAAGAGACTTGACGTCAGTCCACATAACTAAAATTAGTACAGTTCCCTGCCATCTGCATTGTCCCTTCCTGTTTACTGTACGATATAACTAAGGACGTTATTCATAGTCCGAAGATCGTCGTCCAAGGATGATCCAGAGATGATCTTCCTCGAAGTTGGTCTCTGGTTAGTCCGGAGTAAGGGCCAGTTTCACCAACGAAGATTAACATTTCGGAACATCAAGATAATTTTATCCAGATTTTTATGTCGATAACGTTGAGCGTGTATCATCACGTATTATCCACCGTCAAGAATCTCTGGTTAAAATTATCTCGATATTCTGATTTATCGCGAAGTTCTGCTTCGCTGAATAAGTCGATAGTATTTTCACGAAAAAAAAAAAAGCAACAAAACCAAGATATATCGCAAAGGAAAAAACAGTTTGTAAGAGGTTGTAATGGAAAGTATCAGCATAATCTGAAGTACGCGATGAATTGCATTTTTCGAAATGTTCTATAATAAAATGTAAGGGTTTGACCTTAGAGTAGTTCCAAAACCACTGTTCTTGATTTGTTTATTTACTTTAATGCCAGTTTATGTTTAAAAGGAAAAGTAAATATTTTTATTTACCTTAGTTCTCTGCACTATCAATTTTTTTCAAGGTTTGGAAAAGAAAATGAGGAAAACGGATTTATGATAATAATAAGCTGAATTAATTATTTATATTTAATCAAAGATTGATTCAGTTATTTTCAACACCTTTATTAATCTTTTCATCAACAAACTGAAATTAGCATTTTGATGGTCACATACATGAACTCATTTATAATTTTTCTTTGTTGTCATAATTTGCCAACAATACTGGCTAGACGAACTCTATATAACCTTAGCCAGCTTGCTAAGAGGTTAGTTTTTTTAATCGATGCCAATTGCCACAAAGTTCAAATCTACAATTAAACTTAAAAACTGTTTGTTGCGAGGGAATGTTACTAAGGTACTAAGGAGAGGAGTTCAAAAGAGAGAGTCTGTTCTATACAATGGAGAAGGACGGTAAGCTAGTGCGATAGCTCCGAGAGGACGCCTGGTTATCTACGAGGACCGACGACGAGATGATGTCAGATGGACGTAGCAGAGGCGCGGCGCCCAAGACTGGAGTCGTATTATTCTGAGGGTAAACGACGAGTCGGTGAGATACCTTTATCCCTTCCAGACGATAATGGCAGAACTGCAGCCATCTCCGTTTACAGAATCATTGTCAAGTAAGGTCTCAATTCATTACCCAAGGTGTGTCCTGTCATCCAGTGTAAGTGAATGAAAAGTAACTTTCTGATCTTCGGAAATTTCTCATTTAAAAGTTGTACTAGTAATGGAAGTGACCAAATCGCGACCTGTTCTTGTGAAAGATAACAATATGTCCCAGTGGCCTGTAGAAAATTTGAGTCTCAAGCTTGCTATGCCGACGAGTCAAACCCGAAGCATAAGTAAAATACAGCATTCATTTGGACCCTACTCAAACATCATCATGTGGTCTGGCCATACTGTGTTAACTGTGGTGATCTGTTAGGTAGAACCTAAATTTAGGAAACTGGTGGCAGCTAATATTAGTAAAATAATTTAATTTTTATTATAGTTTAACTGAAGTGCATATGTTCTGCTGTGTTACGCGTTATATTATTTGTTTCCCTCGTATATTCCCAGTAAATGCTTCAAAGATATCGTTTTGGATAATCTTTCGTGGACGTATCTTACTGAGGCATTATCACAAGACTGCAAATTGTGGTAACATTCAAACAACACACCCTCACTTACACATTTCGACAGTAGATAATGAGTTTACAAATTTAATCGTCTTCTAAAGACTGGCTCCCAAAGACAAAAATATTGTAAAAGAACTGATCCCGTCTGAACTCGTACACAATATATACACAGTTGTCATCAGTTACTACAGTACTATAATTCTAGTGTTACGTGCTAACCTGTTGTTATTATACAAAGCAAGAAGAGCAGTCTATTTTAAAACATGTAATATTATCGATGGTTCAAATGTTATCTTTCTTAGAACATACTTTTCTAAAGGGTGAATAATACTAATTTAAAGAAATATACTTATTCAGGCAAACATCCTTACTGCTATATACAAGGAAAGTGAGTGTGTTTGTCCTTTTTTCACGTCAAAACGGATCGACGTAATTGTTTGGCACAGATATAGTTGGAGGACCGGAGAGAGTGACATAGGATACTTTTTATCCCACGAAAAAAATATTATTCCTTAAGGAAAATTATTATTGTAAATTTATATCATTCCTTCAGGAAAATTCTAACTGCAATTTTACTGCATAAAAAAAGAACCGTAAAAAAAAAGTCCCGTCATTTCTCCTTTATTTTTTGTCTATGGGCCGTCTTCTATTTCTTCTCAAGAGCCGTAGTGGCCCAGTGGCTAGAGCTATTCCAAGTGGGTCACAGCAGCCCAGTGGCGAGAGAACCCAATAGTGAGGCCACATAAACTCGGTGGGTAGAGAACACAATAGTGGGACGGCAGAAACTCAGTGGGTAGAGAACACAATAGTGGGGCCGCAGCTGGTCAGGAGCTAGAGCATCCAATAGTGGGGCCACAGTAGCTCGGTGGGTAGAGAACCCTATAGTGGGACCTCAGCAGCCCAGTGGCTAGGGAAGCCAATATTGGGTTCGCAGTAGCTCAGAGGCTAGAGAACCCAATTGTAGAGCCGCAGTAGCTCAGTGGCTAGATAACCCAATTGTGGGGCTGCAGCTGGTCAGGGGCTAGAGCACAAAATAATGGGGCCGCAGCTGGTCAGAGGTTCGAGCACAAAATAATGGGGCTGCAGCTGGTCAGGGGCTAGAGCACAAAATAATGGGGCCGCAGCTGGTCAGAGGTTCGAGCACAAAATAATGGGGCCGCAGTAAATCAGTGGGTAGAGAACCCTAAAGTGGCTTAGTGTCACATAATTTCATTATTTATCGCTGTACACCCGCGCGAAGCAGCGGGGAAAAAGCTAGTTCTGGAATAAACGCAATACGACATAAATTAAACATCAGAAAATAAAGGCTGAAATATATGTTTAATAAATTACTGTTTTTTTTTTGCGGCCGAATTATAGTTCGTTGAGTAGCTCATAAAATTTATTATTTTTCGAATTTTTGAACGTTTACGTGTTTTTTACATCCAGGCCTGAATCCATAACCTCGAATTTAGTGTATTATTCTTATTCGGATCATATGCAGTAAATAAACTTTAAACTGCAAGAATCTGGCAATATTAAATATGGGTATATTAAAATTTAATACAAGTGTTTTATATAGAAAACAGATAACACTGCGATTACTGTTTCCCAAACTAGTTTCTATACATCGACATTTTCCTGAATACTCTTGCATTAATTTTGATACCATTTCCAGATTACGTGTTTATTACTGTTTGATGTTACGCTAATAATCTACAAATAATAATTCGGTATCATTTTCCAAAGATCTTTGCGAGTAGTCTAATGTATTTGTTTATGTTTTACAGTTATATCCCGATGAGACTATCCACCAAAATAGGCGGTTCAAATATTTTATCTAGATAAACAGAGAAAATCGAGATAAGGTGAGTGGTGAAACATAAAATACAAATAATAGAGATAATTTGGAACTTAATCTCGATGAACTATCGTTATCTCACGCGGTGAAACCGGTCCTAAGGGTGGACTAACTATATTGTATTCATAGACCCCGGCTAGAGTGGGACTAACTTTAGTCGAATGATTATAGGAAGTACGCTGTTGCCAGATTTACCGCGCATTGCAGATTATTCTTATATAAAATCTTTACTACAAAAGTAATATCACATTTGAGACAACAATATATTAAAGGTAGCTTCAATTAATTCAAACAGATACTGTTCCTTTATCTAATGACCAAATTTTCCGTTAATTGAAAATTATCCAATATTTCCGTTGATTTAATGTTATGTAATATTTTAATTTAAATCAAAATCATGTATGACTGCAGAGCAGTGGATGAAGTTCTTGCTTTGTAAATGTCAACTGCAGGTTCTTATCACACTTGTTCATTCCATTTTTTTTATTACGACTATTGTTTAGACGGAAAGTATAGGTCTGGATGTTAACAATATTAATTATATCCTTAAATATTTTTTTGTTACAAAAATAATTCTTTAAAAATTTGATACATCTGACTTGCCATCATATGTTATTGTAATAGTGCAGGATGGAGAACGAAAAAATTAACGTACTAATAATTTTTATTATTTCATATATATTTGTTAATATTCATAGCACACGCGTATGCACTGGTAGTATAGACGGGTTTCTTTATTCAAGCCAATACTGCCTTTATAATGATAATAAATTTGTATTTTAATGCTAAATACAATACAAAAATGCATTATAAAATGGTTAAAATTTCCTTGCTCAGGCAAGATTCGAACTTGCAACCTTTTGCACATTAACCAACAATGTTACCATTGAGCTTCCGATTAATTTTCTTTAAGGACATGATTTACCATATGTAATGGCAAAATAGGATGTGTATTAAAATCCTCTTTAAAGTATTAATATCACACCTGGTAAGAATCTGTTTTCAGAGAAGGCATTTGAATGACACAGAAATAGAAAGGCATTCATGTACCTTAATACTGATGTATTATCATCACATTTCCTTTGAAATATAAATCACGTAATATTTCATCTATTTGAGCGGCATATTTTTGCACACAGATTAACAGAATCGGTCTTAAACGTACTGTTTTTTTTTGTTTTTGTTTTTCGTAAACTTTATCTAGCATGCAATATTAGCGAAACTGTCTTACTTAATGATCACCATGTTTCTTTTTGACTTTAATACGTCGTTAGTCCTACCCTAAGTCCGGATAAAAGTTAGGCCGCACTACAGCAAGATGATATGCACACAATAGGAGTTTTTTTTTATTTGGCAGTTTGAGTAAACTAAATTGTTACATGGCTTAAACAATTATTCAATTGCGAAATATTAGCACTGTAAATTTAATTGTCAAATAGAGAACATTTGTGTATTTTTATCCACACGTTGGGCTGTACCGTGGTTTAGACTGCATTTTAGCGATTGTGACCACTCTTCCTTGCGATGATCACTATCTTTCGCTTCAATGCAAGAATTTTGCGACAATTGACAATACTTAGAGGTAAAATCTCTCTACTTGGAATGCACTTGAGGCAAATTTCTGTCTTCAAAATTCCCCAAAAGTATTGTGACGTTACTGAAATGAACACACACGTGTGCGAAGAATAAAATAAGTACAATAAACACATGACAAACATCTAGTAAATTTTTTAAACACTGTCATCTAGCACGAGGTTGTGAATTGTGAGATTTTATATTTTGCGTATGCTCTCTACATGCATTGTTCTTGTGTACTGATAAGCATAGCTTTACACACTAACATTCCTATAGTCTATTCATAAAATTGCAGTTAAAAAGCAGGAGTTTATAGCATATGTGTTTTGAGGCGATAAAAATTTATCGAACGCGAATTTTACTCAATGTAATCTAAATACAAAAATATTTTCTCTTTAAAGTATTATTCGACAGCAAATACTTCATTCCAAGAGCAGTATTCGATTTCGTTAATTGTAATTTTTAACACGTACTACGTACTTAGGAATGCGCAGACCTATTTGGCTAAATATAAATCTCAGATATTCAAAAATGCTCAATTTATGTGTACTGTGAGAAAAAATTAAAAGTACTAGTTAGTTGAAACACACAAAAAACTTTTGAGCATAGCGGATTCAATCTCGCGGATATATTCTGTCGCTACTTCGAACGCAACGCGACGCGACTAACCACTACACGCTACAGTGCACACGATTTTAGACAACTCGCCAAGATTTAAATATTTAGTATACAGCTGTCAAATTGTGCTACAATTTGCATTATTAAACGTTCGTGTTTTTCTGATACTGCATAGATTTGTATTGTGATATTGTGCGTTTTACCCCAATTAAACTTTACATGATTTTCCTTCTTATTTATTCCCTCATGGAAAACTATACCTCCTGGCGAATAAGTCAACTGAAGGCCGACACGACTGCTTGGAAATATACAGTGGCTCACATTAATATTCGGCCACCGATGATTATCGCTGTTTCATGGCCTTACATTGCATTAGAAATAAAAATAAACATAAAAAATATTACACAATTATTATTGTGTGCTTTAAATGACATGCAACAGTATCCAATAACTGAAATGAGCAGTGCAAGTTATGAAACAATATTTTGTCCTCGCGTGATGCATAAGTACGCCACTTTAATATTCGGCCAGTTGTGGTGGCCGCGTGGCATGATGCACATTGCGATCGTACCTCGTGTCATTTCCTGCTGGCTCTCTGCGCTGAGAGGTTGTATTGGGTAGCTCTGTTGGCTGTGTCAGTCAAGCAAGAATACAAACGTTTGAACAGCGGTAGCTGGTAATTTGTATTCATGCAAAGAAGAAATCTTATGAGAAATTGCGTAGCACTTTAATCTGTAGAGGTCCACTGTCGGAGACATAATAAGGTTTGAGAAGGAAGAGAATAAAGATCAGATAATTAGTGCTTGCAAACTTACCACGGAGGTACGCAATGAATGTGGAAAGAATATACATTCCGAAACCATACGAGGGTGTTATCAGAAGAGCAGGATATAATGACAGGGTGCCTAGAAAGAAGTATTTTATTAAAGAGGCGAATAGAAGAAAACGACTGTTCGCAAAAGACAACGCTAACAAAGATGAAAGCTGGTGGATTGATGTGATTTTTGCCGATAAGACGAAAATGAACGTTTATGGTTTTGATGGCAGTGTAACAGTATGGTGCAAGCCAAATGAAGAGCTAAAACCTGGGAACTTGAAACGTACTGGGAAACATGATCTGGGGCTGTATACCTTCAGCAAGTGTTGGTAGACGCAGTACGTGTCGATGGAACAATGAAAAGAGAAAACTATCAAAACATCCTGAAAGCAAACCTACACACGAGTGATGAAAATCTGGGCATTAGGAGCACGTTTAAGTTCTACAAAAATAATGACCCAAACACAATTCGTACATTATCAAGAATTGACTTTTACACAACTGTCCCAAAGTCATTAACACACCTCAATCACCCGACCTGAACCCCATAGAAAATTTGTGGGATAAACTCAAAAGAAGACTGAGAACTACTACAATTAGGTACACAAACAATTTGAGATAAGATTCAGGGGAGAATGGAGTAAGACTGACTCCGAATGTACCAGGAAAATAATTGTTAATATGCCACAACGCCTGCGAGAAGTCATTAAACAGAGCGGCCATACTACCAGGTACTACAAGACCATTTGTTTATTTTGCAGAGGATTATGGCCGATTATTAAAGTGGCGTACTTATGCAGCATGGGAAGACAAAATCATATTGTTTGTTAGGTTGCATTGCTCATTTCCGTTATTGGCTACCACTATATTTGATTTAAAACAGCACACAAGGATTATTGTGCAATATGTTTTATGTTTACCTTCATTTCTAATGAAACACGAGCCACGAAACTGAGATAATCAACGGTGGCCGAATATTAAATTGAGACACTGTATGTACTCTTTTTGAAAACAAGTATCAATTTTTCCTGCGACTTAAAACCGAATTGAAAAGCGGAAATACTTAAACATACAAAATAGACTATAAGCTCCACTATCCACTATTTTAAAAAGCCACTACGTAGTTACGCTATCGTGTTATTTTCGTGGTGGGCTTGGTACACTTCAAAAACCATACTTATGCTGGATACATAGTATACGGTGTTGTACCAGCCCCCCCCCCCTCTCTCTCTTTCTATCTCAAGTTCTCAGTACGAAACTAACCTCCTTGCTCGTCTACAAAGAATAATTACATAAATCACGAGTGCTTCGTCACATGTCCAGTGTTTTGAGCCTGAATGCATCTAGATTCCATGGTAAACTGCCGAATATCGAATATAACCTAGGCGCGGGCTTGACCTGATGAAATCCACCTTTTACAAAATTAGTCAGTACGGTTGGGAATATTTTGAATTGTGTGAAGTGATATTTTATCAGTTTATGTACCACTCAAGTATAGGCGGGATATCGGAAGGCGGAAATTGCATTTAAAATCAGGCAAACAAATTAGACATGCGTAGGAGGATATGAATTTTACCTAGAAAGGGCAAGTCCGTAGCGATATACAGGAGCCATTAACTATCGTGTTACGCGTTCACACAGTGGCGTAACTACGTGCTGGCTTGGAGGGGGGGGGGGCTAAATATTCCCCGGGAAAAACTCAAAACCACCTCAAAATGATGCATGTTAAGCCATTTGCTAATAAGAGTAAGTATCGCCAATTGAGGGATATATAAGAAACAAAAGATTGTCCCCGCCGGTAGTCAGCAATGTATGGTCCTGATTATGCCTACTGACACTGGCCTCTGCCTCATCACCTTCCGTAGTCACACCTCTGAGTTTGTACTTCACGTAAATTAATTGTTAGCAAAAATGTGACAAACCACTTAATTTGAGTGGCTATATTCACCAAGGGTGTCAATCTCGTGTGGCGACAAAGCCAAACCAGTTATGGATTGCGTCCACCCTATGCTATAATTCAATTTCCAAGCAGTCAGCGGTATCACATGGTTCCATGTCCGCAATAATCGAAGTTATTCCGACGGCTCAAGCTTCTGACGTATAACAGTGCCACAACTAACTAAAACGTCAGTCAAATTATAGTAGATTCACGGTATGGTGAGCACTTCTAAGGACCTGCCATTTTTTCCCCCTTTTAGCCACTTTCCATCTTTCCGCCACGTTTTAATATAAATATTGCCACGTGACCAATAAACACAGTGTATTACACCACCCCCAAAAGTTAACGCCTGGAGCTGCCATAGAATATATTTATTAGTGGTTAATGTCTATTGGAATGGTCATAAAACGTGCCGATATAAAAATATACCGATAACAGCCTATAGCAAAATTGTTCTTGATATACGGTGTACAACTGGTACGGAATCCATTATGAGTTTTGAAATAGACTGCATGCCAGTAATGACAACGTTGCCAGTGTGAAAGCTGGCGTGCAGCTGGCGCCGGTACGTGAGTCAGTGCGACGTCAGCTGACCTGCTGATTGAATGAGTCAGTCCGCTGCTCTCGGGTGCCGCATCAGCTGACTGGCGAGGAGAAGGGGCTCCCGAGAGGGGACCCGCCCCATCCTCAGCTCACTGCCCCCTGCCCCTTCGGACGAACCAAACCTTCTACCTGGCGCGCTCCACGTAACTACCGCACGTGTTCGCGGTCCGCTTCACAACTCGCACTCGTACGGCAGCACATTCTGCCAGTTGCGTACAGCTATGCCCATGGCACAATATTTTCTATTGACACACTGGGCAGGTTGACAGGCAGTTGAGCAAATTTATGTAACATGTGTTGAGAGGAAACATACCACTGTATCCTTAACAACAGTACAAGCAAAAATACCTTCAGAAATGTCAAATAAGTGTTCTCGTAAGTGGGGTACACGCTTACATAAAGAAGGCTTTTGAAAGCCTACATTAGTACCTTCTTCCAGTCCTTTGTGTCTTCTAGTGTTTACATGGACAAACGTCACGGAGCTAATATCAGCGCGTTAAGTGAAATTAAATTATTAGAAAAACAAATTCTTTAAATTAGTAACTTCCCGATATTTCAATCTTACATTAATATATTTTGAAGTGCACACTAATGTGCGTACCTACGTGGGATTACAGTTAGTTTGGAATTAACTGTAAGTCTAAATTTTTAAAACCGCAACGTTCAAAATTGTGGCCGCTGAAAGTGGTGTTTAATGCAATTATATATTTATTACAATTCCACAGCATTTCATCAATCTACGGTCAGTGCCGATTGAAAAACATAATAATATAAGAAGCACAGCTTGAAGCATCTGTAGTTATGACATATGATATAGTATTTCATGCCACCTGGTTACAACAGCGCGTAACAAAAGAAAGAAGGGAATTTTACTATGCAAATGTTTTTGCTTGCACCGCCATATTGGCAGGTTCAATTCTCCCATTTCCTGCATCATGGGCAGAGGCCATTCTGCGGGAAAAGACAACGTAAATTCATTCTGAGACGCAGCTGTTTAAGATAAGGATTGCACGACGCTACACAAGCCAAGTGTTGACACACAGCTGATGGCAGTGAACTATTATGTTGCTCGGCGTGCCTTTGAAACTAGACGCGCCTCTGCAGTAACTTTATCAACAAGTGAAGACAGGTCGATAAGGGCTACAAAATTACTGCGAAATTAGACGTCACCAATATAAACTATTTTTACAAGTCCCCTTATCCAGAGGGCTTATTAGCGTGCGAGACGGCGAAGTGATAACTCACTCTACGAGACGGAATAGGAGGGGAGGGGAAGCATCGGCTAGAGTCCATTCACTACTGGAACAGATTCATGAAAATCAACCCTTAAAAAATCACTCTAGTCATTAGCTGCATGAATAGCTAGTAAAAGAAAAGTGGCGGGTGCGGGTACTGTAATAGCTCCCGCCACTTTTTTTACTAGCTAAGCATGTAGCTAATGGCTAGGGTGTTTTTGCAAAGGTTGATTTTCATAAGTCTGTTCCAGTAGTAAATGGACTACACACACCAGGCTTTATGACTACAGGATACTGACGCCCAGGAAGCTGATACAAAAACCCTGTGGAAAACAGCGATAATTTGGTATTTTATTTGTCAGAATCCGTCCTATCTTCCATCGCAGTCTGGGTGCTTGCGCACGTGCAATTGCGCCGGAACAGTTTCCGTTACTTCTTTGAACAAATAATTTCCTTTGGCGCCAAAATGTGACCGCCTGTGTGCAGAGCTACAGTAGAAAACGTTTCACCGTCCAAAGAGTCTGCGTGAGGTCTGCCTACGAATAGCGCCTGTATACGGTTTCAGTTCGTCCATTTCTCACTAAATCACGTGATAGTTAAAATGGCTCAAACGGGTGTTTTCACGGTCATTTTTAGGTTTGAACATTCGGGTACATAAAGTTAATAAAGGAATAGGGACGCGCATCAAATCTTTATTTTCATTATTACGCCATGAAACGGAAGGGTCTCTGCTGAAAGTCTCGTAGAGGCCGGTCATTGAAGGCAAGACTGCAAGCATAGAGGCGATGAGAGTTGATGCGGATGTCTCGGTCACTCCTAGCGCCCCCACGCTTTTAGGCCTCAGAAGCGCAAAATTCCTTCAACCAGGCGGCCACCGTAAGGACCAAAGTAGTCTGCAGCCACGAAGTTTAAATGAAGAATCAATGCGAAAGAAATCCCTTCTCAATGAATCAGTTTTAAAGATAATTATTCAAAATCAAAAATATTAAACGTGACATTCTCAGGGAGTACTGCCAAGTTTAAAAATTGTTTAAGCGAGGGAGCGATATGGGCGACACTACCACGAATTTTTTTCTGCATCAATACACTTAATATAGATAGGGATACAGACAATTTATCTTTACTGAAGGTCGGCAGAGTTTATTTTCTTTACGACCAACTAAAAAATATTGTTACGCGCTGATGCGAGCTCCATGCGCGGTCCGGGTCTGTGAAGGCGACAACCCCCCCCCCCTTTTTTTTTTCTTTCAAAACACAGACCCGCTCGCTGCCTCGTTGCTCGCCTCAGGTTGGGGGGAGGGGGATGATTGACAGATGACCTGGCTCGTGTCAGCTGCTCCTACTCAAAGCTGGACAAGGCTATGCGTTTATAAAGAATGCGCAAGAATATTCTATAAACTAGGTCCCTCGACGCAACTCGGCATTTAGAGAAATTTTTGGGCAATGGCCTAAGACCCTATAAATACAAGCCACAGCTGAACTGTCGGCGGCCTCTTTGTGGAAGACAATTAGCTGAGTGCGGTAATCTAGTGACGTGTAGTGGACAGACGACGATGGGAGATTGCGAGGCGATGAGGTATCTGTGGTCTGAATGGAAGAAAGGGCGCAAAACCAGACGAGTGAAGGCTACTGTGCGCGAGGGCGCTCTGAGAACTCCAAAATATTGCGGACTGGCGGGACCTGGACTAAACTGAGGTGGGACTGAATGGAAATTTAATACGTATTTTATTGTAAATATTGGAACTGTCAAATATGAACATATAATTTGTAAAAGAATTACAAAGGTTTTGATACACTGTCTATTTGGACTGATTTTTAATTATTTAACTATGTATATTTCTTTTAGGTAATTGTAAAATGTGTCTTATTGACGTCAATAATTGTAAACAGCAAGCGATATTAATTTATTGTGAGATGTTGAGTCGAGAAAATTTTGTTTGTAACTATTGTAAATAAAGTTAGGAAAAAATAATAAACTATTTTATTAAAGTAAAACCTCCATTGCTTAACAAACTTGATTTAGCTCATTGGCCGAGAGAAAATTGTAAAAATATGTTGGGATGCCTAAACAGTGATCATGTGCAATCGTTAACATTGTATAAATTCACGATTGCAATTATCTATATCTACACTACTAAATAAAATAGAAGTGTCTGTGATTTTCGAATTTCGCACTTTTAACTATTTTTTCAAATAGTTTAATTGATAACTAAGCCATATCCAATGTTCACTTTTTTCGTGTGTCTGTCCGAACGGATTTAACTCAAAAACACCGTAACGTATTGACATCAAATTTACACAGTATATAGATAACCCCAGGACCAACTTAGCCTAGTGGCAAGAGCACCCAATAGTGGGGCCGCAGCTGGTCAGGGGCTAGAGCACCCAATAGAGGGGCCGCAGCTGGTCAGGGGCTAGAGCACCCAATAGAGGGGCCGCAGTATCTCAGTGGTTGGAGCACCCGAAAAGGGGGCCGCAGTATCTCGGTGACTAGAGCACCCAAAAAAGGGGGGTGGGGGCGCAGTAGCTCAGTGGCGAGAGAACCCACCCAAAAAAAGTGGCTAGATCAACTAAAAGTCCTAAAAATCACGCTAACATAAAACATGTGCGAAGCGATGGCAGGGTGTAATTTAATAACTCCATTAAACCTGAAAGAAATATTAGTATTTTAAACATAAAACCTTAATGAAACTATGGTGGGCTTTATTTTAATAACTTTATAAAAATATAATGCGAACGAAGTCGCACGGGTCAGCTAGTATCATATAAAATAGTACATGCCAATTGTTAATTCATGTGCATAGATTGAAATAAATCCAGTGCCAACACATTCAATAATGACACTTCTGACACGTTAACATACACATATATACAGGGTGTGTCTAATATTTACGGTTAAAACTGTACAGGCAGTAGAGGATTCTAAAGCGAATATTTGAGATAGGGCAGGAATGGTCGAAAATGAAGTTTTATTTTCATAAACAACTTACAACTCAGAGCAATTGTTCAAAGTGATGACTATCATTCTAAATACATGCATGACAACTGCGCATGAAATTTTGCCGCACACTCTCAAATCACTGGTGACGACTATGTGTCCCCAACGGAAAAAAAATCCAGCGGACTGAGATCCGGCGATCGCGCTGATCATGGGACAGGGACTCCCCTTCCAATCCAACGATTCAGAAATTTGTTGTCCAGGTGATCGCGGACGTCAACGAACGGGGCTGGCACTCCGCCGAATTTCAGCCACACCCGTTGACGAGTAATGCTCCCTCTTCGGCAACCAGGCATGGATTGTAAACAGTTATAAAATGCCGCCGTTGACACATCACAGGCGAGCTCGTATTGTGTACTAAACAGCCCAGGGTTTCGCGGGCCATCAAATGGGAGGTTGGCACTTAAGAGCACCTGGCCTGTATATAATGGAGGATGTATCTACTAACTTACAGAATCGTGCAACGATATGGGGATAGTGCGTGCCGGCCTTCAGCATTTTTATATTTTCGCTTTTGCGTATTTGAGCGAGCATGTGACCCATAAGTACTCCGAGAAGATGACCATCTTCTCACAATTCTACCTTTCCCACTACACTTCAAAATATGCAGAACCGCTTGACCGAGGAGGTACACTCGTGGTCGTGGTGGAGGAGGGTCTTTTACCATTCATGAAGTTGCGGGAATCCCCAGCCTTTATATATATATAAACCCACATGTTTCTACTGGCCATTCGTTCTCCATTCCGAACGCCAGTTGCTGAATAAGTCTCTTTGATTCCCTCGTATACGGGTGAGAAAATGATCGCCTCAAGACGAATAAAATCGCACATGCCTGACCAAACAAGGGTTTTCCACAGCCCTCTGTTGGACAAACACCCCAAATGTAGTGTCAGATATGACGTCGGTGTCGAGGCAGTGGACAACACGCTTTAGAAGAGATGTCCCTCAAACGCAGTAAACCAGGGCAAGCATTGGTCGCGAGGCACGTTGCAGGCGGTCAGAAAAGCAATTATTGTACGTGCTTGTATTTCTTTCCGGGAGGTCTGGGGAACGGCCCGAGTGTGGGGGCGACAAGAAGATAGAGCTCGCTGCAGACTCGCCACTTCCGAGAGGAAACCTTTAGCTCTATTGCAACGGTTATATCTGAATTATAATGTTGTCAATGAACACGCCATTCTCCATTTGATATCTCGAAAAGAGGAATGGGAGTTAAGGAAAAAGATTCTTAAAACATAAATTACCACTACAAAACAGATACTTGTAATCATACATTTTACAATAATTGACCTCACTGAAAGTATTGCGAGCAATAGGTAGTGCAATACAAAAACTTAACGAAAGACTGCGAAGTTCCCACAGTTCATTAATGCATGCAAGGATAGAAGAAATGAAAATAACTATAGTCCATTCCCCATGGGAAGCAACTTTCTCGGAGCCCTGCTAAATATATACTTGCAGACCAGTTTCGTATCCTTCCGCCAAATGTAAACAAACATTGCCATGTGACTGCCATGTGGCATCTGTCAAAATCAATGTTTACATTCCATTGTGCGTACGTATGTTCGTATACTTTCGCTACTAAAAATAAACATTGAAATATGACTTCTACTTTTATACCTGTCAAATGTGTTTACTGTTTACAACTTTTCAAAGAATCCTGTCATATTCCAAAAACCATTCGGTATGAATATTTACAGTTTAGGCCTCTAACATTATTTAGGTCAGCTTTATGATGTTTTAAAAATTCCTGAAATGAAGACAATTCTTACGGTTATTTTACATTAACATATTTGTTTTCCACGACGTAGCTCAATACATGTAATGCACATTAGTATTTTGCCGTGACTGTATTTAACACTGTTACAACTGCGAGGCAAAGGGCTGTACTAATTGTAATTATCCTTTTGTTATTGATATGTGTTGGGTCATTTCTCTAAAAGGACGGCCTCAGTTGGAATAAACATTAAAACGAAGGAACAACCAGTGAAAAAGACACATTAAATTCAAGAACGCAACTCGTGTTACTCATTTTTGTCATACAAACTTAAAAGATATCTGAGAACATGCACACAAATAAGCCCACGGTAACTTTTATTCAGCTCATATTTCTAACAATTGCTACTTACTGTTTATTAGGTTTATTGAAATTTATCGGGCTGGGCTTAGCATTTTTCTTCTGGAATTGTGGCAAATTACGTTACACGACTGTCTTTCAAACCCCTTAGGGCAAATGTACAACGTTGTAATAAATAAACAGGCGTGGATGTAAATAAATAACTTCGTCATAAAAACAGTTCACATATAAAACGTATAAATAGTGCTAATCAAACATTTGAAATCACGCACACACAGGGCCAGCGTATCGACCATCATGCACAAAAGCACGCTATTTCACAGCCGCAATGATTAACGAAACACACGTCAAAGTATATTTATTACTGCCGCGGAAACAGATTTATTACAACATTGTAACTTGTCCAGGTAGGTTTAAAAAACACAACGTCTACAAATGTGATGTATTAATTTGAAGTATTTTTCGGAGTAAGAATAATTTCCGCTTCGTTTGACAAAAAGCAAAACGCCATGTCATGACTCGCCACGTCTACCAACTTCACTTGGTAACTGCCCGGCCATCATATATAAATATATTTAAATTAAGTATTCAAACATCAAAAGCTCTTTTCAGTTGTAAATTACAAAATTCAAAGATCATTATTTTGCTGTAATAAGTATGAAATATGCTACATTTGAAAATATTTATAATTTCATTGCTTACTAGTGAAGTGAAATTTCCCGTGTTTGCAAGAGACGAAGAAAGAGAAAGAGTGCGACAAGCCTAGCCAACAGACAGTTTTTTCAATTGCTTTCTCGCTCGATTAAACAACTTACGGCCTACTCACGATATTTTCCGCTGTTATTTTAAACTGTAAAAATGAGATGTTGCCATCGGGGCTACTTAAATATTTCGACAGGCATAGTTTAATTTACAAATAGTATACTAAAAAACGAGGTTAAAATAATATTTTAACTGTGAACTATTTCTTACCGGTCGTTGCCAACACGTCGCTGCACGCGCTGTTGTTAATTCATATTAAAAAAATAAATAAATATTACAAGTTATAGAAGACACCAAGGTAAAGGTTCATTTATTCAATAATACAGTATTCTAAAGTTAACTACAGTGTTACATATTTGTGGAATACAGGTTATTAAAAAAAACAGGCGACATGTTATGCATACAGTGTTTTTTCAAAGGTTGATTTTCATAAGTCGCTTCCAATCGGGAATGGACTATACGAAATTCCATTAAATACAAGAAAATGACCTAGGTCTTAAGTTTCCTCGCAAACACAGGATATGTACTGTGCCCCAAAAAGTACTGGCACACTTCACATTTTCGAGGCTTGGTAATGAGAAAGTCTGTATATTTCAGTAATTAAATACATGCAATAACTAATGTAGCTACATAACATAAAAGTATTTCTGCACAAACTGCCTGTCAAAACAACCTTATCTTTTCCGACAACAAAAAAGTATTTGCACACACAACATAACAGTGCCCTTTGCTAGTACAATATGCATTATCCTTGGGAATAGTAACACCTTGCAGACGTCGTGGCATACTGCTGATCAAATGCTGTACCTGTACTGGGGTGCACTAAATGTTCCTTCTGTTTCGGACTCGCAGTTACTACTGCCGTACAACTGCATAAAACCAATAATTGAATTGTAAACAACCTCACGTGGGTACTGCGTTAGATGGCACTGCATGTTGTGCAGAAAAGAGAAGTTTGTTTGCTATAATACATTTGTTATGCACAGGCATTGTGTAGAAACATATGTCACGTACGTTAGCAATTACGGGCGTGGTTTACTTAAATATAAGGCTCTCCAAACTAGCATTAAAATGTGGGCGTGCCAGTACTTTTTGGGGCAGCTGTAGTCTGAGGGAATACAGAAGGGAGGGATTTTTCCCAACAAAAAGCTGTCGGCGTAAATAGGCTAGGAGTCATGATTTATGACAAATATCACACACGAGCACATGCGTTCTCATGACGTACTTGCAACTCACGGCTTACGGCGCAAAGGCGGGAAGCACACTGCAGTCGAGACGGCAGCTTCTGCACACTTGAGCAGAGCAGCATAGACGGGGCGGGCCCTTCACGGCCCAGTTGGAGAGGCCGGGGCCTTGAGCCACATAGCGGTAGCCCTTCAGTTGACGAGCAGACCAGCAGCCACCACATCCGACATCCCACCAATTCTGACCCCCCTCCCCCGGCCATGCCCTGGAGTGCTGAGGGCGACACCGGCAGAGACATACGCCAAATTCTTCACAGACTCTTAGCGCAGTGAACTCAACAGTATTGTAGAATAGCCACCCTATTATTTAAAGGGAATTTCCTGAGAGAAAAAAGAATTGCTACGCCTGACGATTACGTCTTAGAACATCATAATGAAGCATTACAGCGTGCACTTCTAAAACTGTGATATGAATTCTCGGGAAGATGAATCTCTCGCAAATTAGATATCTATAACAGTAGGATAATCACATACGTGGGTGATGCCTTGAAAGTACCATACACGAATAGTCTGAAATGTTCTATATTTTCGTTGATAAGCATTTTGGGCGAACCTTCACTTGTTTCCCAATACCGGGTTTTCAAACACACTGAACAGCAGTTCATATTCGCAAGTTAGGTGGCCGGCTTAAGGCAGTCATAATTACACATAAAGAAGGCCCATACAAATCAAAATTAATCTATTATGAAATGCTTCTTGCATCTTATTCGTAAAGGCACCACAAAAAAATAGCATTTTTACCTACCCTCTACTTGCGGACTGACTAGGTTATGCGGGATCCTCAAACCCCTCGCTGCAAGGTACAAAACATATTAGAAAGTTAACACCTAGTGTCACATAGGTGAACTGTAAATGTGTTCCTTCACACATTTATTTTATAAAATGTTAATATGGGCAATTTATCTTCCAAAATATTTACAAAGGGGGCTAGATATGTATATCGTAAAGTTAAAATTGTTGTCGTCTGCAATCCGTTTTTTGTATGAAAATAAGAATACAATTTGGCGTGAATTTAACATATTTGTGTTTATAATTAAATGCGTGTGTTATTCAGTATCTATGAGATTCCCAACTGACGAGCTTTTATAAACCTGCATGTGAAACACTCGGGTGTTAAGAATACGTTAAAACAGTATTATAACGTCCGCCCGAACTGTTTAATTGATACGAGTAGATATATTAAGCAGCAAGTAATAGCTTCCACGACTAACATTCCAGGTAAATAATTTAGGGGAAAATTATATTCTGCATTGAACGGGAGGATGCAGTTTTATGGAATACATTGGCATCACCTATGGATTGTGTTTTCAGCATTCTATATTGCGTTCATATCAGTGTAGGCATTTAAATTTGATAAGCGATAAATTATATTTTCCAGTAAGCAAAGCAGTAGATCTTGCCAAACGTTAATGCCAGTGTTTTTTTTTTTTTTTTTTTTGAAACTGTGGCTGGATGAAGTTTTACGAAACTCGCATCGAATGACAAAATATTACCGTGGACGCACAGTGACTCGAAAAAGGCATTCTTAGCGTGTGTATTTGAGGCAATGTAAAGCCACAAATCCTACGCAGTCAGAGGAGCGGAATAGCATGACCCGTTGTACTAGTTGATAGCACTCCAGCGCGTCAGAAGGGCGAGCACACAATGGGAATGATGTGATAGTCAAATAATATCCATTCAGCGCAGGTGTAACCTTGTTTGGTCTGGAAACACCAGTGTTAACGACTTTCAGCAGTTGTGCGTACAAAGACGGGTTCCTTCACATCAATTTCCATACTGTTGTGGTATAGAAACGTAGTGGTAGAATGGGGCGCAAGAAACGCGATCTGTCTGTGACGCGACACGAGGAATTTGTTTCATTATAAGCAAGGAAAATTATCGTGAGAAATAACTAAACCCCTCTCCGTTTGTTTTGGAATTATCAGTTACATACTGAAAAAGTACAAAGAAACGGGGGCAACAGAAAATAAACGACGATCCGGACGCCCAAAAGTGCTTACGAGCCTTGTCACGTCAGCATGTAAATAATCATTCCGAAGCGCAACATCTTTGGCGGAAGAGATCGCAAATAACATCTACACACTCGTGTTAAGTACTCAAAATGTACAATATGTATTTATATGATGCCAATTTTCATGGAAGGACAACCAGGAAGAAACCAAATATTTATGCAGTAAACGCATGCTATTTGTTAACGAGTACCATGATAAGCCTAATGAACTACGGAATACGGAAACGTTAATACATTCGGTAAACTGTGTGTGTAGCGAAGTCCAAACACGGAATTGTCTCAATAGATCATACCTACAGTCGAACATGGAGAAGGAAGAATTATGGTTCGGGGGTGCATGACGTCTTCTGGAGTTGGGAATTTAAATTTTATGGAAGGTGTTATGGATGCCACCAACTATATGTGTGTGTTGCGCCATAACATATCAAACAGCGCAGAAGCTGGGTCTGGCAAACAGGGGTTTTTCTGTTCCAACAGGACAATGACCCTAAGCACACTGCCATGAAAACATGAAAACTAAGGTGTGGTTATTGTATAATGCTACACGACGGCTTCTAAGCCGCCCCCCGGGCATAGACCCCGACGTCAGCACAATAGAGCATTTGTGGGAGTATCTAGATAAACAGATAAAGAAATACCACCCTTCAAGCACGCTAGCTCTGCAAAGGCTGCTTTTGGAATAGTGGTCCAAAATTTCCCCCAGCACACACCACGTCTCGAGGCAATCATCCGTGCTATTATAAAAGTATGCACACGAAGTATAAAAAAATTGATGTGCTGCTGCAGTGTACCACAGCGTGTTCTATCTGTGACTGTATGAATACTTTGAGTTGACAAATATTTTGGTATTGTTTCATGTATAGTTCTGTTATTGTGTTATGTGTACGGGGAAACACAGTACAGTAATATGATTTGTAATAGAATGTAACCTTGCACCTTAGTTATCCATTATATTCATATTCAACTTGGAGCACAAACTATGGGCGTATGAATACTTTTTTGAGTGGCTGTAAAATTTTGGATTTATTGTTTTAGTTACTTGCAATGTCAATGTAGCTAACAGCAACGACCGCCATTTGTTTGTGCGTAGTTTTGTATTGGAATATTAGTTTGCGAGGTCTTTCTGCAATGTAATTCTACTCGTAAATGCTGTTATTTGTCGCTCCTTTAGCAAAAGGATGTTGCGTCTGATGACGCAATCCGTCGCGTCTTTGTGAATCCAACTATAGTCCATTCACGGTTACTCTCAACTTTTCTGAAGCCCTATTAAAGTTCTACTTTCACAATATTCTTCCGCCTCAAGCAAAAAAAAAACCGTTAAATATAAAATAACATCAAAAGGAACAACGCACCGTATTCGTGAGCACTCAGTGTCAAAATAGTTTTCATAAGAACAAATCTAGGCATTGCCAACACACATGTTTTCTCCTCGTTCTTATTCATAATAATTATACAAAAGTATAAAACGCTTGTAATAAATAACACTTAGGAAACAACCGAACACTTCGTACATGGGGTGATTTTTCAAAAGGTTTGATCAAAAAATGTGAAGAAACCGCGAAGAGCCTATCTACTTGCACTGCAGGTGGGGTGCGGCAGGTTGGCAGCACTGACGCGGAGACCCCCTGAGCCGGCAACTGGGGCAGGTAAACACACCAGGTGGCGGGCGGCCAGCCACCAGCTGCCTCGGCGCACAGGCAACACATGACCCTTCTCTCCACACTACACTCACCTCACCAACCTAGTCCTATACGTAACAAAAACTACTTACTTGGAGGGTGTCGGACGGGGAGTGGCATTTGAGGTGCACGCCTCCTCTATACTGGCTACAGTCGGCGCCAAATGCCCAAGACAACGCGCCTAGAGAAAAATTTGCTTTTTTGTGTGTAACTTCCCAGCAAGTTTGATGGTACTTTTACATATGCTCATCTTGCATATAAAATAGGAGATAATACTGCGTTTCTTTCAAAATGTTGGCCCTTCCGTTAAAGTCCAATATTAATATCTCCAGAGTTTCATGTTTTCAAAGTTTTCTCATGTAGTTTACCACAATGTGTGTTAAATTTTAAGAACATATACAACAGAAACAATTTCGCGTAGATATTAACGCTTCGGGCCCTCAGAAAGATTATATTTCAGACGCATATTGGGCACCTCTCGACATACTGAAGCCTGGTTCTATCAAACCTGCAGCTCCCTGGTTTAAACAGGGGATCAATGCTACGGAAATTCCCGCTCGCTGCATCAATTTCGAGATAAGTGTTCCGAAGAAAAAAGTGCAACACAACTTTCTCGGAGAATACTGCAATCTGTTATATATATTTATGTAAATTTTAACGTTAAATCTTCGAGAAAAATAAAATGTACGAAGATTCCATAACGCGCCAGTATTCCTTGAAAAAGTCACGTAGAACACTACCTACTTGCTTGAAGCTGTTATCCTTGCATACAATGCCTAATGTTAGGTTTTAGGCCCGCATGCAGAGAATAATCCAGAAGCCACTACCACTAGAAATAAAGGACAATCGTCACTAGATGGCTAGTTTCATATGCTCAGCTACATTAAGTGTTAGTCCGCCTTATTTCTTAAATGTATAAATCTAGTCGCCGAGAGTGGCCTTCCTAAATTGGGAACTAGGAGATTTCTGTTTCATGACGATCGATTTTAAGAGTTTTACATCGCATATGGGTGAAAATCTACACATTACAATATATTTACAGAACTGAAAACCTAGACATAAGACTAATTCTCGATTTAACAGTTGCGTTTCTCGAACGTGACTTTATATTTCGTAAGCAGCATTACCAGTTACAGTCCAGTCACTACAGTGACAGTGCAAGTAGTACACCTAGTACGAACCGACATTAGATTGGAAATTAATATTACCGCTTAATGAAAATTACTGGCAACCCACTTTATTTAATGCATTACGTATATCCAGCTTTTTAGAATCTATAAAAAATATGCATCATTTCTATGATAACTTAATAAAATGGTAAACACTACAAAAATTGCAGATTTGACGCCACAGTGAAATTGGTACACTGCCCAATACATCCCCCCCCCCTCCCCCACTAGGACAGACTAAAAGGCGTGTCATGTTGGGCAAACTCATTGTGAACCACACATGCCTTCGTTCAGTGCAGAAAGACAAGCATTACATTCGCATAAGCTTTCGTAGATGAACATGTAATGTGAATGAGGCCAAACGTCTGGGGCGGTGAGATAACTGGTCATTTTGCATTACCAAATGAGAAATTTCTGCGTGCGATCGGCGAAATTGTAAATCGCAATAATTATCATCCTTCCTCGTGTATGAATTAATACATGCGGACTACGTGCTGCTTATCAACATTCCGTATGTTTTGAAATCCGCTCTAGATATCGGCCACTTTGCTTTACAACCTCCATAAATCAGCCAAACAAGAGTGAAACTATTTCTAATCAGAACCATACTAATGCGACATCTAGTAGAAGACAGTGCACTATTTCTACCAAAGCATGATGGGCAAAACAAAAAACCAGTGATTACAGAACAGCGCACCCTGCCAGCTATTTGAAGCAAAGTCAAGGTTAAAAATTTTTTTACAGCTTGATGACAGCTTAATTATGAAAAACATACTTCAGGGCCAACGCAGTTAGTACAAACGGAATTTGGGTAAACGGAGTAGTACAACGGAATTAGGCGATTCGCTTTTAGGGTAAACTAAGTGTACTCAACCAGAGAGGCTAGGACATCGACCACAACACTCTTCAAAGATAAACTCATAAAATCAATTCGTCCAACGTGAACAGCGCAAGAGTCGAGATAGGTTTATCGCGCGGCAAGCCTTTGTAAATCTCCACGCGCTTCTTGGACAACGGCGCGCCTGACAACATTCTTTAGCTCTCACGAGCAGGAAGTGCAACGGAGGCGATGCAGACCCGCAAGCATGTGACAATATAAACATACTTAAACGTCAGCAAATTTTAGTTTTCATAAACTGAATTTTTTTTATAGTTTGCATTTTAGCCCTGCCCAGGTATAATTTTAATTAATTTAATGTTCAAGCTGAGATGGTAGTCAAGAGTTTAGACACCAGATTATAGTCAGAACAGAAAGTATTCATACATGCATACATTTCATTTTTAAAATGCATATTTCAGCACATTTCCTGTATGCATTTAATTTCAAAAGCATTATTAGTTTTTCTGAGAATCTTAATAGACAGATGATTTAGACACCACGAAAACGGGATACGGGAGCGGAGCGAGGCTCCGGCCGCCATCTTGTAACTCCCATCTATCCCTCAAAATCGGTCATTCTTTCCTTAAAACATACCAATCCCCCCCCCCCCAAATAAAACACAATGCCCTAGAACATTCAATAGGGACCCCCAAAATCCAATTTTCAAACAATTTTAAAGATTTTAGGGGGCTTCTTTTACCTACAGGCCTCCACCCCTCTCACTTAACCCCCCCCCCCCCGAGCTAAGCTCATCTCACTTCCCATCCCCAATTAAGAAAAATTAATGAAAAACACACAAATTAAAATAAATATTTTAAAATTCAAATACATTTTTATAATGACATATGTATTAAGTGTATACTAGTATTTTCTAGACGCATACGATCGTGATGTCACATTGATTACATATGTAATGATTTAAGATGTAGACTATGCCCCTACCCGCTGCCCAGCATCTTTCCCACACTGCTCTCGCAGGTCACGCAGAACATCTGAACAAATAGAACATTTATTTTTAATTAAAAATCTGTTAAAAGAAATTTTAATGTGTAAATTTCACATTTTTCCGCAAAACCACTCAAAAAAAACGAACCCAGCTAATTACTTATACACCTGCTGATGTTGAGGTTGCCATATTACTTTTTATAGGCGAACGGTACATCAAAAAAAAATTGTGTTTATTATTAGATATAAACATTTTTTAATATCTATTTTTTTAAGCGGTGCCGAAAATGTCCGTAGAGGACAGCAGAAGAATGCAACAAGTTCTGTCAAATTCATTTCCGGTCTCCTATCTTAAGACTACAATGTCGGAATTTGCACTCTGCCTCATCTGTTCTGTTGACATAAATATGGTACACAGATTATTTCAAAGGCCTGATTCTGCACGGTACCGGGCAACTGGAGTATGTACGTGCATTCGCTTTCATGCTGTTTTAATCTACACGATGTCGGATAGCGTAAGTAAAAATGCGCGGGAATAGCAGTGTTAGTATTTTGAAAGGCATGCACCTGCACAGCGTCGGGTATTTGCACACATGCAAGGGTACGTGCTTCCAGATAGCTTTTGCAATCTACACGATAATATATATTATAAATATATATATATATAACTTAAAAAAGACGCGCCTGTCATAACAGGCGACGAGTGTAAGCGACAACACGATGCAACTGCACGGGAAATGTGCTGGGCAACAGGTACGGGAATACCTCTTAAAATACAAAATGGTGGTCCTGACATTGAGTTGCATAATCTATATGGCAACACGATCATAGCCATTGATATATGACACTTAATACCTATGGCCGCAAATATTTTAATGATAAAAATATATGTAACTAAAAAAAGTTTTAATGTTTGTGCTTTCTGGATTGGGGATGGTTGGAAGGGGCTAGGGTGGGGTGAGAGGTGGAGACCTGTGGGTAAAAGACCTAAAACCTGTAAAATCGATTGAAAATTGGATTTCGGGGATTCCTACTGCCTGTTCTAGGGCATGGGGTTTTTTTTAAAGGGGAAATTGGGAAATGTAGCGTGTTTTAAATGAACGGATTTTGAGGGGGGAGGGATAGGGAAATTTCTCGATGGCGACCGGAGCCTCACGCCTCTCCCGGGTCCTGTTGTCCTGGAGTTTACGTCACCTTATCTACTAATCTTATTTGTCTAGTCAGTGAACAACTTGAAATCAACCCCGTAGCTTCTCTGTTATGTAATGATTTCGGTTGCAGGCTGTATGATGATGGTACAGTATTCATAACCATGCGAGTTAAGTAAACAAAAGAACTAATCTCCGACGATGTTAACCAGTCTAACCAGTTGTGTCTTCTGTTGTCAATAGAGCACGTGTTTTTGCCGAAGCAGCAGCAAATCCAGTAGTATATTTAACGTAAATATGAAAATGGGAAAGAAAATAAGAGATATTTCACAAGAGGAAGGCAAACTTAATTAAGCTGCACAATCTAAACCAAATCATCTTTCACCTATAGGCCTCCTTGCGATTATCCAGTCCATAATAGATAAAGTTGTGTACAGATTTATACTTCCCAATATGCACAGATGGGGCCGACCTATATTCTCACTCCATAAGACAAATGCTATATCATTCAGCTGTCTAAGCAGAACCCAGAATAAGTGCCTACAAGATATCATTTTGCCAAAGGGAAAGGAGTGTTGAAATTTCACCTAGTACTGTGTGTGCCGTAGTTAATAGTGTTGAGTACCATGGCAGGGTTCCACGTGGGAATTTCTGAATGAGCGACATAAACAGGAAAAAGTGCAGTCTACTACAGGAAGCAATGCGTGGGGAATTATTTTTAACTTCTTTACTAAATTGAAATTTTACTCATCAGAGATACTTATTGCACAATGAAATTTAACAGCTTCGACTTCTTAATATTACCTACTATGAATCAATCCATCAATTGTTATAACTGTTCGCTATTTTACAATTCTTATTACACACGATTCTGATTGGCTGAGCCCATCAAAACAAATTTTAGAACCCGTCCAATCTCCAATTTTCAAAATGTTGATGAAAACTACAGCTATCCAACTCCTCCAGACAAACATGGCGGCGATAATGACACTTCGGTAAAGGTCACAAACTGCCACTTAATTTGACCAAACTTATTGGAAGCGGTTAGACGATAGAAGTAATCAATATCTACAGCTGCACACTAGCTGGAGCATATCGTGCAAGCTGTTATGTTCACATACCGATAATGAAGGGATGATAAAGTTCAGGGGAGAGGGGAAGGCACAATCCCCGGACGCAAAGTTCATTGGAAATATGTGGCATATCTAGAAGAAAGAATAAGAATGCAAATTCGAAGAAAAAAGATCTCAAGAAGGCATTAGTAGAAGGATGATATAATATACCAGCAGGCAACGAATAACTAAGAAACATCAATCCCACGATGTTTACGAAAGTCACAGGAAATAGACCCCTAGAAATGTCTGTGTATTGCAGACGGATACTTGTTTGGGTGAAATTATGCGTGTACTTTCTTTATGTTCACGTATTACTGTTCACACAGGAGAAAAATGTTACGTACATTTTTTACGGTATCTATTTAACAGTAAATAATTATGTGTTAATATACTTACGATAGTATACTTTTTTTCTGTCAAATATATATCCGTAAACATTAAGTCTGTGGAAAGACAAATATATTTTTTGAACTACTGTAGTACTAGAAGTGTCACTCAGATTTTGGATGTGGAGGGGGCATGGTTTATGGCAGGCCATGTAGTATCTTTACCTTTGGTATACCTGTATTTTGACAGTATCTGAAAACTATTCAAAGATGAATACAGAGGCGGACATCGTTCAGAAGCGCAATTCTCCGGAGTTCCCAATTCCTTTCTCCACTACGGCATATCTCCTCCCTTTTCCTAATTTTAATCATCACAAGGCTCTGGAATGGCCTGACTGGTTCTTGGGTGCAATTAGGAACAATACATATGGACACAAGACAAAAAATTTCCATTTTCAATACGACTGCATACCTGACGTACTACGGTGTATTAAGTGTGTTCTTTTCGCACAGCAGCGCACTGGACTCTGGGGTAATAGTTTCGAGGGAAACGATGTTTCAAGCACACTCCAAAGCAGTTAACGTGCAAGGCAGGCGTGTAAACCAACCAATCAACTGTTTGTTAATAACTATTAACTCCAAGGAGCTGAATGTGGATAGGCGCGTTTGTGCACGAAGTATGTACGCCAATAAAATCCACTATGAATTGTTGAGTCCATACGCTGTTTCACAGCGGGCTGCACGGTCACGTGCCGCGCTGCCATTCTTAGCAGGAGAAGGGATTGAACTTCCGTTCCCGTGGACCACGCGGGACAAGAGGTAGGGCAGAGGGTGAGAAATCTCGCAGCCGCGCAACAACCGCGCAATCGACATGACATGCTCTACTGGCCACCCGTTCCCCACCCCGACTCGTATTGGAATCTTGTGATCATCGGGCTACATTATAAACGAAGCCTACACTCCCAATACTATCTTTATATGTTTGTCTTTATGAAGATGGAGGGAGATCGCGGGATAAAGGTCTGAATACTTGCCCCACAACATTGCACTTCACCCCTATCGACAATAAGAACAACTGCCAACGCCGTTCCAGATCTCGCGCGTTGAGATGTACATACTACCGCCAATTTATGTAACAAGCCTTGGACATTATCGTGTTGTCCGAGTTTCCTGTGTTCAAGTAAAAAGCTAAAAACACGAGCCCTCGGAGCAACAACAAAAGCCTGACGAACCGTTTTTGGTTCCCCAGTAATCGATGCTTTGACATGTTATCTGTTCGCGTAGTGTGTTGGAGATACAAACTTTGCAACGACCAGTTCCTAAGGCTCGTTTAATTCAACACTATTTAATTCTACAGTACACAAAATATCAGTTGAAAAGGGAACACGGTTGAACAAGAAAATGCTCCGAATTACTCAAATCGGTGGAAAAAATAAATTTCCTAAGTTTTCTGAAAGTTCTATAGCAGACCTCAGATCTCAAAAATGTGCAAGACCATCCCAAACTTGGAGGCACTCTGCAACATGGCCGGGCGGGCTCCACACTAGATTGTTAAGCTTTTCTTGTAGCAAGATTGTTTCTTGTAGCGACTCATTGGTGGAGTCGGACGTTGGCGATGGCTCCAGTCAAAAATGTTGATGCATCCTGTATGCAGGAGAGATCAAGGGACTGCGAAGGCCAGTTCACAGCGACGAATCCTGCACCACTCGAAGGGCCAATAACGAAACGGTCAGAGGATATCATTCGAGCAAACTTGCGTATCAATGCTGCCTTGAATATGGATGTAAGTGAAGCGACCTACGGAGATTCCTGCCCAAGGCGCCGTCGACCCTCGTAACTTGGAAACGCTCGATGCTGAAGGCTTCATGTAAACACTAGCCACTTCGCCTCCACGTAAGTGTTACCGAGACGCAGGATAATGTGTACGTTACCGAACTAAGTTTTTACCCACCAATCCCCCGTAGTGTTGCTCAGATAAATCATCGGCAGCTGTACCTACTTAACGGATCTGGATGCTTGGCCAGTCAATTCTGAATCGACCTTTCACTGTGTGTACATCAGATTGATATCAGCACATTTGCCTACGGTTATTATTCTTCCACCATATACCAATGGCATATCTTTTGCCACGGCATCATACTTCAAATGCTAAGAATAATGCGCGACAAACTATCACTGCGGCATTCGGCAAAACTGCTACACAGGTGTATAACATTTAGTTGCAATTAGTATTGTGTTTAGTATAATAAGTATTATGCAATACATTTGTGTGCCACTGATTTTAAAACGTTAATGTACATTTCATTGTGTATATTTGTATTGTAAATTGACTTGTTCCATATAGGCCTTACAAATTTGAGATCTCAGAAATGCAAATAAATGAAAAATGCTCCGGTAGGTGGTTAAACCATTTCAGGAAACTTCCATGGCGACTGTTTCTGTAGGTTTGCAATTTTCCGCCCAAAATGCACAACTTCTGTGTCCACTGAAATAGCTAAGGCAATTTCACTCTTTACAAGGCTCTGTGCTCCCAAAGTCCTATTCAAACTGAAAAATGGCTTATACGGATTAAATGCATGGACTTGACGAGAAAAGCCCGGAAGAGAAACGCTTTCCGAATTATTTGCTACAAAGAAGTTTCAAACAAACGCACCAACCTAAAGACGGTCGTATAATTTGATTGAAATAAGCGCTCTTGCTGGTGGCGTGACGCGTCGGTATTCATAATCACAACTTAAGCACCGGCCAGCTCATTATCAGCTCTTATAAATTCATTTTAAAATTCATGTTTACATGCAGACACTACAAGCTGACTATCAAATGCAAACTAAAAACAGTTTATAACAGTCTTATTGTAGTATGCACTGAGGCTGTATTTTTATGCAGGTCTGGCAGTCACTCCTTAAGAACAAATTTTTTAAACCCCATTACATAGCAGTCGAGCACTTGCTTACAGGCCGAAGAAATTTCCCGCATGCCTTGTCTCGAAGCGTTGTCAAATGGTGGAAAATAAATTAATAACGTCATGGTCATAAACTGAAACCACTTAAAGTAGCAGAATATGCATTGTTTTTATCTCAGAGTATGGTATATTTCCACCTTTGCCGAAAACTAAGTATTCTATTGAAGCATGATACTTGGCAAGACAGTTCTCATGTAAAGGTTGAAGGTTCAATCTCAACCATTACACAAGTTCCCACCCCACATATCACTCTCCCCTCCCGACTTATTTCCTTCTAACTTTGCCTTTAGTGCGTTTTACAGCCTTAATGGGAGTGCGCAGGTGCAGGAACAGTTTCCTAATTGACACTTCGGAAGGGGGCGGTAGTAAATGGCACGCCAGACGAATGAAATGGAATCCAGAGGCTTCTCTCCAGCCTAAATTGAAATTTGATGACTCGAAAATTTTTAGTTACTTTGAAGAATGAATTTTGGTCAAATTGACGAATGTTAATTAGCACAAAAACACTTCACATACTCGATAAAATACATAAAAATATATACAAAACCTGCACTTGATTGTAGTATCAACAACATTAGAAATTTGTTAATAACGCACAAGTGAAAAGTATGTCATCGTCAATTTAAAAATTAAAAAAAAAAGCTACACGAAAGGGTCTCGTACCTCTTAAATTAGGCCTGTGAAGAACCAAGGTAGAAATGGAGAGGAAGCAAGGAAGTTAAATTTCGTGAAAGGTCATATTGACAAAATAACTAGTGGAAGGGAGTTTAGAAGTTACCTATGCAAAGCAGCGACAGCATTGAGCTATTAAAAAAGAAAAATCACAAACATTGAACGACTTACAATAAGGATCAAAATTCAATTCATTGAAAGCCGTGGGATCTTAATTGGAAAATTATTTTCAAAACCGCCGTAGCATTATAGTTACAAAATATTGGATGAGTAAATAAAGGTAATTTTTTTTCCGATGCGGCCCGGCTTTACTTCGAAATACAGCAAAAAGTACGCGGGATGACTTATGATCCGCCCGCGTTCAACTGTAGGATGCGACAAAAAAAAAACCAAGACGACAAGTGGTCCCATCTCCACATCTCAGATACCGCCATCGTCTTTTCGACAGTGAATAAGCATGGGGCAAATAGTACACATTCTTAAACTTTCCGTGCGTTAGGTTGCTTTGCCACCCGTGCAGACGTGTCGGTACGAACAGGACATGTATCGTTGCTTCGCGGAGAAAATACGGTACCGGCCTGACAAAGGAAAAGGATGGTGTAAGAAAGAAAGCGCGCGGAGCGTACGAGAGAACCCTCTCTGCCATTCATCCAGCTAGGCAGCGCTGTGCGGAGGGAGCTCAGAGGTTGTGAAAGGGGGAGGGGGATCCGTCAGCTACTCCAACATCACGAGGGCTTGTTTGCACGACCAGGGAGAGCCCGGCTTGGTCTCCCCGACAGTTGGGGATCTGGGGCGCGCAACCTGCAGCAACCGTGACATTCAGCCGCTGGTGTAAGATAACACGACACGTGACGCAATCATCCCACCCCCTGCTCGACAAACACGCGAGACTTATTTCCACCTACACCTGTAGCTCTTCAGGCCAATCCCCATCAACATGCCCCCTTAATATACTGGGGGGGGGGGGACATGCACTCCTATACGCACTTCCCGAACGCATTTTTTATACCGTAAATCGTTCCACGCACACAAGATCCGGTTACAGTAGGTTCAGACAGCCTGCCCTCCAGTTAAAAATAAACGCCAGCTTAAACGGGTGCATAGATACGGCGCGATGGACCGCAAGGATGCAAATTAGAATCTGTACCAATAAATTAAAAATAGAATCATGGTAGTTATGTCACAAGCGCTGCCGGCTCGATTAACAGGCGCCTGCAGACGACAGATAAGCGTTGCGCTAATTCTAACATGTGTTAAACATGCATCGCGGGCCACTACGCAGTTTTACGCAATGTCGGCAGTGTCACTGTTTCTTGTTAATTTTTTTAATACTGCAGAAAGTCAGCCGTTAGCCGATTACCCTACCTTGCAAAAATCCTCAACGTTTTACGATTATTTTTAATCTAACTAATTTGTAGTCATTACAAGAAAAACAACGAAGGGACGTAACGGCACCAGTTACCGAAGTATGTTCGTAGTACAGTGCACACGTCGCATGTCAGAAAAGTGATCAAAGCTAAAGGGGGGGGGGGGGGCAGTAAGCAACGGCACATTCTCAGACGAAGCCAATCAAGAGCTTATTGTCGGCTGACCCATTTAGTCGCTACCCCTCACTCACGCCGACGCGACAAGATCAATGCAGCCTCGGCACGACGCTGGCTTGACGCGCCAACCCCTACACCCTACGGCTCGCAGCTGTCGCTACTCGCTCCCCATTGATAGTGGAAGCCCCTTCGTGTGGTCCCCAAGGTCAATAATGGGACATGACCAGCCTCACTCTACGTCCACTTTTATCTGGTGTACAGCAATTTAAAAAAAAAACGCACACCAACTCTCCTAATCACTGCATGCATCCAGGTATAAGTTATAACATTTACACTAGTCCATAAATTTGTCCCAAACTGTGTCCGCAACGCTACTCTTTAAATGTATGGCCCCCTGAAGAAAATGCCATTCTAGAACTTACCGACGTGCCTAAAAAAAGTTATATGCGGGAATCAACATTAGGACGACATAAATATGATGTGTGTACGTGCAATCTGACTTGTGTGTTTACTATATCCAGTGTATAAACTTTGTATACTGTAATTTGACTTGTCCAATATATTTGTACAGCTATGCATTGAAAAAAATTTTACAGACGAAATAAAACAAATAGGTATACAATTACAGGATACGGTACAAGCTTACTGCAATTTATTTTCTAGCAGAACAGCGACACCGAAGAAAACATACAAAGCCAACATTACTTAGCTTCTACACAATATACGATCAATAAACAAAGCAAGCACGGAAAAATTACGCACATAAAAACTACACTACATGGGCCCACCAGTTAACAGCAGGAACGCTACGTACGTTATATCTCGCTACCATTACAATGACTTGACATGAACAAGATCGCATTTAACTGTCACCAATACCAGGTACGCATTTTTTCATTAAACATGTAAACAGAAAGTTACACCTAACACACTTGTCAGTGTTTCAACCAGGCACTAAATAAATGCCCAGAAAAAAAATTGCCCTTAGATTCAGTAACCACGCGAGGAAACACAATTTTCCGTTACAATGTTTACTACAGTGACATGCGACGTAAACTGGATAGGTATATTTAGAATGGGGGAAGGGGGGAACTGCTATAAAAAGTAGGCTCTAAACCCACAATCAAATTCCCATTTCACTGTTACGAGAAAAACATGGCGAAAGCGCTATCAGCTGAGTTGGTTTTGCCGGCAGCCACGCCACAACACATGGCTGGCTTATCCAATATAATGGAAAGCTAACATTTACTCATCATTACGCAACACGGCAATGCTAATATTCGTGCTACGATTACGTTGACGTCTTATCTAATGCAACTTCATCCGATAAAAGCACAGCAAAAGCAAAAAAATAACGAAAAGCACAACACTGTTACGCCGCCCACTCGCGGCATGGCGGTGTCTAGCGACGGGCGGGTCGTTTTGCTTACCTGCTCAAACCGCCGACTTCCTCCTGTTGGCGTCTCAGTCCTTCCAGGCGACGGTGTTGTTCTCCCGATGAAAAACTGACATATCTCAACCAACCACACAGTAAGAATATTATTTATTGTCCTCTCAAAAATAAAAAGATGGGCTGACACTTCAATCGACACAAATTCGAATAGCAAACCACGCACACGACAGCTCACAACGTTTTGTAATGGCGAGCTTTGGCGGGAAACAGCTGAAGTATTTCACAACGCCCATAATATCATTGCGCACTATATATAAACACTGGTATGAACTTAAAATTGAACCTTATCGGCATCACGCTGTCTAAATCAAGACATATAAGAGAGCATGGTTTTCTCTAGTAATCATTTACAGTTTATTTTTTGTATTTCAACGAAATGCTTGCAACATACACGGCACTACTTTTTCATGGCGGAACATCTTTACGCGCGGAGCGAACCGGCTGCCGGGCGGGAAGCAACCGATAAACATCTGCCAGCTGTTAGCCTCCACCAAGGGTCCACAAAAATAAACGTGCGTCCTACGGTTAAGCATAAATTTTGATGAGACGTTAACATGAATGAACTGTAAATTCGTTTTGTATAACTATTATGAAAAACAATGTGGTTACAACACAGTAATTTGGCGTCTGGATATCAATTGGTTTTTTTTCTCAGACATGCCGGCAAGATGTCAAGCTGGGAAGCATCACTCCTGCCATCTCGCGATACTTTTAACATCATGTGACACACTAAATGAACGCTGCCGTCACCTAGCGTGAACTCTGTGAACTACAGAAAGGAACACGACAGAAATATGCAAAATGACTCGTTGCTATTAAAAAACAGAAATACATTTAATTTTAAACTCCAATCAGTAAAGACATCATAAATGTTGCGATAAATATTTGTAGTATAGAATATGTTGCAAAAAATATTAGTAGTATAGAATTTCGAATCGACTGTGGATAGGTGTAGGCTATTAAAAAATGAACTATTCATATCTATTTATAAAAATACGTTTTAATGCATAAGCTACGCACATTTTTAACTCCAATAAATAAACATTAACAACTGACATATTGCAATGACAGAAAACATTTGCATATGTGAAAAATAGGTAATATTCAATACACTCCTTTAAATTTTAGTTTCACCCCAAAATCCTTTAATTATGACCAGAATCATTGTCTTTTTTTATGTAGTGTTCTGTTTATTTGTTCTGCTCCCCCATTCAATTGTGGGTACTCACCAATAAAAAAAAATGAACCATTAAAAACAGAGGTATTTACAACATTTAGACACATACAGCAATCTAAGGTGGAACACACACACAAACAAAGTCTTTAGAAATATTCTCATCCTATCACTATACGTATGATCACATGCTTAAAATATTCTATTGATCAGGAGACATAAAAAAAGACAGTATATCAGGCATACTTTCATTCAATAATGACCTACGGTATTGAAACATGGAGATACATTAGAAACTGCACAAACCATGCTGTCTGCGGTGTGTCCCGCAACTGTTGAAAGGTCGTGGTGGAGGAGACAGATGGCAATCACGACGATCGAGGTGGTCCCACAGATGTTCAATTGGATTGAGATTGGGGCTGTCTGGGGCCACGGAAGAACTTTAAGTCTTAATCATGCTCTTCCAGCCAAGTTGCGGAAACTTCTAGCCAAGAAGCAAACGCATTATCGTGCTGGAAGATCCCATCCTTGCAAGGAAGACAATCATCATGTACAGATGGACGTGATTGCAGAGGATGGATTCATAACCAAATAGATCAAGTGCCATCCCCATGGATGATGGGACCTAGAGAATACCGTGAGAATATTCCCCAGACCATGACACTGCCCCCACCGCCGTGTGTTCATCTAACAATGGATGCAGGGTGTCGGTTCTCCAGTGTTTCTTGCCAGACATGCTGACATCCATCCGTTCTATGCAGCTGAAAATTTGACTCGTCTGAGAAGGCTACCTGTTACCAATCAGCAGCGTTGGGTAGTACAGAGGTACGTATTATGTGAAAAACTTTATTAATTTGTTAGCGCTATCTCCCAAAATTGTGGAGCAGCAATAAATTACCTTTCTAAATTATATTCTTAAATTATTAACTGTCACCCTACCAAACTGGTTTCAATTAGTTAAATCATTCCTGAGAAATTACATAGCATTCTAAATATTTACCACTCCAAAGAAAATCACCACACAAATTTGCTGTGAATTGTTCTGACCCGTATGGAAACATTCGCCAAATGCAAAGGAAAGTTACCAGACAATGTACTCATCTAAGGGAATATTCCCAACAATGTAATATAAAATGACATGTAAAAAAGAATCTACTTAAAATTTAGTTTGTACTTTAGAAATGTGTTTTAGTAGTTTTTGAGTTAGTTGCCACTCAGTATTACACAAATAAAATTAGACATTTAAAAAGTCTCCTTCATTGCTGAGATATCAATGCATGATCAAATTTATGCATATAAAATGGTTAAAATACTGTGTAACTTTGACCTAGCCATTATGCCATTTTTTTAAGTTATTTGTATATCTTAATTAAATCTTACGTTCAATCTTTGCAAAAAATACTTATGTTACTTTGATTTACGTTACCCTTTAAGAATACATATTAAGTCTTTCAAAACCCGGTTTTAACACTTATAAGAAGTGTCTGTGGTGGTTGTACTATAACATACATAATACTACACTGACCATGTATGAATTTTACTACACAGAATCGTAATATTGCATTCTTACATTACAGGCGTCCTTAATATTAACTTACAATTGTCATGTTAATATTAAACATATTTTACTGCATGTGGAATTGAAAATTGTAGATGAGATTTTGTAGTAAAACATTATAGAACTATCAGTATAAAAGCTATCTTGTCTTTTGCATGTGGCAATCAACTTCAATTGTAATTCTTGGTATTTCAGAAACTTTTATGCCTTCAGTTTTTCAGTAATGGTTCCTGCACTGCATAATGTAGTATTGTCACAGTTAATATGCTGACAATGCAGTCTCCTAGTCCAATATTCAGTACAGCATAATTTACAGGTGCACGCACAAGGCAATGCCAACAAGGCGACTCATGCCACGTCTGCACATGGCTACATCTCTTTTAAGTGGCAAAATTTCCCTACACAATTGTATTACAATCTGTCCAGGGATCGAAAGTTATAAAAGGTGGCATACATCCAGACACACACTTGGATGATTTCATAAGCCCACCTTTCCAAAGGAAAATAAGCTAAAAACGTAAAAATTAATTTTTAAGTATTTAGTAGGTGATCCAAGTTCTGGCTTAAATTAAAATCTGTCAAAGATCTCTTCGTGAATGCTTTTTGTGAAGTAGATTTTACTGGAACCCCATTTTCTGTGGAGCCCTATTTGTTGGATTCAAGAATGCAGCCCGAGGTAACAGTCTACTGCAGAGAGTGAACTCATCAGTGCTGCAGAGTGCTGTCGAGAAATTCTATACCTGAAGAATTTCTCAACAGAACAGTTAATTAGTCATTTCTCCATATAGACAATCAGAGTGCAATTCACATTATTAAAAACAATATCATTACTAAATATCGAAACATGTACACGTTTGCTACCATTGTTACTGAAAAAACTTGGGCGATTTGTGACTGTCGAATATTGTCCATCAGAATATCAAATTGCAGATTATTTTCACAAAAGCTCTTAACACTCCTACATTTAAAAAATGTAAAAGATTAGTTTCTTAAGACCTGACAAATTATGCAAAATCGTAAAAATTATAGGGTAGTGTTGACTAGGAATTTTTACATATGTATCAATATGTTTCCACTTGTTACTATGTTGCAGTTATTTTAATTTGAAAATGTGCATTACTTGCTTGTGCATTAAAATGTCTGCTTAAAAAATTTGATTTTTCATACCATAAAAATTTAGACACCGGTGAATTAGTTAAACCCACTGTTGATATTGGTTTGACAATTTCTGCAGTGTCTGCTTTATATTTGACTTTGAGTTATGGGTGTGTTGTAATGCCTGGTCTCACACACACTGAATACTGGTAGAGAGCAGGTAGCTCGAAGTTATAAAAAGATGACAAAATATTTCCTACAGTAAATTTATTGAACGTAGACTATAATTAGTATACCATAAAACATGATGGATAAATGTATAACATTTTTTTATATAGCAAGTGTCAAGTAACAATAGATATGTAGTTTCAACAACAAATACATTTAAACTTAACCCACAGAATTTGTTTGGAGAGTGCCAGCATGTATGTAGCTGTGGAGAGAAAATTAAAGGGGCAGGAGGGTAAGGTGATGGATTCTTGCCCCTCTTGTTATGAACAGACCTTAGCTGAACATCCTTGTATGAACCTGGCCACACACATTCAGAGTAAACTAGCACACCACTGATTGCATCAGGTATTGCAAAAAGGACAGCAGTAGAAACCTCCCTCCACCAACCAGGGAAAGAGACTAGCTATGTCTACACTCCAAAAAAATGTGCTGATATATGCAGATACAAGGCGTGGCGCGTTGCCTTTCCAACTCCAACCAGCTCAGGGAAGGACCGAAGAATGGGTGTGTCCGACTGCAGCTAATCGCTCTACAAGATGACGCAGCCTCCGGCATCAAGGTTCAGGTGGGGACAGTCTACAGAAGATATTAAGTAGGAACAGGGATGAATTTATCATAGTAATAGTAATAATAATGTATTTTAATATAATATATCAGTTCTAGTGGCTCCCCCGTTACATTTAATATTACAATTGTTTTTATTGTCTGTGCCACATATCTAATTAAACCCCTTCAGTAACAGTTATGTTCTACCATCTCAATCAATTAGCTACGTCCCCAAAACCTATCTTGTGTGGAGTAACATAAAAGGTTACTTCTTAACACACTGCAGCAGAGATGAAATAATAAATCTACAGAAATTATAAATGGAGTAAATTTACCAGAAACATTACTCTTTACACAACAAAAATCTGTGTTTCCTGTGTGAAATGACATCAATTTGTTAAACAATAAACATGTAAATGTTAGAAATGTTTCTTAAGAACTATCTTTTGCATCTGTCCCACTAAATGGATGGCTACGCTAATGGATTTCAGATTTTATTCAAGCAATGTATTCATTATCATATATGTTCATGGCTACTGCAAAAAATATATTAGTTTACACAATAAATCACCACACAAGGGCAAGCAATTCAACAACAAAACTTGTGTTTTAAAACTCTTACAACAGATTATAGATGTAAGTAAAAAGGAACATGGAGATGTGATATGGGTGCCAACTGCATGTCAATTTATAAGCAATACAATAGCTGTGTTATTACATTTTTTTTTTAAACAACTTATATTTCTGTTTAAAAAAACCAAATGACTCCTGGTGGCATGGAAATCTTCACTCTCTCCACCTCTAACCACAACTTTTGCTTTCCTCATTGTACCAGCTTCAAACTTAATGACCAGAAACATGAACACACTGGTAAACACAGTACCACTACTCTCATGTAAAGTGAGCGAGTGAAGAGGTTTGGACAGCTATTAACAGTGATGTCTTGAGAGCCGAAGGGTGTGTTTAAGGTGAGTATGGAGCAATGCCGGATTGATAGGGCATGAGAAACTGGAGATCTCCAAGAAAACCATCAGACTAACAGCATCATCTGGCATGATTCCCACATGCTAAAAATTCTAGAGTGACTCAGCTGGGGATTGAACCCGGTTTGCGGTTTGCCTTGGAGGCAGTCGAGTAGGCTAACCGCTTGGCCACCGCAGACCCACTGACATGTAAAGGTTTGAAATTTGTACACCAATTGCTAATAGTAGGGTTAACAACAAGTTTAATACTAAAATGAGCTCCCTAGCTTCCCTCGCAGCAACGTACTTGTCGCTGCACCATCAGCAAATCCCTTGTCAGGACTACAGTACACATTTTGGCATAACAGAAAGTACACAAAGTATCCTAAGTATGTACTAGACCATGAAGATATAAGCCTACTGTTTTTTTTTGCATTATAATCTTTTCAAATCTCTTCTGTATAATAAATTGACTGTAATTGCAATAAAATTTATACAGTGGATCCCCTGTACATCAGGGGCAGCTCTTGTCAATGGGCGCAGGGGCACATGCCCTACCAAACAAAATTTAACATGCCATAGCAAATAAATGCTTTTTTATACATCTTTCTTTCATATTTTAATTGTAAAAGTAGCATATTTGAACAAAGTTCTATATCACTAGGCTGGGAATAGTGGCTCCTTACTTTAGGCGCTGACAAAATTTTTCTCGCAGTTTTGGGGCACAGACTATCTGTGCCCATGCTGCTGTATATTTTTTTCCTTGTCAAAGGCACACGAGACATCTCGGAAACAGTCAAAGTGTGGTAGATTCAGAGTACAAACCATCTGTGCCCACGCAATTCAGGCAGTGCTGTAACAGCTCGATAAATGGCACGTGCTTCTCTACTGCGATGCGTTTTCCTATGACGAAATGCATTATGTATCGTTACTGTTGCAGTATCATATTAAACGCTTGAGAATTTGTGAATATTTCAAAAATAACAGTGCATGTTATCATAGTTTGTAAAGTTTGCGTAATATTCAGTTTTTAATGTTCATACACAGCAGTTTTGCTGCTGTGTTACGGCCTGTCTACAATTGGCCGTACCTGTTGACGTGTCTGAATCTTGACGTCAAGAGAAGTTACATTCACACAGTTTGCATATGGTCTACAAATGCATTGTCCGAAAGTGAGGTTTCAGAATATGACATTAGATTGCAGAATTATTGATTATATAATATTTGCGAGATGTGTGATTTAAATGTTTATTTATCTGTATGATATAGCCCCTTACTGTTTTAGTTTAAGTGAGCTCTGCAACTGACACCCAAGAATTTTATCAGAACTATATATTTTTAAAATGTTCATCCTTCATTGCAGTAGTGGTTAGACTACTCGCCTCCTGCCACGGCGAACCCAGGCCGATTCCCAGTGGGGTCGCTCCTAGATTTTCTTATGTGGGAATTGTGCAGATTATTAAATAGTTCAATCCGAATGCAGACTGCAGTAATATGCATTTTCATCACATTCATCTAGAGAAAATCCACCTTGCACGTCCATTGTTTATATTCACAACGGGAACATTCCACAAATGCACACAAAAGTATCTGTAGTCTTTTTTCCTATCATCTTAGGATACAACTTGGGACAAAGTTCAGTTTTCTTAAAGGTTTCACTAAGAACACAGGTTGACTTAGGACACAGGAGGTTGGGACAGCGGCGTGATGTCAAGAGGATCACCTGCACCAATCAGCATCTCTATATTTGTTCCAAGACGCAGGTTGGGATAGTGCAACTGTTGCCAGACCTTTCCTGAACTTACGTGTAGCATGCTGTATTCATTCAAAAAAACAAAATGATCAGAATTTTTCTTTTCAAGGGACGCAGTTAAATCACGGCAGGTATTCAATTAAAAACCTTGGCCCTCCGTGAACACAACTTATTCTAACGCGAACCTATCACATCCAAAAGAGAAATTATACATGCAATTTGAGTTAAAAAAATCCATAAAATTATTTGGTTTGCAGGATACAATGATAAAACCACATTTTACTGTTTGTGGTGTATTTGTTATGGTTCTGACAAAATGTGAGCGACTACAGGTGGTGTTGACCTAAAACATTTAGGGAACAAACTGAATTTTCAAAATGAAATGAAAATTGTAATGCTGGTGCAGGTAGACATAAGAAATCAGTTGAGTAACGTATACAGAAATTAAGTCAAAATACACAATGATCTAATAGAAATAATATACACATAATTTCTACAATAAAATAATGCAACATATTTTGTGGATTTTTTTAGTGGAGTCTTTGAGATTATGATGAAAAAGCTAAAAGTGAAAACCCGGTGTGCTTAGAGGTTTGTTAGTTCTTTACATCTTCAATAAAGTATTATATTAATTTTTAACTTTGTGGCCTCCTTTGAAATTCTTCCTGGAGCCACCACTTCTATTCAAAGTTTCTCAGGCAACTAACAAAAAATTTCAATACATGTGGACTTGAAATGCAGATGCTGTAAAAACCTAAAAATAATACGATAGTGTTTTTTTCCAAATCTGACAACTCAAAAAGCCAGGGTCAAATTAAAATTTCAGACTTAAAATCGTTGCCTATCACTGGGTCAATGTTTTTAAAACTGCATGACCAGTCAACTGTCATGGCCACCTCCGCCGCCGTATCTCAGCCGATCTCTGCACATCTGCAGTGCTGCAATGCGGGCACACAAAGTGTTGATCATTAGTCTTGGAATGAGTCACTCATAATAAATCTTCCGACTTTTAACCATTTTGAAGTTTTTTCCTGAGCTCAACCCTTAGAGTCAAACTATTTTTGGGATTTTATGGTAAATAAAAAATGGGACCACAAAATATGTTCCATGGATGCGGACATTCAATCCATTTGGGTTAAATACCTAGAGGTTCCACTGTATGTACTTGCAAAAGAAATATATGTACTAAGTAAATGAAAATGAAATTTTTGTGTGTTTTATCTTGTTCTTTTTTGTGTCTATTGCTATTTATTGAATGCAACCAACATTCTCTGTACTGAAACTGAGGCAGTGTCTCAATTTAAAGAATACTCTCTCAAGAGAGCACTCTTTCACACAACCTGGCGAGAGCACTGCTTCGCACTCTCTCACGCTCTCGCTCTGAGGAATTAAGACAACCACTTTCTCATTTCTCTCAGACAACAGGCAAACAGCTGATGCTAAAAGGTGGGAAATTATGTTAAGCTAAAATTGTGATCATGGCTATTGTAAATAATTTGTGTGTTCAAAATAATCCACAAATAATTATAGCACTACCAGAACAATCATTAGTGCATAAAATACTATTATTTTGTTTTATAGTTTACCATAATGTTGCAGCAAGGTGAGAAAAAAAAACAAGATTAAAAAAAAGTATTCATATTTTTATAAATATGTGTTGCGTATGTTATTTTACTGTTTAAAACAGTTGAAATCATACACTTACAGTTAAAATGCAAAGTGGTTATGGCCCAGAAAGCTACTATAACTTTATTTAAACATGGAAATAATGTTAACAAATATGGCACCTGCGAGAGCACGCCAGCGAGTATACAACTTCGTGCTCTCTCTGTGCTCTCGCTCTTTCGCGCTTTCTCCAATTAATTCAGACGACCAGAGAGCATTCTCTGTGATATCATCCGTGAGAGAGAGCACGAGAGAGCGCGCTCTGGGCCAATTGAGACACGACCTGAAAAGAAAATATTTAGAAACTAAGATTTGAGGCTCTGTAACACATCAGACTACCATTGTTAATTAAGCACTTTTACCAAATTTATCACTCAAAGCCTACAAATTCGTAAGTTCCCTGTATATAACAATTTCTGTGTGCTAATTATAAGAAAGTAATTCAGACATAAGTTTCTTCCAAACTGCTGGATCTTTGGCACACATGTCTGGGTTACACTAAACCTTTTATAATATTTTAATGCACTACAATCTGGGCCAAAAAATAATTTGGAACGGAGAAGCAACCACTGTAGCAAACAAATCAAAAACAAATGTTTGCTTGTTTGTTTGTTTTATTGCATCCGTAAGATCATTTTTTCAATACATAGCTGTACAAAGATATTGGACAAGTCAAATTACAAGATACGTATAGTAGATATAGTAAGGCAATGTGCTGATGGATAGTCTATCTGTATGCAAGTTGCTTACTTGAAATGTGTTTTTGAAGTTTGCAACATAACTCTTTCAACATGGCTTGAACACTGCATGACACAAAACACTAAATCTACATATACAATGGAAGAAGAAAAAACCCACCTTTCTAAAAGCCTTCCAAAGATAAAAGGCACTCTTTAGTACAAGGTCAGGATACACAACAACCAAAAATAAAACATGGCTGAGAAAAAATTCTGTGAGAACTGTTGTGCTCATGGATTGGTAGCTAAGGTAGTCATCCTTACAGCATATCCCTCACAACTCTCTCATAATTCCACCTAGTGTCTGCTATTACTGTAATTAAACATTTTCACATTATAAGGTTTACTTTTAAACTGAATACTTTCGTGTCGTGTTTTGATGTACGGTAATGTTCCTTTGGTTGCAGTGGCCATAGAGGTACTAAAATGAAAGATTACATACAATGAATAAAATATTACATTTATGGACATAGCTAGAATTTAGTTCGACAGAGGGAAACATGAACTTTAAAAAAAAAACTTTTTAAGATTTACATTTGGCTTATTTCTAAACAGGGAACAGTTATGGAGATTCGCATAATGTAAAGTACAATATATGTGGAAAATTTCTTTGATTTATAATTTTTGTAGTTTCACCTTGGTCTGGCATGCTGACCCCCCACCCTACCATACCAAAATTCTTGGACATCTGAATGATTACTCCAACTATTAAAAAAATGTAACATGATGTAAAAGTTTAACTTCTAAAATTACAACCAATTGCAATCATTTACATATCAAGCTGTAAGCATTATCAACTTTCCAGCAGTTTAATAAATCTTGATGAGAGATCTATAAACACGTATAACGTGAGATTTCCCTGCATCATTATATCAACACAACGCATACACAGTGCCGCATGCATAGTTCGCATTTAACATAAGGTGTGAAAAGATTCTGAAAGTGAGTAAATCATAGCAAGATGTGATCATAACCAGTTCATCAAAAAACCTCAAATTGTTATTTTATACGCTTTCGTAATGCCATTTTATTTTCACATCAAATACAGGCAATAATTGAGGGTTATAACACTTTGTTACTGATGATTTTCAGTGCTCTTTGTTTCTATCAATCCTACTTGATTTAAAAGTGCTAGGTTATCTGCAACTTAGTAAAATATTTTTGTGTACATTTTATTTTCATCCTTAACTCTGCTATATACATAAGACTAAGGATGATTTTTTCTTCTTCTGAGCAGTACCCAACTGAACTACCCTACACCAATACAGCATGATAACCAGTTATATACCCAACAGAATTTTATTATGGGAGGGGATGAAGAATCTCAATTTCTCAAGTGAGCACTTTGAACAGGAAGAAAAACACTTTTTCACAATGTAAAAAACATTTCAATTTTAAGTAAACACTCAAAATTTGTTCATATATAATAAAATTTTGAAATTTTTGGGAAGGCTTTGTGAGCCTACACTCTTGAATACAACTGTCAAAGTCACATGGTCCCGAAGTGTACAAACATCTCAAAGCACTTGTTTACTAAACAGTGTTCTAAACTCAAATCCTATCCAAGTTCTTTATAAGTCTTGCTGGCAGAAAACCAGTTTGATGTACATCTTACCTGATCACTCCACCACATATTCAAGCTGTGGTTAGATACTAAAACCAGCTTATTTCTATCCACTGAGGAATTATTACGACTTGTACGTGTGCCCATACACATAGATGTACACCCACATGCGCACAAGTGCATGCAAACACAACATAAGACAAACTTCTTATAATAAAAGTAGTGTGTGGCCACCCAGTGGCGGGTGCACGCATGAACACCGTAGAACATGTCTACAATCATCTTACCATTACACTTCCAACTGTCAGCTAACAGCTTGTAGAAAATAAGTTGACAGGAAACAACAGGAAAAAAAATTTAATGTAAAACAAAACATACCCATGCTTTATAGTGCTGGCTATTATTCAATATAAAACAAAACATAATACATTAAAAATTGAAAGAATGTGAATGCTGTGCCAGGCTTGTGTACAACAGCATTATATCATAATGTTCTTGAAGGCATCAAAATTTTCTTATCCATATCTGAACATTTCATGAAACTTTAATTGCTTAAATATAAGTACAAATCCAGAAGTGATTGTTGATGGAAATAATAGCATGTAGACAGAGCATTGCGTCTAGATTTTAAAATGTCACATTCAATTGGGCAAAAAAATTAAAACATATATTTAAAGAGTTTACACACTAATTATTTTGCAATTCTTCGAAACAAAATTAATTTGCCATCCCTCAAAGCAACCAAATAACAAATGAATAAAGTCTGTTCCCAGTTATTTAATTTATTTTCTTTCAACGTTGTATGTTTTCAGCCAGTTCTGTGCATATTTCACATCATAATGAAAATAAGGAAATGTTTGCATTTATGAGAATTTTGAATAATTCACCAATGTGCAACTGAATAAAACCGAAAACCACTTAACTAGCTTTTAGCTATATTACAGTCAAATAATGACTAGAATTAAAATCTTTTCAAACAGTAACAGAGATACAAAATCTTAAGTTCCTTTGGAGTTATTGCACAAGAACTAAAAAGAAACCGTCAGAATCCGTTTCGGTAAATACAAAAATTTGTGCAACAATTAAAATAACCAATTGGGAGGGGGGAATATTCGAAGTTAAAAGAACTTTTCTTTCAAATACAACAGAACACTTTTTTTTTTTTACTCCATCCGTGTATAGATTTTCCTTTATTTTACATTATTTTCTTTGTGTATAATATCCCAATTTTTAAACTTTAATCAGCAGGCATCTTTTCTGGTACACTGAATGCAAAAAAAATGCTTTACTTGAACAAACAAAACTGCATTAAGTAATAAAAATGTACCGCCATAATATGAGACACTTTCACAATATACTTTAAAATAATTTACACATTCCAGGTGTTTTTTATGGTCTGTTTCACTAATTTCACCCAGTGTAGTGTGCAAAGATATATTATTTTCAAAACCCCCACCAATTAGTTAATGTATAGATTGCATTCTGACCAACTGTGTACGACTTTCATAAATAATGATTTTCATAAATCATGAGGGTGTTGATACTCCTGCACTCCATTAACATGACTTACATCACAGCACTAGATGTAGCACAATAGTTATGCAACTTATACTGCAATCAGAAATCACAAAAGAATATTTCTATTACACCATAGTTTTCTGGAAGGCCACAACAAGCTACACAAAGATGAAAAAATAAACTTTATAGAAAACGTTTACTACTTAAAAAAAAAAAAAAAAAAAAAAAAGTATGTACTGCTATTCCCAAACATCTAATGAAAAAAATTACACACCTAAACCATCTTAAAATCACACACACACACTATTGTCTTGATTAACTGGGACTTACCTGAAAATACCTGCTTGGTTCTACAACTGACAAAAGAATGAAAAGGTATTGATGAATCAGATAATGAACTCAAATTGAAATTGTTGTCGATAAGCCTTAATCCAAACAAATCATTTCAACACCTACCCAAATGATTTGTCGTGATGGGTATAGGTATCAGTTCTCAAAATTATGCTATCTTGGAGAACAATTTTCACATTTACTGGATTTTATGAACCTAGACAGTTTCATAGATGGGGGAACAAGTGAAAATTCATAACATTTAATGTTATTCAACATAAAATACTGTATAGTAACTACATATCTACATACTGTATTTTAATTCACTGGTGTTAAGACATTGTTAGAGCTGTAATAATATTTCATGTGGTTTAGCTTATTAAATTTTAAATTACGAACCAGAAAATAAAAACAGAATTTTTTTAAAATGAAGTTTGAGTCACTTTATAATTTTATTTCACTGGGATTCTTTTATGATGCTTCTCATTTTCTGTATTAAACAATCACATTAACCAATTGTTTTAGCTCATTCATAATTTATAACAAAGTTTTATATAAGTGGAAAATCTTGAATTTATTGTAAGTAGTTTGTATCCACACTATTTACAGGAACCACCAGGAAGGTATCAGTACTGGTAATATAAAAAAATTGTGATTCTAATCCACATCTGATAAATTACTTTTACAACCAAATTAATTATCCTTGACGTGCGCTCCTACCTCAAGGGATAGGTGGATAAGGATCTGACCACCCTCCCTAGTTCTTCAGGTAAACCTACCACGGCATGTTGGCAAATGTACTGGCCCAGTGGTAGGCCGCATCTATACTGTCCCGTGACCTTTCGGCGTGCAGTCCGGTATTGGGACATTACTAAAGGTAGAAGCGGGAACACCGGAAACCCAGGAGCTGCAGTATGTCTTGTGCAGACTAAGGCTTTCTGCAAGTTCCATCACCTGTAGAGTTCGGTGCGCCTCATGGCTAGTCTTCAGCGAAGTTTAACGTTATACCTGCCGCAAGATATACTGACATACAAGAATACAAAAAAATATAAGAGTGGCCCAGGAACTAAAGTTAAAATGATGGTACGCGAAACAATTTAAATTTCACGTAAGTTCTATTACGTTACTTAGGAAAAGGGAAAATTCCCGGTTAATTTATAATTTAGCTAAATAAATTGTATACTGGATTACACAAGTAAGCAGGCAAAGGTGAGCCTGACAAATTAATAAAAAATGCAGAAGTTATTACACATTTGAATTACGCAATTTACAGCATCTCCCAATTTACGGGGATTATCCAGAAGGGTAAATTATGTCGCGACGACCTGTTACTGCAGTCATGGAGTTGATTGGGGTAAAGAATTGTAGGGTACAGGACATCTGATTGCCTCTGGAGTGGAACCACCCTTGCGGTCAGCTGGTGCAGTGGTAGATAAGCCTTCAAGCTGCAGGTATGGTGCAGTCTTTGCAGTATGCAAAGGTCGTTGAAGCTGTGTTGCAGGCTTCTGGAGAGTTTAAGCCGTGTCGCAGGCTGAGGAGAGGAGAGATAGGTCTTCCGCAGACCAGGGAGTGCTCACTGACCTATGCGGCCAGTGAGCCCAGCATCTCTGCCAGGGAGTGCTCTAAGACTTCCTTATATAGTGTGACGCGTGCTTCCTTTCGTGGATAAGTGGTTAGGGTGCTTCCTACCCCTCTGAGGCAGTGGGGAATAAAACCCCAGCATAATTCGAAGGATCAGGCTATCCCTTCCGGGCAGCCTTACTCTCCATACCACAAGGGATGTCAATAGTCGGGACGCCAGCTGTCCTGATAGGGGTTGAGTGAGCTCAATCTGTGACAAGTTATGAATGATTATGGGGGCGAGCCATATGGCTTGCACTGACAGGATTAATCCGCCGTGGCCTCGTGGGTTGGCGAGCGGGGATGAAATTGGCTTCGGATTGTTCTGGTTGATTGCAGGGAACTGCCTTAGGAGGGATTTGAACCCTGATCGTCCATCCGGAAGCCAATGTGATGGTGCAGAAGTTGGGAAGCACTTCTGTCCTCAGGTGTCGAACCTGAAGTATCCTGCCATATTTTAGTCTCACTAGGCTAGATCGACTGGAGGGACTCTGTGTGTCTGTATTCATTGGTGGTTCTGATATTAAGGTGCACTGAACACGGTTTCCTCGGAATCCGATTCCTCGTCGGGTTCGCACCAACCTAACAAATGCTTTATGGGTGTTTCGTGATCTGGAGGTAATACTATGTTGTAATCAATCTGATGGCTCTTGGATTCACAAGTATTCAAAGTACTGGATTGAGAATTTGAAATTGTTTGATTTAGTAAAGCTTGTTGTAGTGAGGCACGCCTCTGGCGGTTCCCAATACAACAGTGTTGCTTGCGCATGAATAGATAAAATATAGCAAAATAAAGAGGTTATCAACAGGGGTTGCATACACGCAGTCCAGGGCAGGGCGAAATCTACAGTCACTCCTGCGGACCTGCTGTTCACAATGGCAACCCCAGCAACAGAACCTTGTGTCAGTTATCGGTATCGGGTGAACTGTGATCTCAGGAATTAAGTCCAATCTCTGTCCTTGCCTCCTAAGGGATTCAGCACACTACACGACCAGATAAAGATGCGAACTTAGTTATAATTTAAATGCGCACTCAATGGAACACAACACAGAAAAAAAGCAACAATAATAAAAGTCGTACAGGTTCTAAAAGTACTGTAAAAATAACGGTAAGTGACACACAAGAATTTAAGTTTGATACATAACATTTTATTACGTTAAAAAAATAAGAGTTAGCAGTGACCCAGCTAAATAATTACAAACTATCAGTTAGGTAAGACATTATAGAAAATACTAAAACAACAGGCAAAGGCAAGCCTGGGGGGAAAAAAAAATTAACTCCTACTGAGGTAAGGGTAAGTGGGTACAGGTGTGGGATTTACCAGACGTGGAGAGCTGTCCCTGGGCGGTCAGCTGAAGGAAGCTGTGCTGGCGGCCTCTGCAAGCTGCCGGCTGGAGGTGGTGGTTTGAACCCTGCCTCGGGCTGCTGAAGGAGGCTGAACCCTGTGCGGACTGCAGAGGAGAGGAGAGAGAGAATTCCGCAGACTGTAGGCGAGCTCGCGAACCTTGCGGCTGGCGAGCTCCAGCGTCTCTGCTGGACCACAGGGCTGGGCTTCTATTCATACAAAAATTGCAGTGTCAGAGATTCTCCTGGGGCGGGGGGTAGCTTAGCCTTCCAACAGAGGGCCTGATTTATGTGCTGCTGGAGTGCTGCTCAAATTCTTACCTCCCCTGGTGGAGGTGATGACAATTTCTTGCACCCAGGACTGAGGCAGGCGGGCCGTGACGTCAGAAGGTCACGGGGGTGCTATCATCTTGAGGGTCAACTGGAAATTCTTGGCCAGGCAGGGTAGTGTAGTAGAATCCAAATAAATTATATTATAGCTTTGTCATGGTTGCTCTGGCATGTTTCTTCTCGATTGGACGTGGAAGAATATAAATGTTCAGTTACTGAAATAACTCATTAAAGCCGGACATAATTTCAATATCTAATTTTGAAGTCTTAGTGGACAATGAATTTGAATTCGCCCCAAGCTTGGCATGCTCAGATGGGGCGAAGTCAGCCATAGAATGTGCATCTCTGTAGCACAGAAAGCTGGCATGCATCAAGTGAAAAACTCAGTGGTCAGCGATCTTCCAGGGGTGTGGGATAGAGTAGCCTTACAGCGCAGCGGTAGGTTTATCAGGGTTGCGGCGCTGCTGCTCATTTCTTATCTCCCTGAGTAGAGGCGACGACACATTTAAAAACCTCGTCCTGGAGCTGGGAGGAAGTGATGCCACAGGGAAGCAGAGGTGCTGCTATATCGTGTTGTTGCATGAACTTCTTCTACAGCTAAATGTAGAGTAGTGGTTTGTCAAAAATATTTTATTTATTCCCGGGGGTGGCGCTTGCATGCGGGATTCTGGGTGGGCCATACATTCGATAATTAATCGCGTTAATCACTTTTACGTACGAGGCTGTCAAACGCATGGAGTCTCTTTGCTCGATATGTGAAATTACTTTGCCACTATTTCTGACTTGCCCCGAGCTCTCATTGGCTCAAGATGGTGCGAAGTAGCCCGTAGGAAGCACAAGCGTGCTGCGCAGCATGTTGGCATGCGTCATCTTTAAAGCTAAGTCAGTAATGTTCATGGTTGACTGAACGCTTTTCAAATAATCCTTTGAAACATGTCACCGTCCCATATCTGCGTGTATTTGAAAGGGCACATTTGACTGGCGTATGCCCAGTAAAGATGGTAATGACACAAGGAAAGTAGTCCCATGTCTCAAAGCTGAATTAAACAACTGATTTAAACATATGCGAATAATTAAATTATTTATTTTTCTTCCTCATTTTTAAATGCATAGAAGTGAAGCAATTAAACAATTTGTTAATATATTTATAACAAATACAGAGTTTAATTTGGCTGACACGAATAAAATAAACAGCCCCATGCCAATGTCAATTTCAATTTTACACATACAGTGAACTCTCATTTCAAATACCCCAGGAATAGACACACACAAAATAACAACCCATCCTTTTGGGAACCACGGTGGAAGGGGGGGCGGGGGGGACAACCAATAAAACCCCTTATAATATCCTTTCCTTGAGAACCATGAAAGGTCTTAGAATCAAGAATAGTTTTGAAAAGTTGTAAGTTTTGAAGAATATGATGGATGTTACTGCCAGTGTTTTAAAGAATAAAGTAATACAAAAGTATCAAATTCTAAAAAGAAATGAAAATACGCAAGGTGACTAAAGTATTTAACCATAACACTGTATAATATGAAATCAAAAAAGATAATTAACATTAAAACTTTTTTAAAATTAAAACGCTGGGGTGTTGTAGTACATAGGAATAGAATAACAAGGGGAAAAGACTTAGTTGCTCCTAAAGTGAATGTTGTCCTTGGATCTTATTAATGAGTGGAAGCTGTTCATCGGGGCAGGTCAAAGGCCCCTTTTTGTCAGCACTGGCCTATACTACATATTAAAAAGTTTGAAGTCAGAAAGGCTTATAGTAAGTCTTTGGGCAGATCTGGGTCCCCTTTAGTTATAAATGTTGTGTGCTGATCCAAGTGAGGAATAAAAATAAAAATGAGCAAACCGAGAATTAGAATGGAAGATATTTTGTTGTCTCAACTTTAGCTGGACAAGTAAAACTTTAAAGAATTATAACATTAAAAATAAATAATAAGATTCAATAAAAATTAATTCTAAATCAAATATAGAAATAAACTGCGAACTATATTTTGAAATATAATGATCATATTGATGCCAAAGAATATTGAGTAAGCTTGACTAATATATCTTCAAGATGATATATTTAGTGTATTCGTTTTCTTGCATTCGAAATTTGATGTTTTAAATACTCTAATTTGTTTTGTATTTTAAAAGCTAAAACTTTTAGGTATAACTAAAGGATATTTTTTTGGGTTCACAGTATGACTTCCAGATCACCAAACAGGTTTGAAATGTACTAGATTAATTTGTTTTAACAATTGTAAAACAGAATTTTGAATGATTTTAAATATTAATTGATATTCTGGTAATGTGTTTGAAAATAACATTTTTTTAAATTCTTCAACGATTTTGAAATATTTTGCACAAAATATTACCTGTAAATGAATGTTTTAATTCAAGTGTAATGAGTATAAATGAGATGTATGTTGTTTTTTGTAGAATCTACGTAGATCTCTTGTGGTTTCCTGTAACAGGTAAACTTAAATTGTATATAAGGAAGAATGTCTCAGTAGTTTGCAGAATAGCCTCTCGTAAAATAGTTTTTGATTTGATAAAGGTTTCTTCAAAATCTTTCCCAAACCGAGGGGCGTAATGTAACGTTGCAATATATTTATACTTTTAATAGTTTTTTATAATATTTTTACAATAGACACTTATGGATAAATTCTTTTTATTTTTGGTTAGTGAGTGTAATGTGTTAAATTTTTCGTCAGTAACACATGGAGCGGGAACAGTTCTATCAGTGTAATTTTGGTGCCGTATTCAAGTGGTTATCGGTAGGGCGTTTGCAGTTTCTGCTGCCATAGCTAGATCTCGTCAATATTGAGGTAAGGTTTTTTTTTAACTTCTTTTAATTTTTTCCGATTGTCAGCAGTACTTGTTTTGGAAGTTTAAGTTAGCTGCGACGCACTAGGGTTCGGCCAACGAGGGGAGGTTTCAGAAGCGAGGCGCGAGAGAGTAAGGAGTGGGCATCGGGGCATGTGCAGGAGTGCCTTCGTCTGTGAGCACAGATTCATCATGGCCACGACATAACAAGGATGTGTAGGAGGACTTCTCGCAATGTGAGTTTTGAAAGAACATTAGTCCCGAATTACTGCAACGTTACTAGTTAGTACTACTGAATTAACTGTGAATTGTGAATGTATCTATGTTTTGTTTAGAATATGTGATCTGAAGATAAAAATAAAACTGAATTATGATTCAGAAATGGAATTTTAATCTTGTCTTTCTAAATGTAGTGCCCTTTACCATTTCTTGTGTATAACAACTGAGCTGATCTGGCTGTGACTTTCAAGTTTATTTTCTTGTAACTGTGAACGTCATAAAACCTTGACATTATTCTTGGATTAGAAATAGGGTCAACCATCATAATTGTGTTGCTATGATGTTTGTGCTGTGCTTGTTATGGAGATTTTACAGTTTAAGAAAACAGAAGAAAGGGAGTTTTGACTCCTGAGAAGCAGAGTGGTTCCCCTATGGGACCCATAGTGGACCACATCCGAGCAAGTGGCAAGGTTAGAGCAACTATACGAGACACTAACTGCCCAAAGTGTCGCTTTGGTTGTCATTAGAAGGCTATCCTTAAAGAGTGTGATGCGTATAACTTAGACTAGTCAATGTTAATTTTGGTGAGCACTAGGTCAGGCGTGCTCGGGTACTCAATTGCTGTAACTGAGTTGGCTTTCTAATAGACTCTCGTGCTGGTCGGGTAGGCAATATTTCTTACTACCACCTTAGCCCCTTGAGGCAGGGCTGACTTACCAGGGTACTCACTCACCAATCTCCTGGGTTCCAGTGTAGAGGTACGCTGACTGGGGCCAGCAGTTGCCTGGGTGGTGCTAGTTGGTGAGCTACCATATGGAGAGGTCAGGTATCTCTGGCTCCATGTAACAGTACTAATTTCACAAAATGAGTTGGCAATACCCAGCCTCGTGTCACGTCAGTGACTAGTGCTCGTACTGCACGATGTGTCTCAACGCCAAGTCTAATGTGCAAAGGGAAATAAACTAGGGTGCTGACTGAAGAGGTCCGACTCTCCAGGTGATGGGCGGTCTGAGCCCGTTCCCTTGGGGTATATCCACCAAGTCTGGATGGGTTATTGGTGCACCTCGCTAAGCAGTAAAGAAATCCTCCTCTTTCTCCTTCCTTCAAGCACTGTGCCTTTCCCCGAAGGGTATAGAGGCAGTATTGACACTTAACGCACTTTGAGTCAGCGCAAGCAGATAGACAGAACCCTAACCAAGTGTAGAGCCCAAGAGCAGTTGCTGGCGCGAACCTTGTGCTGCTACGGTTCTGCACCTTGGCGCACAAACCTATAGCGATAGGTTGTATGGGCCGTCTTCCTACTACTGTCAGGGTGTGGTCCAGCAATAGTCGGGCCTCCAGTCCCAGGCAAAATACCCCTGCCAACACCCACAGCATTCCGGTCAGCGATACAACCTGAGGTGACTGTCCTACCCCTGATGGAGGTGTACCTAGTGGTTGGGGCACTACCTTTCTGTACACCTGGGTGCACAGAGAACAGGTGGCAGTTGAAGGTGATATGTGTTATTGACATACAGATACCTGAAGGGGGTCTGTAGTCCTACGCTATGGTTCGTAATGTTACTACATCCAGTCGCTTGCTTGCTCCGTCTAGAAGTAGAGTTCCTAGTGCCGAACAGGATATAACTCCAAACAAACTTGCTCTCTGGACAGGATAAAAATTGCATTTATTATGAATCATAAATACTGGTTACTCATACTTACTACCAAGCAGAGTGCATATAGAAGTAATCTACGCTTTAATAGGTGGAGGTGACCTGCTTCTAGACTACTCAAGTATAGAATGAACTCGAAGACTATGAAAACAACAGTGACGCAGTTACTCTAACCTGGGGGTGTCTAGAAAAGACCTTACATTGGGGCCACTACCAGAAGGCAGTGGTTGTAGTTGTCACTTGCCAGCAAGTAGTGGGGCCTGTTCATCCAGGAGGGTCAACAGCAGATTTGTAGTGTGTTGTTGAGCAGGCTTCTGGTATTGAAGAACTTCTGGAAGCTTGGCAACGGCAGCAACTGGTGGTCGCTGAAGAACTGGAAGCTCTTGGAGAGGACAGTGAGGGCCTAGATAATAGAGAGCCCCAGCACTGAAGTGTTGAGGCGAGCTACTGGAGATAAACTACTGGCGTCTTTGGCAGTGCACTGCCTTATATTGTGTGCTCAGCAGACCCATGCCTGGACTGGAGTGGGAAGTGTGACGTCATTCTGTGACATCTGCCTGGAGTGAGCGGGGTGGGAGAGTCTACCCTTGCGCTCTGCTAAAAGGCTTGGGCACTCTGCGACGCTCAGCTATATGGTCTCGGGCGCTCTGCGGCGCTCGGCCATCTTCGGAAAGCTTGGCGGCACTCTGTCTAGCAGATGCTTTGGGGAGGCTGAAATGTTCCGTGGCCATTTGGAACAATGCTTGTTTCACATGCTAGGATCGCCCGCTAGGTTTGGAGTGTGTGCACTCTTGAATAACGTGTTGGGTTTGACCGTTCCTCTAGATACGCAGATACTATAGATACTACGTGAGTAGTGAGAGGTAGTTGGGTCTGGTGCATCAGGAAATACCACATGTCTGTAACTGTCCCTGCACGACAACAATCCTGTAGCCATATATGGTTGTGGTTACTGGTAGATGAGTCGTAGTCACACGTCAAATATATATCAAAATAGTTGCAGAATGTGTGCTCTGTAACTTCAGGGTATAGCTGTAATTGTTTTTGTGTGTCTCTTGTTGGTGTCGATATTACTCGTCTACTTTTGCTTTTATTGTTAGTTACCTTTGTTGTTGTAAATACATGTGTCTGAGAATAACAAGGCAAGTTTACATGTTAAGTTTATTCAGAGAAGTTCAGGCACTGAAAATAAGTAGGTGTCAACATTATGGGAAAACTATTGAAAAAAATAAATTGCCATTGATCTGCAGAATTTTCTGAGGTAAATTTAAGAATGTGTAAACATGGTAGCCAATGATTAACTGGACTACAAAAATGACAAATATAGACGGGAAAAAAAGTTGAGCTTCTGTTATGCATACAAAGCAGTATAAAATTTTTAGTCATTGTTAAAACGAAAACAAATAAAAGTTGTAGCCCATATATGTAAATAGTAGTTAATGAGGATATATAAAATGTTTTTTTTTTTTTTTTTTTTTTTTTCTGTCAGCAAGTTTAAAACTTTGTTTTGAGGTGGCAATTTTTCTGAAACAGAAATTTAAACCCCAGTCAGTTGTCAACATAGTCAAGGGGAGAACATTGTGTGCCGCTGACTGAAATAATAGGTATAAAATCTTTAGGCATATCTATAGGTCTCAATGATTTTAATTCTATTTTTTTGGGGTTAACTTTTTTGTACTTGGTTAAGAGGTGGGAGAGATTGAGCGACTGATTCTTCCTCCAACTTTAAGCTGCAACTCACATGAAGTAATTGAGACATTTATGTTAGTGAACCCCAGTTGGTTGTGTGTGAGATTCAACAAAAACTGTAACTTTAATGAGGACCTAAGACTTCAAAGATGAGAGCAGTGTTTCTTTATATAAAAAAAGGGGGGCGGGGGATCCTTCTTCTTTTTGGAAGAAGAACTGAACTGTACCTAATTTGATAAGGAGATTGCTCGTCAACAAATTTTACTTTCTGGAGGGTGTTTAGAGCGATGGTCGCTCTACCACAGAGATGAAGCAACTACCTGCAGCCTCTCTAGATGGGAGGTGTTCCATCTGCTGTTCTTGGAAGGGAAGCACTCTACTGGCCGAAGCGCCCACATCACCGAAGAGGCGAAAACAAGACAACCCCTCTTTGGCTCCGGTAATGCAGTCGTCCGGCAGTGATTCTAATCCCAGTCCTGATGGACTTGGCTTGCTCCAGCCTTCGCCTGGCATGAATGAATCTGGAGAGGCAAGCCATTGGTGCTGACTTCATGAAGAAGGACTCACTACCATTTACGAGATTGGCCAGCCCAGAAAAAAGTTGTGGACATGCGTGTGCATTGCCTGAAATGTTGATTAGGTTTGCCCTTCTTCAGTTTGGAGAATTTAGTACTAGTTTTAGTTAGGATAGGTTATGAAGTGTTGGGTGAGTTTTTGCCCTAATTATTTTTGTTGCCCAGGATTGTTGTGTAAATATTTTTTTTAGGTAAAACGACAGCTGGCATCTTGCTCCTTAACATTATATGAGAAAAAAAAAAAAGAATGTTGGTAGAGACGTGTAAATTAATTCAGGTATGTACATGCTACTTTGTCGCTATACTTGACACGTGCCACTTTCCCTTTTCTTTACTAAACAATTACAACTCATCAACCTAATGTATTTCTACATAGCCCAAGGAAGGGTCAAACCTGGAAACTTCTTTCACAAGTGTTCTTAGATCGCCAGTACCATGGAGGGTGATTCCGAACAAGTGAATATAAGGTTGCGAAAGCAGTCAAGAAGCAACCCCCCCGCCCCTCCCCAAAGATAAGAGCCCAAAAGCCATTACCTACTGTGGGGCAAGCCGAGCTTGCCAGAGAATACACGAAGACGAGCGGAGAGCAAAGGGTAGATTCTCCCACCCCGGCTTCGCACTAAAGGGACATCATGAGGCGATGTCACAACTCCCACCCTGGCCCGGAGTGCACCTGTCCAGCGAACTATATAAGGCTGTGCACGCCCAGGATCTGGAGTTATTTCCTTCTCCAGTAGCTCACCTCAACGGTTCATGTGCTGAGGCTCTCTACTGCTACCATGTCTTCAGCAGCCACCAGTGGCTGTCACCACTAGCTACTAATCTGACAATCTAATCGCTTCCCGAGCGGGGGCGCTGGGAATGAAGACTGGTCTTGAGATGCGGGCTGTCACTATGCTTTTATACTAACCTCAGGCCACTGCCCGCTACTGATTGGCTTGTGCCGCTAGGGTGAGGGGTGGTTGCAGAGCGGAGGGTGCGAATGCATGGCTTGCCTCTGTGATGTCACCGGCTGGCTGGAAGGAGATGCGAGACAAAAGACAGTGATAATTACTACTAAAGCGATCTAGCGGGGAGTAAAAGAACTTCCTGTCTATAAGCATTGTTACAGTAGGCCAGTGAATAAAACAATCTGCAAGGAAGACAGTACAATCTCACATATTAACAGGACAAAGTAAACTTACAACTCTGCAACAATTAACCTAAGGATGGAGGGGAAGTCGTTAACACTTCATTATGGAAAAAGACGTCATGCGTCTACGATCAGCAACATAATTTTCACCAAATAAAAAGTATAATAATGATTACAAATTAAACCCTTGAAGTCAGCATATCATATACAGAGCTGTGGGGCGTAGAAGAGTTGACTATATAGTTTTATCCCAAATATATTGTAAACTTAAAACATTTCTTATTTGTAAAATATCTCGCATACCATCACATTCCCTTGAAAATTTACATAAATATTACTTCTACACTGATGTTTGCCATAGTAAAATTAAAAATTACATAATAAGTGTAAGACATTTGGTAAAACAGACAGCTACATGCAAATTTAATTTAAACTCGTCAACAAATCCAACACAAATGCTACTGAAAAAAAATATATGTATGAAAATGAACATTTATAAAATCTTTTTAGATGCCATGAGCATCTACTAAATACACATAACACATATGTAGAGCTTAAAATTTCCATCATGAATAGTTTTAAAAATTATTTTAGATTGAACTATTTAACCTATGACTTGAGACCTGAAAAGTAGCTGATATTTTTTTGAGAAAAAAAAGTGTAATTTTTGTCAAAAATAGCGGTTATTTTTTGCTACAAAAACGCAGGTTTCTGGATGAGAATTGCTCCAATCTTTAATGCGCTCTTTATAAAGACATACATAATTTGAGATGTCACTATATTTGTAAAACCTGAAATTGGCAATGTTATTCCTATTGATAAGCGGTGTTTCCTATCTATTGTTGTTATTTCCGTGAAAAAATTCCTAACTCCCAGAGAAATATACAGTTACGGTTTTAATACAGACAATGGTTTATCAACAAACAACATTGAAAACAAGTTCAGATTTTACTTAAGATTTTATATTCTGCCTATCACCTGGAACAACAAACGGTCACAATGCACTGCCAAGGGCATACTGTTTCATAAAAAGAATAATGTAAAATAATTTATACACAACACCAAAAGCACTGATAAAAAAATAATAAAAAGTGCCTTGTACGAACAGCATAGAAATTAGAGAAATCTGCCTATATGTTCTTGAACTATCGAAACTTTCAACAACAGATTTTGTCGTTAGGCCCACTGACAAAACTTTCGTTTCTTCAAAACGTTTCATTTTTTATAGCATATATTTACAGGAAATGTGTATGATAAAAATACAGTTTACTGAACGATTATAAGTTTACAATATGTGATAAATTGATTTACAAATATATTCTATGTAAATAAACGCATATAAACACATTTTTCATTGCCGCACAGCTCACTTTGCAACATGACGATGATACGAATCTAAACAAGGCGTGAATTCTATATATATCACGGTGTTTGGTGGACATGAACACTACAATGGCGTGTTTTCCTAATGAACAAATTTTTGCACAGGGCTGCGAGTAGAATGTTCACTTGCGCTCATGTTATCTATGGTCATAAATACACGTGATGGAAAGTAAACGTTTTCGATTAAGGTGAGAAATCAAAGAAATCTACTGGCCAACTTATGCATGCATTCGTATTTGAATATCCAAAAACACATCAAATACGTAATAAGAAGCAACTATGTGACGTAAAACAATAATAATTCACGAAAATACTACAGGATTTTGAACAATTAGTGAACTACAGCTAAAAATTCTCAAAAATCACAATTTTCCATTTTTTATGTCAAAACTCGCGTTATTTTTCGCTTTATCACATTTGCTAATTTTTCAGGTCTGTACCTATGACATGCATATTGTTCATTTTTCTTTGAAAACAAACACAAGCGTTAATGAAATCACAAAAAAATGCACTCCAGAGAAAGTAACATTTTATTAACATACATTAATTATAAATACCATTAACTTAACAACTGAAAATGATCAAAAACTTTTTACACAGGTTTCTTAAGTGAAAATCTAGAGAATAACATTTCTAAAATAAACCCTCACAGAGTATAAAAATTAGGCCTTTACGGAAAGGAGATCACTGAATATTTTGGGAAACTTTGGGCACATTTCGACCCTTACCAGACCACTATTTTTAAAATTTGCAATTGGTTGCATGAAGACAGTCTTAAATTGTCTCTGGCACAAAAACTACACTTTATATGAATTAAATGTAAATTTTTTTTTAATAGACAAATATTTCCAAACAAATAAGATACCAGATGTATGTACTTAACCTCTTCTTATACCCAGAATGTTGAAAACATTTATCATGCAAGGATTTACGAAGTATTGTACGGCCGGCTTTATAAATTATGCAAGCACACAAGAAATGCAAATACATAAACAGTTGGACGTATGTATTTCAAAGCTACATCTTATAAACTATACAGCATGCAAGAACACAATGCAAGAGTTGGTAAACTTTCAACTTCTTGCATTTTCGGTTGCTTCGCACCTTTTAAATTAGGCAATATCAATTGCAGAATCGCTTTACACTTCTACAGAATGATGTGGTTTTCAATTATTATTATATTCTTTGCTTGTACAATGAATTTATGCCTACATTAATATCTAAAATCATAAATAAAATGTATAATTATGTATTAAAATATTTTGGTATAGCATCTTGCTGAGAAAATTTAGAAGTGTTCATAGAAATTAGTTATTCAGGCATTTAAAACAATATACCAGTAACTACAAAAACTAAAAACTTGTGTGTGTGTGTGTACAGATAGAGAGGGGGAGGGGGGGGGGGGGAAGAGAGAGAGACACACACACATGCACAAAAAAAATTTATAATGCTTTTTAATGAGCATAGTTTTTTTCAAACAGGGTGTGTGTGTTCTCTCTCTCTCTCTCTCTCACGTACACACATGTGGAAACAAATTTTTTGTACTTGTTTGGTATTTTAATTTTACAATGTTGGCAATGTCTTACGTAGTGCGATGTTTACACACAATCGTAATTTTCTTGTGTTGCATCGCTGCATTCTTACATTTGTTGCGTAGTTTATACACCCAGCCTAAGTCCATGCCCAATTGTCTCTTGCATGAATTCAACATGATTTTTGAATAAAATATTAATTTAATTCAATATAAGATGATTTCCGAATCAAATTATACCACCAAACGGTGTAGCTATGACCTTCCTTGTAGCCAAGCAATTATAAAAACGGTAACATTTGACATACTATTTTGTGAGCAAAAATTAGATTTTTGATGGCCTCTTGCAGAGAAAACCAAAAGATATTTCAACATAGTGTTAATTTTTTAAATTAATAAACAGATGTCTTCTGAAAAAATCATACCAGAGAGAGCTATCTGAGACCTCCCGATACACCCCCCCCCCCCCCAAAGGGCATTATCAATGTCTAACAAGCACAAAGTCTAACTAATAGCCAATTCATGCAAAGACGGAAAATGCAGCAGTTTTTACTGTAGACGTACTGAAAACATGAGCATCAGCCAGCATGTGTGAGCAACACACACCTAACGAGTATGGAAACTACAGCAGAACGAGATGCTTTGAAGTATAGTTTACAGTTCAGACAACTGCTCTGAACTAATTTAGAGTAAAATAATTAGAAGTACTGTAAATGAAATTGCACTTGATGTGTCACATACAGTATTATATCGCATTAGGTACTTTCTTTGTTGGCATTCTTTGTTTTAAGTAGCTCACATCTGATGATCCCAGCAAGAACGGATGATGGGGGAAGAAGATGGGCTCTCATCATGTGTGAAGGTCTGCGGGGAAGCAAGGCCATGAGGTGATAAGACTTGCAGTGGTTGCACATTGCAGGTGATAAAAGCAGCTGATCTCCAGAGCCATACACAAGTCAATTTGTAGATTTTGATGTGGTTTATAGCATGTCCAAAAAAAGTAATCAAAATCAAAAGAGAAATTCAAGATGTAACTCGTGATAACACAAGCAAAGTCAGAAGGCAAGCGAGAGCACAATGGCAGGACAAATACATGATGGTAGTCACGTCACACGTGCAAATATCAGACTGCCTGAGAGGTGGAGGGCAGGCGGAGTCAATAGCTATTGGCTAGTGCTGGCAGCCTAGGTGGGTGGTATCCATATTTAGATACTCCCCATGTCTAGTACAGTGCTGACCAAGAGAAAGGTAATGTGCAGCAATAAAAAAAGTGCAATAAATTTGTTTTACTGCAGATTTACTTACAATTTTCTATTTTTACGATTCCTCAAAAACTAACTGTTATAAATGGGGTTGATATAGATAGACCCTATGGATTTTCAGAAATTTAAAATACAAAAATCACACTCCAGCAGTTTTCATAAAAATTTTTCCCGATTTTTTCCTACCCAATAGATTTCCCAGACTTTTCCAGGTTTTCACTGTTTTACGTACTGTATATTATGTTGCCAAAAATTGTCTGTACCACACCTCAAAAAGGTTTGATTTCTACAGTAGATATCGGCACAGCACACCTTATTTGACTACAATTATCTCAATGGTAATTTAAAATAAGGATTAGTTACCCATGTTGTAGGGATATTCACTGAAAATCAAAATTAATAAACTGATCATCTTTGGCAAGTTACAGGGACATATGGACCGACAGAAAAGGAAAATGAATAATGAATTAAGATAACACCAACAAAGTGGATAACAGAGTAGAGTAATGCCAGTAAAATAGAAACAACCCCAAAAAAGTTTATGAAAAACCAAATGGTTAGTATGTGGAAATGCCTAGTTTAACACAATTAAAAATGAAAAAGCATGAATAAAATTATAGTTATGTGGAGGTTGTTCACCCAGCTGATCTGACCACATTGTGTACACAGTACTAATTTACTTGCTTCGACATTTCACTATCTAAATACGTAACAAAATTACTGTAGTATAATTCTAATAATTTCAGTTCTATGGAGTCAGAAAAAAAAATTTGATTTTACACATTGGTGTACAAGTAGTCGTAACCAAGTTTCATTCTTCTCTCCCTAATGAATTATTGTACATGTAAAATATCTTCCTAGCCAATTATTAAAAGCGAAATTTCTCATGTTAGCATAAAAGCACTACTGCCAAAATTTTTTTCAAGTGAATAACAGAAGTTCCACCTTTCGATTATGTAAACCCAAACCTCTAACAGTTGAGGAGAATAACTGGAATACGAAAAATTCTCAACAGCATAGTTTAATATCAATGTTTCACACACACACAGCGCAAATTCAAAATGTAAATCAGGAGCACACAATTGTCGGATGGAGGGAGGGGGCAAAATCATACATATAACGAGCACAATAATTTCACATTCTAACAAAACTAAACACACAATTAAAAATCATATACAAATTGAGTTTCCTATGCTCATGTCCAAGTCATAGATTTGTAATAAAAATATACATTCAAAACCATGAATGCTTATTTCTTTTAACACCTATCTCAATACCCTATAGAAAGAGATTAAAATTAGGCACATATGAGACTCAAACATTCAAGATTGAATCAAGAAACAATTACAATTTTGATCTCAAATCAAACCTTTCAAACTCTTGAAAAATTTCGAGAATGTAAGCTTTAATCATACCTTTTTTGATAGCCTAATAGTTTCCAGTTTCCTTCCACGAAGAATTGCGGCTTGTTTTCTTTATTCACAGCACAATACATTAAAAATTATTACTAAACGGTATTTACAAAGTGCCTACCGGTATGTCACATCACAATATGACATCAATGGTAGCGTTAATAGATCAAACTGTATAAACTATGACGGTTGCTTTGCCATTTAATTCACCAGTATTTTTTTAACTCGTGTGTAATGGATGGATAAAGAATTACCATTTACAACAAAAATATATTAAATTGTCTAAATATCACCAATGCAGATATTTAACAAAAAAAGTAACACAATTACAATAGTCTCGTCTCATTTATCCCGTAATGGCGCAAAAGCAACAATCATTTAATCCATAGGTATTTTTTCTCTCTTGTGTTGAACAATTAAAATTTACCACTCATAAAAATAAATCAGAAGATATCAAGTACGCTTAGTTTATTATTAATTAAAGCAAATAATTAATGGAAACATTACATATTAATCAATTAATATTTTATTAGTTTCAGCATGATAAAAATTAACTTTGTGCACCACGCCACACCCTGCTCCATCAGCGCTGCGTGGTATGTATGCAATATAGGAACTGTGAGTTGCTAGTGTCTGGATCGCACGCACATGAAGCGTAACAGTGCAATCTGCTTCAGAATAGTGGAACTACTTCGAATCTTGACACTGCTATTTGTGTTTTACAAGTAACTTACCTTCCATCATACTATTATTGCTGAATTTTTCACCAATCTTTCCAACTCTAAAATATGGTATAATTCATTGTGAATGTGTGAAAAACTGAAAAGGCACACCAATATATGCTAAGGCATTTCAAATTACGTTTGCTTTTGTAGTATATTACTTAGTACTTGCCGTAACTGCCATAAACACACAGATAAGACAGACATTTCTATCATGGTGACTGACTTGTTTTTGACTACCTGTATGTATCAAAATGTGTGTTTAGGAGTTTAAAAAACCCGAAACTTTATTATTATAGAACTTCAGTATTGATAATTCCATATAGCGAGTATGAAAATTGCATAGATTGTTGTAATATTTTTAATTTCTTAGTATTTTGTGTGTACTTTATGTCAATAAGAAAGAAAATGTATTTCACAGAAAAAATATAAATATTGTTGTGGATAAATGTAGTTATAAGAATTCTCAATCTCGTCTCGAATCTTGAATTCTTTTTAGGTATCTAGTCTCGATCTCATATCCAACCAAAAAAGTGCTACTCGCACATGCCTAATTAAAATACTTTAATAAACTGCAGCACTCAACAATTTTTCGTCAAACAAGATTTACTGCATCAACTTTTCTTATACATCATATATGTACATAGTTACCCCTTCTTTCTCAAGAACTACTTCAGTTTTATACAATCTAAGACATCCACATAAGCATAGTTGAGGAAATGCAGGCCTTGCTACCTTCACAAAATGAGTAAAATGTCTGCAGAAGCAACTTGACATCAACATTTGAAGGCCCTTGAGTAATATGTTAATTTGTACAAAAACATACCCTGAACTATTAAATTTCCGAACTCAGTTTCATCAATATGAGCATGTACATCATCCCTACACTTTGTCATTACATGGCAAAAAATTCAATGCAGGTACTTACATCTTATAAAGGAAAAAAATTCAAAACAAATTTACAAATACTAGAATAACTATGGCTTTTCATAAAAACTCTGCAGAAAAAAAAAAAAAACTTGTTCAATGACACCATTTCAATGGCATCAAAATAAATACTACTTACAAATGTTCCTATACATTAAAACTACAGCGCAATAAAACCTTAGAACACCTAGCAAAATTATAAATACTGTAGATACTTTATAAAATTTTGTTTCTAACTTGATACAGTATTCATCATCATTTCTATGGTCACAAGTAGAACAAAGTTGTAAAAGTTAAATAACTGCAATGTCCAATTTTTTTGCACATGTGAACTTATGTGCGTACATTAATAGAACAATCTATAATAAATTCATAAATATTTATTAGTTTTAATGGTAAAATCAAAAGCTATGAAATACTTAGGAAGTATTCTACAGTTAAACATTTGCCACACAAACACATTTCCACCCTTCACAACAAATTACGACCACGTACTAAGATTAAAAATCAAATAGTATCTGTACACACAAAGTTTTCTTCATTCAAGACTATAGCACATATACACACATACCAACATTACTTGCATGCTACTACTATAAAAATATTAATAATTTATTTTTCTTCAAATGGTGAGTACAAGTGGTACCGCTCGCCCGCGAGGCACCTTTTCTCTTTCCTGTTTGTCCTCGCACACCAAAGTCACTGCAGCCTTGGCCAACAAACATAGTGCAAAGACAAAACATGACCATTCATCTTGAGCAAAATACAAAGTTCACTTACATGATCACTGAAAATATTTTTTGTTTGTAGTAGTACTGTAGTGTTGCTGTAAATCAGATAGTAAAAAAACAGTAAGCATAAAATTAGCCAATTATGAGAACATATTCTATATGATTTGCAAATATCCTAATGGAGACAAAAGCAAACACTTACAATAAAATTACAATAAATTTTTCAAATTATATCCAGTCATCTAAAATATACACACGTACATTTTTTTAAAATCCTATATACATTTCATTGCGATTTTGACAGAATTTCTCATACGTTTACAGCTGCTCCCTACCAACATTATTCCCTTACCAAATTACCTAAAAATCTCCACAGTTCACCCTACTTTTGCACTGGTTTTCAAGGTTCACAACAGACTGATGGTAAAAGCAGTACACACTACATTTAAATGTACCTTTTATGCACACCTTGTACAGCACAATAACAGCAGTACAGTGAAAGAAGCATCAATGCTACCATCACTTGTATAATAATTTTTAAAATATAAGAATGACATGTACAATAAAACTCTGTAAGAAGTTTTTGAAGGGACTGCAAAATTTACGCTTTATAAACAGGGAAACTTTAAAAAATAAATTAAATTACTTTGGCATTTATAGACCAGGTTCAAAATTATGTACGTATCTTATTAAGCAGTAAAACATCTTAACAAGGAATGTCTCAAAACTTATTAAGCAGGAAAATATCTTAACAAGGAATTTCTAAAAAGTGATTTACTGTATATAGTCAAAGCAATGGCAGCTCACAGTGTACATATGTAATGCCCTTTCTCTTAATAATGGCAATAGTAGTTTCTCCATTTTTCTGGTTGCATTGACTAATCCTCTAAATCTTATTAAATTTTGGAGCAAGAGTCACTGTTGCACCGACATACTAGCTACTTTACCTGCACACACCAGGAGAGGAATACCGTAACACAGTAATGCAGACTGTTTCAAACCAAAGGCATCCCTACAAAACTGCATGTGTATTTTGTATTCCTTGGCAAGCTCACTGATCCTTAGCTAACTTGCATTTAAACCAAAGTAGCGTGAGACTCAAATCAAAGGTTTCCGACATACACATCAGATTAAATCATGCAACAAACTAACTAGACAATGTGCATCTTGGAAACTCAGTAAACACTAATCTAATTTCTTTGTCTTATGGTCTGATAAACTTTTCTTACACTGCACAAGAAATCATATGTAGAAGAAAATATCTCTGCAATGCATTTTGTCAGGAAAAAATTACATTTAAAAAAATTGTACTTTGGAATTGAAAGCAATTTTCATAGCTTTATATATTGGCTTCGCAAATGTCTATTGAATTTATATACACTGCTGCAGTATTTATACACTTTCATTGAGTTTTACGCAAAATATTCTATTGGTTCTTGCTTTTGAAGCTATGGGACGGGTTACTGTAAAGTACACTCTGGATTTTAAGGCCTTTCATGTTTCCCAGGAGAACCATTGTTATATTGAAGGGGTCGTTACTGAAGGATCAACTGCTGCAAAAACAACCCCTTTACTTTCAAGTAAGCAAATAAAATACAATATACAACGAATAATTATAGCAGGAGAATATAGACAGGAAAATACAAGACTATAAAAACCTACTACCACTAGGTAAGAGCAACAACAGTGTAGTCGAGAATGACACCAGAATACATAAGCTATCTACTGCCAACAATAGAATACATTCACTAATATACGTATATGCACATTGCCTGGTATTATTTTACAATGTACAATACTCGTAGAGTAAATTTTTATTTTCTACAAATAATTTTTGTCATGCACAAGTACGTAACAACAAAGCTTGTAAAGCTCTTCATCTTCAGTATAACTCAAGCAGCTGCACAAGACACCCCATACACCATGCCTGTAATCTTCTTCCCTATCATGGAAGACACTATACCAGCAACACCTGAGGTCACAATCACTGAAGAATATTAATAGCAGTGCACAACAGTTTGCAACATTTAACACTCGCCAAAAGCCATAGCCAAAAACTAATCAGAATTATAGTTGCTTGGGCTCATAAATGGGATAAAATAGATGACATGGATGAACTTGTGTATATGTCTATAAACATGCAACAGGTAGTGCAGAGAATGCCAATTTTGGTAAGTGAAGATGTCAATTAAAAAGTTAAGATGGAAACAAATAACACCATTGCAAATGAAGCTATGGTAAGATATTGTCCAAGATAAAAGGAAGAGGAAGGTGACAAGGCAATAATACGGAAGACAAATGGGGAAGGAAATAAAGGAAAATGGGAAGGAGATAGAGGAAACGAGGAAGGAGATAAAGGAAAATGGGAAGGGGAGAGAGGAAAAAGGGTAGAATGAGTAGAGCATGAAAAATTATATAGGGAGAATGAAGATCAGTGGATGGGATAGACAGAGTATGACTAAGTGGAGTGAATGGGAGAAGGGGAAAGGAAAATGGAGAAAAAAGTTTCAAGGAGGGGAAAGGAAAAGGAAAGAAAGCTGTGAGAATGGAAAGGGGAAGGGAAGTGGTAACAAGAAAGAGAATGAAAAAGCTGGCAAGAAGAGCAAGATAGGAAACAAAAGAGGAGTAAAGGAGGCACGAGAAAAGGAGGGGTTAGAAATGGAGGAAGGAGGAAAGGAAAGAGATATGAAAAAAGTGGGGAAAAAGAGGAGATTGGTACAAAAAATTGGGGAGAAAAAAGGCAAATTAAAAAAGCGAGAGAAGAGTAGAGAAATGGTAAGATGGGGAAGTGGAGGGAGGAAATTGGGAAATAAGGCAGGAAGGGGAATAGTGTTAGAGAAAGAGGAACCATGGGAATAGTAGCAGAGAAAGACGAATGGTGGGAATAGTGGCAGAGAAAGGAGAACTGTTAGATTAGTGTGAGGAAGAGCAGAGGGGAAAATGTGGTAGGAAGAGCAGAGGGGGGAAGTGATGAGAAGGGCAATAGGAAAAATTGATGAGAAATGGTAGGGGGAGAAAAAGGTGAGAAAGGGTAGCAGGGAAACTATGATAAGAAAAGGAAGCATGGGAAAAAGTGATAAAAAATGGGAGCATGGGAAAAAGTGATGAGAAAGGGGAGCATGGGAAAAGTGATGAGAAAGGGGAGCATGGAAAAAAGTGATGAGAAAGGGGAGCATGGAAAAAAGTGGTGAGAAAGGTGAGCAGGGGGTAAGTGGTGAAAAAAGGGAGTGGTGGAAAAAATGAGAAAAGGGAGCAACAAAAAAATTGGCAGGGAAGGGGAGCAAGAGAAGGGAATAAAAATCAGAGTGGTGAAACAGCAGAGTAGGGAAAGGGAAAAAATTTATTGTGGTGGAAAAAAAGTGGGGAAGGAAAAAAGGTGGTAAAAAGATGGGGAGGAAGAAAAGGTGGTAAAAAGAACAAGGGGAGGAAAAATATTATAAGGGAAGTCAGGAAAAAATGGCAAGGGGAATGGGAAAGAAAAGAAGTGGCAGGAAGATAATGCAGTAGAAAAGTGGCGAGAAGGTGAGTGGAAGAAAAAGTAGCAAGAATGAGAGTGCAGGAAAAATACTGCGAGAAAGGGAGCCCAGGAAAAAAGTGGTGAGAAGTGAAGCAGAGGAAAAACGTGTAGAGAGGGGAGTGCAGGAAAAAAAAGATGAGAAGGGGAGTGTGTAAAAAAAAACTGGTGAGAAAAGGCATGCGGATAAAAGTGGGGAAAAGTGACATAAGGATAAAAAGTGGATGAGAAGGGGAGTGGGGATACAAAAAGATGAAAGGGGCATGGGTAAAAATGGATGAGATGGGGTGGGGAAAAGATGCAAAAAAAAAAAGGGAGAGAGAAAAAGTGGTTGAGAAGGGGAGTAGAGAAAATGTGGTAAGAAGGGCAGCAGGGAAAAAATGTTGAGAAGGGGCTAGGGGAAAAAATTGAGAAGGGGTATGGGTAGGGTTCGATGGGTGGGAGCAGGAGGAAGTGAAAAGGGGTGCATGGAAAAAGTTGTGGGAAGGATAAAAAAAAGTGGCATGGGGGGAAAAAAGGCTCAGAGGGTAGTGGAGGAAAAGTGAAGAGTAGAAAGGAGTGGAGAGATTCGGGCACGGTCTTGAAAGTTGACAAGGGTGAAACGAGGTGAATATGTAGCAACACCGGAGTGAAACGTCACAGGAAATGATAGATCCTCAACAAAACCAGCTGAACAGAAGCATTATTGTCTGGCACATTTCTATATTCGAAAATCTAGGGGGCAATCCCACCGGGATGTGAGATTGGTTCCTTTTGGTGGGAGGCGAGCACCCTAGCTGCTGCACCACCACAGCCCTGAGTGGGAAAAGTGAAGGGTGGAGAGTAGTAATGTGATGAAAATAAGAATGAATGGCGGAGAGGGAGGGGTTGATGAGGATAAAAATTATAAAGGGAAAATGGTAAGGAAAGTGGGGAGAAGTGGAAGAATGCTAAAGAATCATAAAGGAGTGAGGTAAAAATTGAAGTAAAGGGGTAGAGAACTAAGAAAGTGATGGAAAAGGAAGAGAGGTGAGCACAAAGTAGTGAAAAAAGGCGACGAGGGGAAACAATATAACAAAAAGTAGTAGAAAGGACACAATGTGATGAAAAGGAGTGGTGAAAGGAGAGGAAGAAATGTAGTGAAAGTGAGAGGGGAAGGAAGTGTTAGGTGAAGAGTTGTGAAGCGCGGGGGGGGGGGGGGGGGTGTGAAATGAAGCACAGGGAATAAGTGGTGAACAGTAAGAGAGAAAAAGTGGTGAAAAGGAAGGAGAAATCAAGAGGTGAAAATAAAGGGTAGAAAATATAAAAAGGAGGATTGTGGGTAGTAAATAGTAGTGAAAAGAGGATTGTAGAAAAAGAAATAAAAGGCAAGTGGAAAAATGTAACAATCAGGTGCAAAAATTTTGAAGCAGAAAGGAACTAGAATTCCACAGTAACCAATGTAATTCATTTCTGTATGTAGTGGGAAAAAATCCTTTATTGCACATTTGGCCGAGACCACGTTTATATTCTTTTGTATAGAGTACATATTTCGCTTTACGGAATACTCAAGGAAGGTTTTAAGATATTATGTAATGCACACTGCATTGTTTTATGCAGAATCATTTACGTATTCCGAGAACCAACTTTACTGGCTCAGTACCCATTTTCCAGGAAGAATCGGCAGTATCAAGGAATCTAAGAATCAAATCAACACATCTCTAGCATGTACCTTTTTTTTATTTTGGCAGCCTTGTTTAATAGAATATCACTTTAGCTACTTCTACATAGCATCTGATTCACTGAGCCTAGATGCTAACTACTCTCTCTCTCTCTCTCTCTCTCTCTCTCTCTCTCTCTCTCTCTCTCTCTCTCTCTCTCTCTGTCTCTGTGTGTGTGTGTGTGTGTGTGAATTGACTCTTCCATTTCTCCAATATTTTTTAATTAAAATTTTAGGTTATTTTTAATTTGTACACTAATCATACAGTACAGTACAGTAAGTTTTATTTAAAAGATAACATTTTGTTGTCTGGCTATATTTTAATTTTGCGTTTTAACTGAAATTTTGGCATTAAGTGGTGTAATAACTTGAATTTTGGCATTATTTCCTTTTTATTTCTAGTCGCCAAATCGTACCTCAACCTGACACTTCCTTATCCACTGCACGTTAAAATAAAAGATTGGCAATGATAAGCAAATGGAATAGCCACAAGATAGGAAAACATCAGCTGGAATTGTGTTCATTATTAGGTTATCAGCTCACCACAAACGTCTTTTTTTTGGAAGAACGTGTAGAAAGAGAAAAACTATTAAATCACAACAGCACTACATGGTAGGCATGTATAGCCGCATGACATAGCGATAATGTACACAGGTACACATAGTGGCATGTCATAAACAATGACACATCAATTGCTTGTAACACATGACAAAACAAACTCTAATAGGGGACATTAAACATAACCTTCCAACCCAGCATATAATATCGAGTTTTGATGAACTGGACAAAATGAAAATACCTTTTTCTACTGAAAGGGCATTCGAAATATGAGATACGGTTCCTACTAGGGATGAGTTGAGAACACATTTTCAACAATTTCAATTCAAAGTCCAATTCCTAAATTTTGATTCCCAATTCTGTGTAATATCGGTTATTTCACTGAAGAATATTTATTACATAAGAAAACTACTGCAGCAGGTTTAAAGTTATACTTTCGATACCACCTAAAGTTACTTTCATTAAAAAATTTTTTCCCCCTTAAATACCTACATATCTACAATATTGCTGACATCATAATTATAAAAAAAGCTTTATTATTTACATAATTTGCAAGACAAATTTCCCACCAGATATCGTCACAAAATTAATTAACATGCCAACAAATTTTACTAGCATACATTATACAATCAGTAGCAAAACAGTTTAGTTTGAAATACGTAGAACCTCCTACAGCTGCAAGACAATGTTATTGAAAAATTCCAAATACATATATACAAATTAAGCAAGTATACAGCAGTAAGAATGCACTTAATAAATAAACAAATAATGATCATACACTTTCCCCACACCCGGAAGTTTTAAGCGCCTATTGCCGTTGTTTGTTGTGCCAATATGCAGAAATAAATATGATTGTCTTATTATTTAAGTAATGAATAAATTCATACTCTACCTGTGCAACAAGTACAATAATTTTTTCTGCATACAGATTGAAGCATAGTGTTTCCTAGCATACATATTTTTTTCGACTTCAGATCATCACATGAGCGCCTTGTGCCCGGGAGAAGATAAAAACCAGACTAGCTGCCTCCAATGTCAGACCATCATTGCCCCTTGGGATGTACAATAATAAAAAGAAGTCACGTCACCACCTACTGCTATAGTAAAACCTTAAAGAAGAAGCCGCCGGCTAACTAGAGTTTGCCTCTAAGTGAGTGGAAAATACAGCCCGCTTTGCCAAACTATCCTGTTCCAAGAGATGGCATCAGAGTCGCTGCCTAACCCAAACCCGAAAGGTGGCAGCCCAAGACATAAAGGAATCCTCCAGCCTGGGGTATATATGGCAGACGCCGGGCAGAAATGCCAGTTCTTCTTGTAGATCGTTTTAGCACAAGTCATGCTAACATACTGTACTGCAGCTACAGTTGTCACGAGAAATATCCCACGAGGTTCCAGAGTTCTGCTAGCATTTTCAACCTCTGAAGACTTCACTACCAGTGCAGCCGAAGAGTCGTCGCTACTCCCGACACTCGCAATCAAAGTTCACCACACCCGACATGTACACCACATGTGGTGCCCTGAGTTCCTTCAGGACTAACAGCCGCAATTAGAGTTTAGTTGTTTTCATAGCTACTTAATTGTTGTTCTCGTCCATTCTTCAAGCTGGGCTCTACCAGCCGACAGGCCCCTTCACCTAACATGCTCTTTTATGTAGTCTGTTGAACAACTTCTGTGTGATAAGAGAGGAGATAGTACGGGTCACCGTGTTCAATTCCCGTGAGAATAAAACGTGTTTCCAGCTAACTTCTGTTTCCTTGCTCTGAAGCAAACAGTGCCATTTCCTCAACCTGGTAAGTGTAATCCCAGAAGAAAGCGGCAGGGAACCACGTATTTGACAACTGTTTGCCTACCTAGAGTAGGACTGTGGGTACCCCCTAACCAGGACTGCACATACCTCACACACACACCACAGATTCAAAAGCCACCCATACTGTGAACCTGGTAACTCGGTGCTAGGGTCATACGTAAGGTAGAGCCACAACCACTAGAAAGAAACAAGACAAAGTATCTGGGCCAACCAAGTCAGCTAAACCACTCCCTCCAGAGTGTATAAACTTGCCGGTGGGGGTGTCAGACCTGACAAGGACCGACCCAGACTTTTGGCACTTCTGGTTTACACATTAGCTAGGGGATTGTTGCCTGCCACCCTCTACTGGGGTGAACATTAAAAACCTTCCTGCTCACGACATTCACCCATCGACAAGGAAGCAGGAGGAGCCAGGAAGACAGCTGATGTCCTCACATCTAGTCATCCCCTTTGTACTCAACTCAATCAAGCCTTCAGCTGTTTGACACCACGAGAGAGAGGATAGGCCACCTGACACCTAGTGAAGTCTCACTTTACTATCCTCCCCGCCAACTTCTTTGGCCACCCGATTCGGGTTCCTGGGGCTGCCCATCCTCTTGGGATAGATCCGACCGCCAATCAGTCCATTCAGATGGCTGTGACATCAGAACCAGTCAACCCCGTTCCTGCCAGCACACCTGCACGTCATCCACGAGACCAGGCGGGGGATATTCTCCCCGCACACCATCTCCAGCAGAAGCCATCCCAGGTGAAGCAGAGCCCTCGACTGCCCCAAGGAACAGACTCCAGTGGTAAACCGGCAATAATCCTTGCCCCAGCCATCTGGAGGCATCACCTTGCAATCACAAATTTTGTGCCCTGCAGGCAGCCTACCCACACTACCCTCATCAAAGAACCAGTTTGAGGCATCAAAGAACCAGTTCGAGGTCGTCGTCAATCCAGACACCTCAGCAGATTCCACCCTGAACCTGCATGCCTGACTTGTGCAGAAATAAAAACCTCTTGACGTGACATCCTGCTTCCCTGGCTGTCACATGTCACGATGACGATGCAAACATGCCATAGCACTTGGTAATTACGACATAATGTACATTCACAATCACATATTTAATATCCACTTTTGATAAGTACATGGTTATGGAAACAAAAATGTGGTTCATGCTGAGTACTGTATTTCTCAGACTCTTCCTCCATGAAAAGATCAGTGTCAATGCATTTATTAATTTTGAGCTTTCTGATAAAATGAGTTACAGCGTCCCACTTACTAAATCTATAGATATGGCACCATAAAGGTTAATGTTTGTATTTATCTTGGCAATTTTAAAACAACATTGGCCTAACAAAATAATATTTTCATTGTCACAGGTTTTGTATATCTAATATATTTTAGATATGGCAGTTGATGTAATAATACCGCAAAGCTGGGAAAAACACTGCCCAAGACGTAATTCACTTTGCCATTAATTCTTTTGCAATAAAAGCACGCATATAATACATTAATAAGTAAAAAAGCAGTTAAAAATAAAATACACTATAACTTGGGAATTTGTAAAGTCACTGAATATATAAATAAGTGTCTGCTTTTTTACCTGATGAGAGAATGTCTACCTTTGAAATATTAGCATGGAGAATCAGTGTTATCAAGGAATAGAAGAATCAACTCAACCCATCCCTAGTTCTTACATAAGGCTAAATTCAGTGAAACCTCTTTAATACAAACTTCAAGAGACCTGAAATTTTGTGGTTTGTAACAATGACGTTTATATATACAGGTGTTTGCGATAGTTACAAAAATCTCAAAAAATTTGAATGTTGGCTCTCTGATTTAGCACATTGGAAAATATGACATTCTCATAACCACCAAGACTTATTTTTATTGATGGACTTTACTTACATTATAACACAAATTAACTAACTTTTTTATTAAACATACAAATTAAATTCCGTATTGGACTCCATGTAGAAAGATAAATTTGTTTTAAAGAGGTTTTAACGAAGTTTCACAGTACAAAGTTACAGCATATTATGCCTACACACTATAATTGGCACTTACAAGGTTTAAGAAATGTTGTCTCAAAATATCCATTAATTTTATCACAACAGTCATCTTGACTCAACTGTAATAATATACCTATTACCAAGTGTCATCCTTGGAACAGTCCATGGCACAAACTAATACAGCAGTATCACCAAATACCAAGGTCACAAAAGGCAGTGTTAATTTACCAAGTCTGTTCATTTTGCCTCATAGCAAAGGATCACACTAATACAGCAAGTATTATGAACATAAGTCTGACACAAAAATCAGATATACAAAATTTCAAAATATATTATTTGAAATTAGAAATTTTGGGTGGTGATTATATAACTGTAACTACCATAAGAGGAACTGAGATATGACTCTTGGTAGTATTTTTAAATTTGGCTCTTTTTATTACTGTAAATCAACACACACAATATCATGGAGTTTCTGCAGTAACCCTTATCCATGATTTACTCATAGTTATAAAATCATAAATATACAAACGTACAAGGTATAAACTACCAAGTTGCTTATTAAATCAGTACATAAGTACAAGAAGAAATCTGATATAAAATTTTTTTTCCAAGTAATTTAAAATACAGAAATGTCCAGAAAACCACAATAAAATGAAACCTACATGGAAAAAATTCAACTCAAGCATACAAAACAATATGAAGGTTTACATTACCCATAGCTTTTTTAATATCCTGCCAACAAACAGCAAAATCTCATTACAAGGTACTGTCAGGGTGTCCAGCGAGACTGAAAACCTAATTTCTCGTACATTCCCCCCATAATTTGCACACATCAAAGAAAACAAATGAAACACTGTAATGCACAATCAGTTGCATAGCTTATCAGCAAAATATTCTTTGTACTAAAAGCTGATATAATAAAACAACGGAACAATGCAGCGTGACACATTCAGTGTTGACAGACTATGAAATCCAATTTTGGTTTCACCACCAAGAAATATTTGTCCGCAACAAACACCATGTTAGAATGTATTGCAATCTTCTAGTTAATATGTTACTACCGACATGGAAATAAGAATTTTAAAACATTACCAGTGAAAAATGGAACATAGGAAACACAAACAATACAAAAGGTATTATAAACATTAAAATTTTACGAACAGGTTCTTGCAATTCAACTGATTGCAGTTTACTTTCATTGATAAAGCATATAACTAATGTTTTTCTAATGTAATATGTAAGTGTAAATACAATTTTCCAAATTTTCTTTTGTATTAGTATACACAATGTGCAAAATACAGTGTCAACAACTTACTGTGTTTCCAGCCTCTCTCTTTTTTAAAACCGTAAATATTCAATGCTGCGTCGTATGATTCTTTTCTATAGTCATCTGATGCAGACAAAAGCAACAACAGAATTTTGTGCAAAGCTTTTGTTGCGATTGTTTGATGACTGCCAGCTGCTTCACTCCGATTGGCTACCAATCATTTCATTGTATCTCAAAGTTACATACACACACACACACACATGCATGCACGCACGCGCACACACACAAGTTCGCTTCCAAATATAAATAATTGTAACAAAAAAATTGCTTAAATTACGAATGTCATGTATCACTCAAATTTATGCTGTAATAGTCTGTACATCACAAGTGACAAATATTAAAAATAACACAAACACAACTGGAAACCAAATAAAGATAAAGCAGTCTACCAGTACAGTTAATACTAACAATCATATTATAAATTTACTGCAATCATAAAAATATGCATTCTGATGAAAATTACGGACCATGGTTAATGTAACATTCCATTTCACTAAAGTCTAGGTACGTGGTTTCTTCACACTTTTTGAATCAAACCCTTGAAAAATCACCCCATGTTATGTGTGTAGTTCTTTCCTAGATAAGTTGCATATCACTAGTGTTTTATACTCATTACCAAAATTATCTTGTTTTTGATTAAATAAAACTTTTACTTATATTTCATCTACAAACTATAATACAGTATTTTGTTTATAATTAATATGGACAAAAACAGAGCAAAAATGGGTGTTGGTAATGCCTAATAAGAAATAGTTCTCATGATAAATGTTATTAAACTAAGTGCACATGAATGTTGGGCATTGTCCCTTTGGTGTAATTTTCTAGACTTAGTTAAGCTTTGTTCTCATTAGGCAGAGAAATAGCCTAATAGCATAACTTAAGCAGAGCTTCGGAAAAGTTGGAAGTAACCAGTAATGGACTATGAATACACTCACACACATTTGAACAGTTTGAGGGGAAAAAATTACCTAATAATTTTAGAGCACGTGAAAACGGTTTACCATAATGCAGTATAACATTATCCCCAACATGGTACGAAGTTATAGTCAGCAGTAGGAAAAAATAGCAGTCTTCAAAAATAGAAAATGTGTGTATATAGTGTACACACACGTGCAGCATGCATACACACATGCATGCATACACACACATGTGAGAACCTCTATTTACATTCACTTAAATTACATTTCCCCATAAATACACCAATTTAATCAGGTCCCACAATTTTCCTTTACTTTACAATATGCTACATTGAATTCCTGCAATTCTCACTGCAATGCAATATGGTTTCACCTGATTACACTTTTTTGTCTATCCATGTGGTTAACAAAAACCTGTAAATTCATACATTGCAATCTTGTTTAGAAAACACATTAATGCAACAATTGAGAGTGCAATAATATGTGTACTCAGAGGGTGGCTATGTTCTACACAGTGCATTGTTAACAGTGAAGCCAGTTTTTATAGTGGAGTTAGACAGTTGTTTTCCGGTGTAAAGGTCACGTTAGCATTAGCAGCCGAAAACATTGTATGGACTGATCTTTCACGTGTATTTTGAAGAGTATTAAAATAGACATAAATTAACATACAACTCTTTCTGACCTTAATGATAATAGTATAAAATATGTGTGTGTTTGTCTCAGGTGACGAACTATAAATTTTTCCGTTAAATATGTAAAGTTATGAATTATTTAAATTTAAATGGAAGTGATGTATACAGCGTTTTGGTTGATTTGCTTCCCATTCCCTATATATTTGCCTTGAAAATATGCTAAGAAATAATGTTCTGACTACAGGAGCTTTTAAAAGTAATGATCAAACTTCAACCGTACTAAAATTGAATATAATACGCTGTTGAAGTTGTCTGCGAGTGTGTTACAAGTGAAGCAGCCATACTGGAGAGAGACAACTTTTGTTTAGATTGAATAACCTTGCGAGTTGTTCTGAACTGCCTCAAAATTTGTGCTGTTCTTGCATTTGTGAAATGTGAATTTGGCATGTACACACACCTCAAAACTACTATCTATGTTTGATTTATTCGGCGACGAACGAAAACTAATATTAATGGATGAAAATGCATATGAGCCGGGCCATGCGAGTTCAATGCATATTCCCAAAAGTAACAGTGTTTAGTGTATTCATATATGCTGTGGATTCATACGTGAAATATATCACACAATTATGATGTGTATAGCGATATGTTATCTGCATAAGTTTGTAAATTAACAATTGCAGTGTGTTTAATTTTTGCAAAGTATTTTTGTGATTACTAACCTGCCGTCATTTAAGGTCTAGCCTGTAAGTTGCGAACTCGTTAGAGGTACAGGCACTTTTATAAAACTGCAGATACATATTTTTCTAAATGCTGATTTGCTACTTCAATATAGGAGTTACGGAATTCATTTATTAGTATCTAAGGCTGTGTAAGTTTGTAAAGTGACGGTAAACAAAAACATGAACAACTGATCCAAGCATGATCCAAACATAACCTTCTCTTTCCTCTTGATAAAATAGCTGTTTGTCAGGCGTTAATGGCAAATCACCTCTTAAAGCAATACAAGGCTATACCTAATTAAAAAAGTCACTCATACAATTTTTTTTTTCCAAGTCAACAGAGTTGCAGTGACAAACAAGAAATCAGCTGTTTATCAACACAAGAATATACAGCTAAATCAGTTATATTTTAAATAGCTAATGAATGTAGCCTTCCTGATTTGCAATTTCCATGGTTTTTTGAACTCACTCCATGCAATTTCTGAGGTGACTCAATAACGGCAAAGACCAATTCCTTCCTTGTATTTCCTTCATTGTGTTCTTGGTGTACCATTCTCTAATGAACCTGATGTCTACAAGATGTTGAAGTTAAATAAATAAAGTTTACTTGTGTGTTTAGATGGTGATGTATTTAATGGTAGGCTGTAATTACAGCAAATGACAAATGTTTACACTTTTTCGTTTTCTGAAGATAGTTAAAATAAAGAAAACTTAGATAAAACCAATATTTTTCCTGTAACTATACCATCTGCAAAATTGAAAAACTTAACATGATTTTCTTTAAAACATTATTTGACGATTAAGGATTTTTGAAATTCTAATTTTGAGGGCAACTTTGGACATAAAGTTATTTTAATTTTGATAATGATTCATGGGTATTTAGAATTAAGTGTGCTTCATGGAACAGCGCGTACTCTAGCCACTAAACCACCGTGGCATCCATAATCTTAAGAAGGGCAGAGTTGAGAGAGGTTTAGGTGATTTGTACCAACCAAGGTGTTGAGAGCTAATGAGGGTGAAATATGACGGTTATGGAGTAGCACTGAACTGCAAGGGTAGGGAAAACAGGAAAATGTCAAGAAAACATGCCAGCCAGCAGCATCAATTATCACAATTCCTATATGTGAAAGTCTATGAGTAACCTCACAAGGAAACAAAGATGGATCACATTGGTGTAAGACAAGCATCCTACCACTTCGCCAACTGCAGCCCCCCCCCCCCAAGGAAGGGAGGATAGGGACCTCATTTCTTCATTTATATTTGGGCAAAGTTGAATTTAACAATCAATATAATTATCCACCAGCTTATCGTAGATCAGGCTCCTGAATTGGAGATATAGTATTATGCACATCTGCATTTTATTTTTTTTATAATTATATTTACTTGTTTCTTTATTAGGTAACATTACATACTGAAATTGTAAAATATAATAAATAAGTTGCAATGTACCTACATACATGTAAACATACAGCATTAAGAGAAGGGATTTACAGACAAAAAAAAAACAGAAAAGAAAATTAAGAAAATTACCAAAATTAAAAAAAAATTATAGCTAAATCATGTATTCCTGGAAATGGCATTTGAAAACATTTGCAGTAGACCTACTCAATTTTAAAACATTGGTAAGTATTTTGACAAGCTGATGATAATGTTTAAAATAATGACATCACCCACAGTTTGACTATTCACCAGGTCTGCAGTAGTGACATACGAAACAAATAATAAATTGGTTTTAATATACACTGTTATAACAGAGTTTATGTTGCAGATAACTAGAATTACACATACAAACACACAAAATTAAACTAGAATAGTTGTCAACAAGTACATGTCTACACAAAATTCTGCAGAAGGAATCATTTAGTTGCAAGTAGACCACTGTGTTTGCCTGTTTTGGTTTGTGTCCTCATTAATTTTTTGTTTTTGTAATTTGCTGCTTACTAACTGAATTCCTTCTACAGAGTTCTCTGTGTTCTTTACGTAAGCCTAAACTATTCTTGGATGTTTTTCTGTGTCTGTATGTTCATATGTGTAGTTCTAGTTTCCTGCGACATGAGCTCTGCTGCAAAGGCAAGTGTCCAATACAATTTTCCATTTAATATATAATATTCATATAGGCCTACATGATTTATAAAGCGTAAGAAATTTTAACTCAAGGGAAATCTGTTTACAAGAATTGCTGATTCAACTGAATAAACTGCTGCTGGGACAATGATTCTTCTTGGAGGGGTATTTGTTTGTCAAGTTTCTGTAGCGTGGTTCCGAGATATTGAAACTGAATATTTTTTAATGTATCCAGAGGAGAATTTCACTCTATTTGGGGAATAAAATTACCTTAAAACGTCTCCTGCCCTACCCCTTTTCCTCTTCTCCACAAAAATTGCTAAAATACTTGACTGTCCAGTGTAGACAATGCAGCAAAAATTTTAATTTCTGTGTTTTACTTATGTACCACAGGTAACTTATCCCTGTCCAATATTGTAGGTGCAATAAACAATACTGTACCCTACAATATGGAATGAATAAATATAAAACTGTATCAGAACAGAGAACTAAAGTAATGTAAAAAGTGGGAATAACTAAATTCGGATTTTAATTAATCTACCAGAAACCATTTTCTATATTGACAAATATGTACAAAGGTGATGAGGTGTTAGGAATTTAAATATAAATGACACCAAATAATTATTTATTCACGGCTCAAGAACATGTGAACTTTACCTTCCAGAAATTCAGCTAGGCTGCTGGTCGCTGTTTTGTTGCACTCATTACTGATATGGAACATGCAATAGATTACATGACGACGGTAGAACGTTTATTATACTTTATTTAATCATTCATTCAAAAAATAGTTTTCCACAAATCCTGATATATGAGCACTATATCTAAAACACGTGCTTATTGTCGCCCATAACCGAATACTTAGCCGCGGTATGACACACTCACGATCGGTAGTTTTATGAGGAAATTATTTGATTGCAAAACAAACACAAGCCAATACTAGACTAGTAAAACTTCACACATAAATTGCGATATATATTTATTTATTAATTCTTCATCCTCTTTGTTCAACACGAAATGCTACGAAAGTAACCTTTCTCACGTCATTCTAACGCAAACACAATATTTTGGGCTGCATTCAAGATAGCAGCTAGAGTCCATAGTAAAACCCACCTATCTCCAGCGGCTTCACATTCGTCACAAAATGCCATCTCAAGTATACTCCTAACTCCATATGTGTACTACACACACAATTTCATTGGAAAGTAAAAGTATCACAGTTGAAGATGTTTATGTTGGGAAAAAATAATTTATCAGATCTACAACAGGATTACATACCAAAGTAAATTAACTTGATATTATTTTGTGATTTAGTTATAAACAAAAACTAAAATTATGCTAGAGAAATGAAGGTAAGCAAAAGTCAACAGTTACTGTTTACAGACAATGATGAAAAACTGATCCTCAAAATTTGTAAAATAACTATATTACTACAAAAGCTCTTTTAAATAGTGAACAGTGCTTAAAATCATTAGACAAATGATCTGGCATCTTAAAAATTTTAACTAGTATCTGGACTGTCCATTAATCTACATTGACAGCTCAATATAGTTTTCAAGACTTGCTTCTCTTCATTTACATTTTCCCCAACCCTATTTACACAATTTTACATTTGTCCCTGAAAAAGTGTAAAATAGGGGTTATACAATCAATTTTTTTTTTTTTTACTTTTAACACATTCGAGAATTATTATACTCTTTGTGAATGTGACCATCTGCCATCCTCACCTTTCACAGCCTTTTCTTAGTACCAACTTTCTCCCAATATGGCCTTGATGCCACTGTACCATGCAGTAACATTCTGAATTTTAAAGAAGGTGCTGATTCTTTAGTATTAAGTTCCTTTGGTCCTGTTTGTGGGGGGGGGAAAAAAAAAAAAAAAAAAAAAAAAAAAAACCCCACACACACACAATTTGTAAAAAAAAATTTCGTACATCCCACTGATATTTCCTGCAGTATTTAAAAACCCATACATTTAACATATTTCCCAATTGCTGGACACCCTGCACTTCACTTTAAAATTCTTTTTACTTTTAAAGTACATTCACCAGTAAGTTTAAATTGAAAGCCACTCTATGTACATATATCGAGATTCTAGTGTATTTCTTTCTTATGATGACAAGCTCCAGATTAGTGGCCTGTAAACATATAACTGCAGTACATGTTCCTGTCTGGCTTCCCAGGATTCCCCAGTGCAACATGCGATGATGAAGCACCAATAAGTAAGGGAAATACTTTTGCACAGTCCACTAAAGACTAAATGAATAGCAAAACAGCGTGCTGTGTTTATTGAGGAACCACTATAAGATTTTCTTTGAGAAGCTGGCCTTCATCCTCTCCTTGGCTGGATTCACCTTGATCTTCAGCTGCTGAATGAGATCGTAAATTTTCACGGAAGGTCCCACCTTCATGCCCACCAAATCAATAATTTCATCTTTGGTTAGAGCGAGAAGAGCATTTCCATCTATTTTCTGAAACAGTTAGAAGAGCATTAAGTTTCAAAGTCCCAAACCTTTAAGTACCTACAGTTGTTCCAACACTATAATTTTCATTACCAATACATGTTTTCAATACTACTATTTCAGGTAACACCCAAGGATGAAAGAAGGGATGGTTGGTTCAGTTCCAGATGTATGTTCTCGGTTCCAATGGTTCTTAGCCATGAGAACCAGAACCAAGAAGACAACTTAACTTTGTGGTTCCTTCACTTTATTTATAACTAGAGATGAGATTTACTACTTGCGATACCTTAATACCACTGATATTCGACCAGTATTAAAATATCAAAACTGTACCTTTTCAGAAAGTATTGTGGTCTACCCCCAGTTTTAAGCATTGAGTAGGATCTGAGCCATACATGTTCTGTAATATCACCTTGTACTAAGAAATTTTTTATTTATAGCCAGTATTAGAAAACGTAGTTGGTTAAATGAATTTGAGTTAATCTTTCCAAGCTATTTCCACCTGACCTTATCTTACAGTCATAATTGTAACCTGTTCAAAAACTTTCTCATAATAAGAATTTCCGCAACATGAATTGCCAAATAACTCCTACATATAATGACATGTTTTTGCAAACAGAGTTTTTAACTAAGCAGAAAATTGTAACTCAAGATATTGTGTAAAATGCACAATAATAAATCATTAATGTACAATTTGTTCACATTTAGAGAATCACGTGTAAATATCAGCTTACATTCGCAAAGCAGACATACGTAAAATGTTGGTAAGTCTGATTCCAATTTTATCTTCCAAGTAAAATAAAAGTAATCACTGAGAAATTCTGTGTAAAATATTTAAATCATCATATACACAAGCATCAATAACCTCAAAAATCAAAGTAAGGTCGCTGTTTTTCCCCCCAATGTTACCAACTGAACAACCAGGATTCACTTGTTAATTATAAAATGTGAAACTACCATATTTATAAAGTAGACATGTAATTAAATTAACTAAGTTGTGAATACACACACTGTACATCAAATTTACAAATCATTGACTGACTAATTCAGCATATCATAAAAAATTCTTTTATCATTGTTCTACATATGAAATTCAATACGAATATGTAGTTTTGTGGCAACAGTGGTAGATGTGCACCTACAAGTTTTTACAAAAGGACATTTGCAAATATATAACATTAAATAGTATAACCAACATTAAAAGAACTTACATTATGTATTGTATAGTAGATTCTTATTAAAAGACCTCTCACGCTTTCCAGAAATAATGTAGCTAACGAAAACAGCTATATAAAGTAAAGGTTTCCAGGAACTGCCAAAAAAAATCCCATACACTTATAAAAAGAACAAATTATCCTTGTTAAATTTGAATAAATTGCAATGAAAACTTACTAAAATTACTTTCACTGGCCCAAGGCAATCATATGTAGGTATTTCTCAGTAGGTACCTTTACACCATCCACCAAAACACAAAAATTCCCAAAAAATTTAGTTGTAACCCATTAAAAACTACGGCGGCGGCAGCTATTTGAGACGAGTACGTGAGCACATAGCCAGTTAGATTTTGTGTGACACATGATGTCATGAAGGACTCCTTTGTTCTTCAACTCTCCCTCCCCTAATGTCTAGCAACCATTTAACCCATTCGCACAGCTACAGTGGTAGCCAATGACAGTGCGGGTTAGATGTCTTCACTTTCCCTCCCACAAGCACCTTTTATCTTGTGACCACACAATGCCTTTGTGTGCGGTGTTTAGCTTCAGAATAAGTTTTTCAATAGTGTTGTTATAACTTAAATTTTTTGTTTTTCTTCTTGGATTTTGATTATGGATTACGAATGGAATTGAGTGCATTGTCTGATGACCTACTTATGCTATTATTTATTGGAATAAAATTTATTCTACAGTTTTGCATTTTGGTTTTGTGCTTTTTATTGAGGATTCCTTTATGTTTTTGTAGCTTCGACATTGGATACAACACATTATGCTGTCACGTTACTGCTTAGCCGGCTTGTCCACCCTTCCCCTCCTTACTCGGCTGTTGTCTTCTAAATTAAGGGCTGGGTGGGTCGTACCTTGTCTGTTGCGTTGACCCAGGCGGGAATGGGCCTTCCGAGAAATCACCAAGTCACACTTGGGGTGCTTGATTTGCCCCAGTTTGTACTGTGGAGTTAAGGGGCAGCAGTTGGGGTCATAGTCGATGGCTGAGGATGATACTGAGGTTGTTCCTGATGTCAGTAGGCTTGGTTCTCTTCATCCATCACTGGGAAGTGAGGTGGGTATATGCGATACCTCGCCGCAGTCCGGGCAAGTTGTTCACGGGCAGCTACGTCGTGCAGGGGTCTTCATCGGGGAGTAACACTGGGTGGTTCCGGTGTACAGCCACTGTCAATGGGGTTCTTAATCTTAGGTGAAGGAGATGCAACTTTGACTTTAGTGAGGTCCCAGTAGGTCCTGGTCAGGACTGATAGACATGTGGTGAGGCGTACTGTCTATGTGTGTGGGTTTTACAATTGTCCTGACTGAGCACCGCACCTTTGATAGCTCAGAATAAGGCTACCACGTACATCGTCACCCTCCTCTCTTCCCACACGGCATAGGCAGAGGTAGGTGCATGGAGTTGGATAGGGAGGGTAGGCGACGCTTTCCCATGTCACGGTACGACTGGGCGTGATGAGCTAGTCATCCACACGCAATAGCTGTCTCCCTCAGAGAGATGATCGGGAAATGGTCCTACTCCAATTTGCCAGCTGAAACCTTCTCGTCTTCAACACCCTCATCTCGAAGGCTGGGCACGGTGCAGGGGTGTTTTGGGCTGCGATACAATTGGGTGTAATGAGCTAGTTACCCACACACCTGCTAATTGATTGTGTCGGGAGCGAAAACAATAATCTTGCTGACGAAACCCACTCATTTGCACACCCTAGCACAGAGGTTGGGCACTGCATAGGGGCATTTCGAGAACCAAGCAGCTGGGCAGGGTGCAAGTAGTTCCGAAGTGTGTCAGCTGTGTTACGCCAGAGAGGCACAGTGAACTGGCTCTACGACACCACTGGAAGGGAGAGTGAGAAGCGGCAAAAGAACAAAGCAGTTTTGCCCAGATGGTCCTCATTAATGCTTGGAAAGATACCTCCCAGTCAAGATCTCAAGTTAGCCTCCACATTATCCACGGCAGGCCACAGAGCCTCTCCTCCAGACCTTCCCAAGTATGATTCCAAACAAGTGTAATTACACTACTATAACCTTGTCCACAATCTGACCTACTTGACAGAGTTCAGCACACAACTAACCGAAACAAAACTGTGTGTACAGTACTATAACTGAACATCCTGTACAACTAAGATGCTTCATTATTGATTCATGTTATCACCAACTAAACTGCCTGACTGCTAGAAAGTAAATGTCAGCAAGACTGCTGAAAATCAACTGCCTGGCACGCTGCTTATCATCACTGGGGTGTTAGCCCCTCAGTACAGGGGAAGTAAAGGTCTTAGTCTTTCTAGGAGGTAATCATTAGTAAGGTCCAGGTTAGGGGTAGCTAGTTCACTCCATCCAGACTGACCTTAACATGGCATTTAACATGACATGCGCAGTGTTAGCACACTGGGTTTTCAGTTTCACAGCCCACTATAACCCCTCAGCTGCGGTCGTTCCAATCATTATTCCCCTCACTTTGCCTAGTATACAAGAATGGGGAAGAGTGGTGGAATTTCAGGACCCAGATTGTAGGTCTTGTAATAATGATCAAAAACAATAAAAGTTGGTTAATTAAAAAAAACCCCATGAACTTACGTGGATTGTCTGGCAAGGTGAGGCCTTCTTTATATGTTACTAGCAACCCGCCATTGTATCGCTAAGGTTTTATGAAGTTATTGAAATACATAACACACACACATATTATATATATATATATATATATATATATATATATATATATATATATATATATATATATATATATATATATATATATATATATGCAACTACCCGTGAATACATGTGACTAACTGCAACTACCCGCAACTACCTGTGACTACTTCCAACTACCCGTGACAACCTGTGACTACTTGCGACAACCTGTGACTACTTGCGACAACCTGCGACTACTTGCGACTACCCATGACTACTTGCGACAACCTGCGACTACCCATGACTACTTGCGACAACCTGCGACTACCCGCGAAAACTAAGAACCTGCAACAATTTGCGACAACCCGTACTACCTGCAATTACCCATGACTACTTCCGACTACCTGCGACAACTTGCGACTACGAGAACTTTGGCACGTGCAGCAGCCCACCATTGCTTTGCTCAGGTGTTATGGAGTTTTTTTGGTAAGATGTATTTTTAATATGCATTTCCAAAAATTAATGTATCTTTTTCTATGTCATTCAGACAAATTGAGACTATCCGTGACTACGGGAACTTCGGCACATACTTGCTCGCATCTATGAGCGCTCTCTCTCACACATCCCGACTTTGTCTTTGACCTTCGGGATGAGCTCGCTCACACTTATCGGCGTTCGTTCACACATCCCGAACTGACCACCCATGACTTCGCCTGAGAACTTCTACACGTGTTTGCTCACTCCTATCAGTGCTCGCTCGCACATCCCATCCTGCAGTTGCATTTGGTACATAAAGATTTAAAAATTAATATTTAATGCATAAATGCAATATTTAAATCATAAGACTTAAGACATAAGATGTAAGAATTAAGACATAATAGTTAATACTTAAGATACAGGACTTAACACTTGAGACTTGGTCCGAAGGGCCTAGAGGGTGGCACATAAAAAGATAACCCTCCCCCAAATCCCAAGTAAATTGAGCAAAACATGAATTTTCCAGGCCGAAAAGAAGGCGAAAATCATATCCTTCTGGTCTCTGCAACTCCTCCCAGGGGTGATAGAGGAGGGGATGGATTGGCAGGAGGAGATGGAAGTATGATAGCCAAAGGTCTATGGGTATGCAGAGTAAAGCCCCCACCCCTCTATGATTTCTTCTAACATTGGTTCAGGTTATCTTTGATAATGATTTTATTAGCGCACGCTTAGAAAGCATCCGAGTAGCTCATTTTTCTCCAATTTGGTTTATGAATTTTAAAATTTATCAAAGATATTTAAAAAAAATTAAATATAGCCTATGTCCATCTGGAAGAATGTAACTTTTAAAAAGTAAAAGTATTATAAGAATCGGCCATGTAGTTTCAGAGATTACCCAATACATAAGATGTAATAGTTTAATCATAAGACTTAACACTTAATATGTAAGACTTAAGACCTGGTCCAAAGACCCTAACTTCCCATTGAGAGGGGGTGGGGCATAAAAAGGCAACCCTCCCCAAAATCCCAAGAAAATTGGTTGAAAATACACTTTCCAGGCCGTAAAGAAGGCAAAAAACACACTCCTACTGTCATGGAAACTCCTCCCCGGGAGAGATGGGAGGAGGGAGATTGGAGGAGGGGGAAAGTTCAATAGCCAAAGGTTCAAGGGTGTACTTAGTAAAGCCCCCACCATTCTACCATTTCTTCTAACATTGTTTCAATTTATCTTCAATTATGGTTTTGTTAGTGCACACTTATAAATCATTCAAGTGACTCATTTTTCTCCAACTTGGTTTGCAAATTTTGAAATTTCAGAAGGATTATTTTTCTTTTTTTAATTTAACATAGCCTATGTCTGTCTGGAAGAAAGTAACTTTTTATTTGTGAAAGAATTGTGAGGATCAGCCATGTAGTTTCCAAGATTACCCGAGACATATAAACAAATAAACTTACATTACCTTTTTATGATATTGTCACTATAGCCACTGGGCCACTGCAGCCCCACTTGAGATCTTTCTATCCATTGAGCTGCTGCGGCCCCACTTGAGATCTTTCTATTCATTGAGCCGCTGTGGCCCCTATTGGAATTGTCTATCCACTGAGCCACTGCAACCCCACTTAGGATCGTTTTATCCACTGATCCAATGCGGTCCCACTGGATTTATGCCTACTATGGCCATCTGGAAGAAGGTAGCTTCTAACAGTGAAAGAATGATAAAAATAATGGGTCACTGCGACACCACTTGGGTATTACTCTACCCACTGGGTCTCTGTGGCCCCACTTGATTTATGCCTACATTCATTTGGAATAATATAGCTTTCTAATAGTGAAAAAATTATAAGAACCAGTCATGTAATTTCCGAGATTACCCAAAATATATAAACAAATAAACTCAAATGACTTCTTTATAGCATTAGTACAGATGGTAAATAAATTTAAAACAATATAACTCAAATTGCTGCAGTGAAGGTGGTACTGTGTTCTTGGAATGCCCTATTTAAATACGTTATTTTTAATAACGGTTGTTAAATACATAGATTGCATGGGATTAAATGTAGAAATGATTTATAGTGTGAAAAAATACTTCAAAAATGGTTTGGTACTAAAAATATGTAATAATTTTAGGTTTTTTGAGTTGGGCGGGGCTTGCGGATAGGAAAAACCTGTGAATGGCTTGGGCTTGACTGGTAGGCGGGACTCCGCAGTAAGTTAACACTTAAATAATAAATCAATTGATTTTCTTGCAAGAGACCAATGAAAATGTAGCTCCCACTAGCTTAAAGTTGCTATTTGCACAGTTTTTTTAGGCTTTTAGCAACAAGGGGAGAGCCTGTAAGTTTGTGTAAGGTATAATTTTTCTCAGAAAATCTCAAAATATTAAAATACATTAATACTCCACTAAAACATGCTATTTTTGCTCTAAAAACAATTGAAGACTGACAGAGTTTTTTAATTTTTGATTTTCAAAGTCAATCAAAATTAGCCAAATTTGATCTTACAAATGCGTGTAACTTATGAACAATTTCACCAAAACCATTTGACTGTCTTTAATATAGTATATAACCTGTTATTTTGGTGCTAAATCTGTGTAAAAATGGCATAGATAAAATTTTAATGTAAATAGGAGGGTGGGTCAGTATCTGTCCAAAATCAAAATACTCCTCTGAAGTACTGGCCATTTTCCTGGGAACTGTGATTTGCCATAGTTTTGAGTTTTGACTATGATAATTTCCTTTACCGAAGGACTTCTTTGTAGACCACATTAGCATATACCCGCAGTGCTAGAATTATGAAGTTGCTAGACAAGCTTACTCTGGAGCAGGCTGCGTAGAGCTGTTTATGTAGGATGCTGCTCCCTTAAATCTCTCCCAGCCACCTTTTGGGGTTGTCACTGGACCTCACCTATAGCCTCGGCAAATCAGATCTTATGGGGGAATTGCAGTCTCTCAAATTCTAAAGGATAATCAGATGGTGAGTGATATGCGATGTTGTAAACAGATCCCTCCCCGGCCACTAGTACGTCCAATATACTGTAGCCAGCAGACGTCTGTGCATGCCTGAGCGCAGGGAAGTGGGGTAAACGGAGCAAGGGGGGAAAAATGAGTGTGCAGGTCTGATCTTGTCCAATTATGTATTATTTATAGAATTCCGAATCACATGCAAATTCAGAATCGCGTTCAAATTCTGAATCACGTGCAAAATTAATGTCACATGTAACAATATTTTTCCACATAATGCTGGCTTCGGCACCATGGTGTAATCACTACAAAAATATTTCTGTAGCCTTTATGATAAAATTGTTTGCACTATGTTAACAGTCCGTAATAAACTTTTGTCTACGATTTATGCCAGTAAATGCTATTTAAAATGCAGAGTTAACCAAGAGAAAATATTTTCTCGATTATGAAACAAAGAATATGCAAATATGTAATCCTATCAGAAAAGCATTAAAAACTAGGTCACTCAACAGTTTAAAATGATGTATGTGTCAAATTAAAGGTCACATATTTGCTCAAGAAGTTGCAGGTTCAATTTCGAGTATATAAAATATGATTTTAGTATTACAGTTGTGACATGGAAAAATTTATTTTTGAAAGCATATTATATATGATTTTAGAATCATTATTTACCAATATTAACTGAAATACAAGCACAGCAGTAATATTAAAATTCTATATCGTGCAAGTCCACTTTGTAAGTTAATGTATTTATTACAAGGAAAAGTAAGTATTTTTTTCATTACTAGTTTACAAGGTTTTAGTGGTAAAAATATTTGAAAAATGCAATTATAGCAGTAGTTTTCCTATTGGAAGTAACATTTCTTATGAAAGGGTGATCCATCCGGATGAACGTACATCACACCCTTGCCCTACCTGGGATTCAAAACTGGAACCATTCACGCTCAACCCTTGACAGACTGCATCACACAGGGCAGCCAACAGATCAACCAGAACACTATCAGTGGTCATAAGAACTTATTTAAGTGAACAAAAAGGAGCTTCTTTTATTGGAGATAATTTTAAAGTTACAATTCAAGTAATATATGAATAAATGGTTCCACATTATACAATTCACTGCCATGTTGGTTGGGATTTGCTTGCCTATATTAGCCTTAAATAAAATGCTGTTAATCGGGGCAAAGTTTTCAACGTTGACTTAAAACATTTATAGTTTAACTTGAACGTCATACATCACTCTTTTCTTTGGAATAAAAAAATTTTAAATAAAAAAAAAAGTTTTTTTGAACATTTCCCTCGGTTCTTTTTTGTGTTATTCTCTAGTAGTTATTATACTAAATATTCTTATAATTTAATGTAACATTAATATAAATAAAAATGTATGAAACGTATTATTCTCTATTACAATTTTATTAACAGCCCAAAAACTAAAGTTGTATTCCAATTGATGATTTTGAAACAAAGAGTAATACGAGACACAATTAGAGAATTATATACCATCAAAAAGACTGTACCAACAACTATGGATATGCTACGAAATAACATTCGCCATTGGATAGATAGATGACAGCTCTGTACGACTTTGTGTGTTATTATTTTCATGATTTATGGATTTTTTTAGAAGTAAATATGGTATGCTGTAAAATATGTTCAAACAGGCTTAACATTATGCTGTCTCAAGCCCCTTAATGTTTGCAAACATTGTGAACAAATATTGTCTTGAGTAATACATTCCCCCGTCAAGATATTTCTTATGTCGCACCATAAATCTCCACATCAAATATTTATACCCCCCCGGGGCTCTAATTTTAAAGGTGAAAGAGTTTATAGAACATTTACTTTGTCTTCATATGATGAAAATGTGGAAAAAGAGCAAGTAATCTGTTGATGCATTAAACCAAAGAAAATATTTCAACTCCATTGTTGCTTTTATATAACGTGATTTTAATTAGATAATGTTGAATATTTTAACAGAAAATTTGCATTCAATAACAGAAAAACAATTGACTACTATCAAAAAAGCACATGCAAAAGGTAAAGAAATCATCCAGCATACACTTGTCTCAAGAGCACTGCTATCTAATGTCGTTAGTAAAAGGTCTCCGTGTCTGGTTTAGCCAAATGTTTTTATGTCCACGCATATACTGCCGGGCCGCTGTCTTGCCGCTCAGCTACAGACTGGTCTACACCGAGCGGCAGTGTAGAGAGCATGAGGAAACTCGCATGCACAAACATCTACCAGTAACAGTAAGCTGTTGCCCCTATTACTACTCCCCCCCCCCCCCCCAAAACCCACTGCTTATTTAATTGGAGCCTGGTGCTACTGCAGCATTTTGACAGGTTGACAATTCAAAGTAACATTAAAAGTGAGCACCAACCTTGAGGAGAAGCTTGTGTGGTGATAGGCCATGACCGTAGATGCTGTTGATGAACACCCTCTTAGGGGTTGAATCACACAAAATCTTAAAATTTGTGTTTAGGCATTCATATAGGCCTCCTTACGAAGCAAAGTTCATAACATTTTCTTAAGCGGTTAGTGAGCTATTGCCCCCCCCCCCCCCCCCCCCAAAAAAAAAATTATACTTTTTTCACCCTGTTAAGAGTTGAATTCCAAAAAAACTTGTTAAAAGTTTCTTTATATAAGTAATTTTTAAAACAAAGAGTATAACATCTTATCGGGTTAATGAATTATTAAAGAGTACTCACAAAACATTTGACCCCTTTCATTCCCTTAGAAGCTGAATTATAAAAAAATCCTGAAAAACATTTATTTATAAAGGCAACCTTTTGAAGCTAAAAGCATAACAAAATCTCATGAGTACTTGCATTATTAAGGGAGTAACATTTCAGTAGAATGTTAAGCAGTCGAAAATCTGTTCTATTTTAGTGACTCACTCTTCTTCTCCAACAACTTAGATGAATGATTCTTTTATCTTCTCAAATCAACAAAATAAATAAACCTCATTCACTTCCATTATCAATAATTAACCTTTAAATATGTTGTAGCAATTTTAAGGTTTATACAAATATATTACTGATTATTTTATCAATTTTTTCTTTGCTATCACCCACACGTGTCTGTTCTCGGCAATGGTGAATAAATTTCTATTAAAGGAAAAAGAATTTTGTGTTACACCTGTTGTTACTTGCATTCCGATTGGCTTTCGTCTGACTGCCACACTACTCCTCCAATAATCAATGGCGAGACGAGAGCCAAACAGGACAATTTTCTTAAATTTCATGTGATAAAAAAGTTTCAATAATTACTATCCTACAATAAAATAATAATAATAATAATAGCAGCAATACATGATACCCTCTAAGGAGAAAATAAGTAAAGTAACAATAGATATAAGCTCTAAATTACCAAAAATTACATTGCTCTTTGCTTAAACCATATACTAACTCTTAATTTGAATATTACCTTAATTAATTGACATGATAACCAAATAATCCAAACGCAAAAAGGCAATAATAATATAATAATAAAATCTAAAAAACCACAACATTACATAACCCCCCCTCCTCCAAAGTTTGGAAAAAATTTGATGCATTATGTCCAAACCGAAACAGATCTAAATGTCAATTTAATAGAATTGCTGCAAGGTTGTTCAACTTAATTTCAACAAAATTCATAATAATTATCTACAGGTTATGACATTACAACAACATATTGAAAACAAATTAAAACATTGGTTTACAACTTTACATCAGCACATTGAAAACAAATATAACAATGGTTAACAAATTTTCCCATATGATAACTAAGTTACTATTTAGCTTAGCTATTTAGTGGGATACATTAATACAATCAAATTTACATTAACACACTGATACCCTCCATGGTGTGTTACTCGAAGCCCTTGTCGACCCGCACGCACCACCTCTTGGCGCAGGTACGAAATTCAACTACAGAGTGCTAGCCACACGGCGCTTGACCGAACGCGAGCCGAAACTCAGGAAAGTAAGTCAACAAAATTTCTTTCAGTGTCACAAGGCGTAACTCTTTAAAGCATACGAAATGCAATGTAGTGCGTTAGTGTATAATTATCCCAATATTAATTTGCCAAGCTACAAATGGATGTGTCAAAATCACTTTGATAATCACGTAATACAAGTGGTGCTAAGAGGCAACCACGTGGGCACGTGAATCTCATTAATCCTGTGCTATTTTGCAAAACCAAAAGGTGCATTGTAATCAGAATAAAAAAGGTACACAGTGACTTGCAGTAAGCCCTTTTATAAGCTTAATATCCAAACTATAATAATAACCCGTGTTGACACCAGCAATGAGACACGCACCCTTCAAACTGTGACACATAAAAATGACCTAAATGTTTATTGAAAATTAAAAAATTAATTAAAGCATATTAAACTAACTTTGTGCAATTTCTTTCAGGGTTTAATGAGAGTTGAATGTATTTCTCTTCCAGGAACCACCATGCACAGCGTGCACTTGCAAATATGTGTAATCAAGTTCTATGTTTCACATTATTCGTCTTATTTTTTATCGAGGGACATTTTTGTTCTGGCGGGTATCGGACACTTGGCATCACCGACGCCACACCATCCTCTCCAGTCTTGGAATAACGGGCATAAGAGCAAGTCGTGTCTCACGCACCTCAGAGGTGAAGGATCTTTTGTAATAATCAGTTAGCTGCAATAGACTTATAATTATTCTGGAACGTTTTACTCAAATGTTACCATGCATCACCGAGTATGTGTCTCTCAACAGCAGATCACGGCCTCTCCGGCATAATTTTACTTAATTATTTTCATTACATCCTTGGCCTTTTTTTGTTCAGTATTGGCTAATGCGGGGTCTCGTGCTGCATGCCCATTTCACTTAACTGGGTACCATAACATGCTGGTTGAAATATAATAACCAATAATATTTCAAATATGTGTTTGTATGCCTTTATTCCCGCTTCTCGGGCAGTTTATGGCCCTCATATGTGTTCAATATCTGCCATGTATTCTACAACCATGTAAGTCAGTGAGTATGTTATGTAATTTCTATTGAAGTGTTTATGTCAGTTTTTGGTAAGGCATACTTGGAAGCCTCAATATCCCGGCTTGAGTGTATACATATCACTGTCTATTCAGCCCCCTGTCATTACTTGATCATGCAATCTCATTAAGGCATGAGATTCATGGTTATTTAGACTGGGCGTTTGACCACGGCCCATCCTGTGACTAACCTGGTACATATCAATTGGCTTGCCTGAACGTGGGGCTACAAAAGCCAATGTTCAGGTACGCGTCAATTGGCACCCCTCTGTGTGACTAAAATACCCGGCAATGTGGGTGATTATTTGTGGAGCCGCCATTTGCATAGTTGAAGGGTGTTGAGAGCGAGAGCGCCGCCATTTTTGGTGCTGCATTCCAGGAACTGAAATGGAACGTTCCCCCGCTGTGTCTACGTATTTTGCCGGTCGGCCGTATCGTCCACTGCAGATGGGGAGAGAGCACGTAGTTACCCGAAAACCCTGCACCTGCTGCGGCAAACACCGCCGAAAATAGAGGTCCATGTGTGTGGGACATACATGTGAACAGGCGGTTGTTAGCCCTCGCAAAGATCTCCGCACAACCGCATCGTCCAACTGCACAACAGCGTACGTGATGGAATGTTGGAGAGCAGATAAGTGCAACACATGCCGAAAGGCAAAAGCTGTGATCCGTTTGCTAAATATGACCTATCAGCAAACATTGTAGATGCCTTCCAGTGCAAATATCTGCAACTTCAACGCCAACAGTACTTGGCCCACGAGTCGAATGAACGTACAAAGTGCTCAGTAACCAACGGCAATGTGAGGAAACAGAACAAGATCTGACGTCCTGCACGCGTTGTTCGAGAAACTGCCTGGTGAGTACCCCCTATGTAGCAGAACGAACCAGTGCACAATTTGGACAGTTTGTGTGTTACCAGTGCTGTATTGCCCAAAGACTAGCTCGTATTAAACTAACAACACAAGCGGACTATGCCGCCACGAGAGACAGTGTTACCGTGGATGTGTGAAACTCCCAAATTGTGGGCAACCCACTAGGGACATGGCCATTTACAACAGCTGCATCATAGATGTCACTTTCTATGCATAACAGCTATTGAGTGGGAAAAATTCCAGAAAAAACATTTTCAGTGTTGGGACTGTTCAGCAAGACAACCTACACACTGCGACTCAGCCGTACCACAACAAAACTTTATGTGAACAGCTGTAGGCGTTTCACGATACGCCACTGAATAATCTTCGCATTGTGCCGCCACGTGGAACGCATGTGTTGACAGCTCCCATGCCCACCTGTAGTCAAAACGAACATGTAACGCCTAATGGACAGCAATCTGCAGACCACGCCAGTGAAGCAGGCGGATCAATACCGCTTGGGCACTAACCTAGCATGTAGACTGCCCAACCTCCGAGCAACAACGGCACAGAGACCACCGCCAACCGCGGCCCCAGCGAGCGGATCACTACCGACCCGGCACGCGCAGAGCACGTGGACCACTCGTTCTCCACACAACACCAACACGCCGCCATGCAGTGACACCGCACAACAAGTGTCATCATGCAGGACGTCACAGCCGGGGCACAACGCACCACAAAGGTTAGCAACAGCCTGTCAAAACTAAACCCCAACTTTTGAGGCAATCATTCAGCCCACCTTCATTTGTAAATTTTCATAACTATCAGCATAATGTATTTTTTTTTTATTACTGAGTGTATTTTTTCTGGCAGTCATAAATTCATTATTTTGTTTCTGTCACTGTTTTTGCACACGTTTCTCATGCACCTCTCACTGTTTACTGCTATGCCTACCACTAGTGTTAAATTTAGTCCAGCAACAAATTCACTAGAAGTAAACAGATACCAATCACCAATCACTACGGATGTAACGATTCCACATTTCCTCGATTCTTGATCTTGATACAGATACCACTCTTGATTCTCAATTCCAAAACTCGCGATTCCTTTAGTTACAGACACTTACATAACAGAATTAATTAATATATAGGATGGTGTGAAATTTAATTATTTAAACTAGGCATACACTAGTAGTAGGCCAATTACTAACATAAATAATATATCACATGAACAGTGGGAGCATATTCATATGAAATTCCCAAAAGTACAAAAGAGGCATATGCGATAATATTGAAAATGTACATAATCATCATTATATATTTTGTCCACATAGTTTATTTGATTTTTCCAAACCTCACTTGCCATGATAAATGTTCACGAACGTAATAAATTATTAAAATGTTTGCAAAATGGCACTTATTGAGAAGCAATCACAGTTAAAATTTTTAAAGCTGTAATTATTTAAAAGGCTTCAATTTTAAAATACAGTATCATTTTGGTAAATTCACAAACAATTTTTCTGGAAATGAAAAGAGGTTTATATATATATATATATATAAATTTACACTAATAAATTTTAATCCAAAGGTATTATGAGCTACATCCATAAACTAGACAAGCAGTAGCCATGTAATATTTTTGTTTTGTCTTCTCAGAACAGTTCACGTCTGTGTTTGTATTAATTTCTTGCACATTTTACACTCACCTTTGCACTTTTATCTTTACATAAAATGCCCAAATGATGACATTTTACGGTCTTTTACATCGGCTGCAGCATCTTCCATAATTTATGAAACTAGATATTTTATGAAACAGTCCGTTTAATGTGTCAATTTAGATATCACACATTCGTAAATGTTATTAAACAAGTGGCCACCATAGATTACTCCACACACTCGAGTTGTGAGTGTTCACTTCATGCAATTGGAGGCGGTTTGTTGTCAAACTCTCTGTAGCTTATCTCGAAGTACATGTTTTACTGCCTGTGTAATCTTTGGAATGTTTGTTTACATTTAGTTTCACAACAAAAAATAACGTACTTACATGTGTTGTTGAATTTAGAACTATGATTTCCGAGATTTAAAAATTGTCTCGAGATAAAATCGAGAAATTTTTCATCTCTAGAATCTCTCAATATTCCAGAGACTAGCGTGTGTCTAGATTTTTACAGTGCTGAAGTAAATTCGTGATATAATATAGGAGAAGAGTTTATTTCTTTTGGAGTAAGCTCACTTCGTGAGATATCGCGTATTTGTTGTATTTCGTATTTTAACTTGTATTTCAATGTTACTTCGTTTTATCGCAATTTACAAAATCGTGCCTCTAGTGATAGGTTATGTATTAGTAGGAATCTGGTTTTAATGCTTCAATTCCTTGTCTTCCAATTCTCGATCATACAATTCTTTCAAGAATCGCGGGTACCAAGGAATCGTGGAATCAAGTTTGACATCCCTACCAATCACAAATAATGCCAAACATTATCACTCCACTCTGGCAAGCGCATGTCCCACAACATAGTGGTGTTTGTTGTGCGCATGTATTGTTATGCTCCAGACTTACGTTGAGAGCAGTATACATCTGACTCGTATTGTTGCATTGACACTGGAGGGTGCCGTATTGCCGTCCTGTGCATAGGCACCCAATAGAGACAGAGCGGGCTCAACACAAGGAGCGGCTATGTTGTTCATTCGCTCACTCATCATCGGACATGCAGAACATGAACCCCCTCCTGCACCACCTGCTCGGGAAGATAATATGTTGGTAGATCAGTCCCCCTTCACACGTAGAATTTGCACAAAATAGGAGTGATCTCCAGTTTCCAATAACGAGTGACAGTCAGCTGAGATACCGCAGTATTACAACCAACAAGCACGCAAATCATTGTCTCCATACATTACATTCTTGCCAAGGGTAAATTCAGTGTTTGCCTTATAGTAGCCACATCACTCCGCACAATACTTACATGTCCTATTGTTTACATTATCAGTTCCCTACTGTTTACATTTGCCAGGGCAATGTTTACAGCTATCAGTATTTATGTTTACACCTCTTTGATTACATTATCAGCTAGGGTTTTCCATTACACATTGTCATCAGTGCTCACTCTTACTACTCAATGTCATTTAAGGTAGTGTCCGTTTTGTGTACCACCAAGCTTGGAAATACTTTTTCTATTGTGTCATTTTGTGGTTACGAATGACAATGTGTCGTTTCTACAGTGTCAAGAATGTGACAAGTCCAATACGAACCTGCACATGCAGGAAATGTCGCCAGGAGCAGTAGAAGACACGTCATTTTCACATTGGATGCCTGCCGCCCCGATACCTAATAGGAATCAGGTGGGAGAACATGCCTTGGCTGATATGGAGGAAGCGAAACAAACAGCAGCACCACCACAGATTTTATATCTTACACTGCCCACACCCGGCGTCTCGATGCCCAATAGGAGAGCAGCAGAAGAGTTGGAATACATTTGGGGTTGCCTGCTTCCGGCCCCACCACTGTCCATGAAAGCAGTAGAACCCACTAGCACCAGCGCGCCCAGAGCCCCGAAAGCAACTTTCACCCAGCAACCTTCAGCCACACAGACGCCCGGCGGCCAGAAAGGGTTTGGTGGCAGCATTTGAAGATGGCTGCATAAGATTGCCTGCGGCACCTCTACCACCAGTCAGCGCAGTGCTTCAGCCGTCTCATGACTACGTTCTTGTCTGGCACCTGTTGCCCGAGAAGGAAGCGGTGTCAACCATCAAGGTGGTCTGGGGGAATGCAAGTCAGCATGGCACACTGCCGCCAACTACCAACACTGCAGCTGCATCAAAACAAACCCTTTCTGCACTCAAAGCCCGGCGTATCTACGCTGAGTAAGGGACAGATGGTAGAAAGTGGTGAGGACAGTTGGCCTAACACAGTCCACATAAATTCACAGTGGGACAGCGACAGTAGGGATGCTTCGGGTGTCCCGCATCACAGATGCCTACCACAGCGGTACAGTTGCCGCAGGAGCAGCACGACAGCATCACAGCAACAACAGAGAACTGTTGAGGCACTCCTACGTGTGGCGTCCCGACACCATCCAACACCAGTACCAGTTGTGGCCACGTCCCCCGCATGGGCCGCTTTGCTGCAAAACGTCATAAGATCTGCAGAACACGGGGTTGAAAGAGCTCCCAAAGAGGCGGGGGGGGGGGGGGGCGGTTTGATGCCGTCCACGGTGTGTTACTTGAAGCTCTTGTCAACCTGCCCGTACCATTCTCTTAGCACAGGTATGAACAACTAGCGCTCTCGACCGAAGACCACGAGATGAAACTCAGAACAATAAGTCAACACAAATTGTTTCAGTGTCACACGGCGTAACTCTGTGAAGCGTACAAAATTATATTAGTACGTCAGTACATAATTATCCTAATATTAATTTGCCAAGCTACAAATGGATGTGGCGAAATTCACTTGATAATCATGTAATACGAGAGGTGAAATTGCAGGATCTTATTAATCCTCTGTTATTTTGAAAAACCAACCAGTACGCCATAATCAGAATAAAAAAGGAACATAGTGACATGCAGTAAGCCCTTTATTATTGTAATTTCTAAAATATATTAATTATGTGTGTTGACATCAGCAGTGAGATGCGCACCCTTCAAACTGCACCACGTAAAAATTACTTAAAGAGTTCACTGAAAATTCAAACATTATTTAAAGTGTATTAAAATAAGTTTGTGCAATTTATTTCAGGGTTTAATGACAGTTAATGTATGCATTTTTCTTCCAGGAACCACAAAGGCTCTGACTGAAAAATTCCAAAAGTTATAAAAATGATTAGCATGTAACTTTTATAAACTATTTTTATGTGGAAACAAATCACCATGCACTGCATGCACTTTGCAATGTGCATAATCAATCTCAATGTTTTCACATCATTCACCTTAATTTTTATTGAGACCTTTTTTTTTGATGGACATTGGATGCTTGGCATCACCGACGCTACGCCATCCTCTTCTTTTACAGAATAGGGGGGAGGGGGGGGGGTAAGGGCAGGTCAAGCCTTGCGCAGCTTGGAGGCGAAACACCTTTTGTAATGATTGTTAGCTGCAATGGATTTATAATTATTCTGGAACGTTTTCTTCAACTCTTATCACGTACCTCCGAGTATGTCTGTCTCCAGAGCAGATCACGGCCTCTCCAGCATAATTTTACTTAGTTATTTTCATCAAGTCCTTGGACTTTTTGTTCAGTATCGGCTAATGCGGGGCCTTGTGCTGCATGCCCATTTCACTCAATTGTGTACCATCACATGCTGGTTGATAAATAGTAACCAATATTATTTCAAATATGTGTTTGTGTACCTTCATTCCCGCTTCTTGGAGAATTTAAGGGCAACAGCTCTCAAATCCGTCCAATATCCGCCACGTGTTCTACAACCACGCACGTCACTGAGTGTGTTATGTAATCTCTATTGAAGTGTTTATGTCAGTGTTTTGTAAAGCATGCTGGGAAGCCTCAATATCCCTGCTCAAGTGTGCAAGTATCACCGTCTATTGAGCCACCTGTCTACTGGCTCCTGCAATCTCCTTACGATGGGAGGCACAGGGTCATTTAGCCAAGCTTTTCAACCACGGCCTACCTCAAGAGTCTCGTGTTAACCCGAGCAGATTCCCTCCGTTGGTTAGCTGGTGCCCTCCAGACATCTAAATCTACTCAGAGACCCTGTGACCAACCCGGTACGCACCAACCCTTAAAATACAATTACCTTTTAGTTTCTATCTGAAAACAGTTCTTTTCTCATGATTGTAGTTAATTCCTGGCTGTTTATGACAACTCGTTTATGTTCCATTCATTACCCAAACAAAATTATAATTACAATCAAAGTATCAATACTTTTCCCCTGTAAAACTACAGATTGGTTTTAAATATATCTTTATATAACCTAGTATATATCAACAAAATTAATCTCTTTTCACAATTAATTCCATAGGTCGTTAGTTATTAATCTGGTTTGCATGACCTGAGTAGGATCACCTGCCACTATGCATCCTTTACCCTACACATATTGTAGCATACTTTTCTTTTACTCTGTAACTTCATATAACAAAACAAATTTACATTTTATAACAAAACACTAACATTCTTAAATTTTTCTAGGTATGAAAAAAAAAAAAAACTAACTGTTTGGATATAAAATTGGATGCATGCCAACAAGCTGCGCAGTGCAGATACGTGCGCTATGGATGACTCCGCCCCATCTCGAGCCAACGAGAGCTCGGGAAAGTCAGTAACAATGGCAAGGTAATTTCACGTATCGAGCAAGGAGATTCCATGCGTTGGACAGCCGCACACATAAAAGTAATTGACGCATTTAATTACGAAATGTACTGCCCACCCAAAATCCAGCATACAAGCGCCAATCCCACAATAAAATAAAATATTTTTGACGAACCACTACCCTACAGATTAGCTGTGGAATAAGTTCCAGCAAACCCACAAGATGGCAGCACCCATGACATTGTGACGTCACATCCCGCCAGCCTCAGAAAGAGGTGCTTTAATTTGTCGTCGCCTCCAAGCGGGGAGATAAGAAATGAGCTGCGCTGTCGCGACCCCTGATAAACCTACCGCTGTGTTGGAAGGCTACTCTACCCCGCACTCCCGGAAGATCGCTGATCAAGGGATTTTTCCATATATAAGGAAGTTCAGAACCGCTTTCCAGGAGACGCCGGGCTCACCGTCGGGCGTAGGTCAGTAAGCACTCCTCCCTGGTCTGCAAGAAGACCTCTCTCCTCTCCTCAGCCTGCGAACATCTTCGAACTCCAGCCCAGCAGCTTGTAAAGGCAGCTCCCACTCCAGCCCACAAGCTTGTGAAGGCTTGTCCACACCAGCCGACCGCAAGGACAGCTCTCTCTCTCTCTCCTCTCGCTCTCTCTCTCCAGAGGTAATCAGACACCCCGTACCCATCAACCCTTTATCCCAGTCATCTTCCTTTGACTCCCGTGGTAGCAGGTCGTAGCGATACCAACATCCCCCTGGGTAACCCCGTTGCTCAGGAGTCGCTGTGAATTGGGTAAATTAGTAAATTAGTATTTGGCATTTTTTTTTAATTTTTGTAAAATTAATTTACCAGGCTCACCTTCGTCTGTTTCCAATGCATTAAATATTTTAATAATATTTTAGCTAGTTTTATTCTGGATAAGTCAGCTGGGACTTTCCACCTCTTACATTTAACCTACTAAACATTAGGTAAAATTTAATTTGTTCGTCTACCGTAACTTTTATTAGACCCTTGTTCACCGAGTTAGTTAACTGGTGCACCGAACTCCACAGGAGTCGGAGTTTGCAAATATTTTGACTCCGCAATGACATACCGCTGCTCCTGGGTTTCCCTTGTTCCTTCGTCCACCCTCAACGTAGTCCTAATACCGGACCACACAATTGTACGGCAAGGCCTTGGGTGCAACTGCAAAGTCTCACCACCAGATCAGTACATCAGCGGAAAGCCAGACAGCTTTACTCATGCAAAGTAAACGAGGTGGTGTTAAGAGCAGCATAAGGCATTGAGAACGACGTGCTTTACAACGCCAGGTTACTAATAAGATCAATGTTGGATCCACAAACCAGGTAGAGCCCACACCGACGGATCCGAGTTTATACCTCGACCAAATTCACCCCTTCTACCGCCCACAAAATAATCTCCACTAGATCATTTTTAGGTGTGTGTTGGCCTGAGTACAACCCGGAGAGGACCCCTTACACTCCCCCTGAACCTTTGCCACCGGTACCCAGTTTTATTCAGACCGAGGGAGTTCCGGAGAAGGATCCTTCAAATTCTTGTTTAATAAAGTTGGCTTCGGGGAAAATCATACGGGTTCGACTCCAACCTAAGGTCTTCTCAAACCTCATGCAAACCCCTCCACTGCCAATTATATTCCCGCATGTCGACTGACGAGGCCTCTGCAAATAGCTCTATACCTCCGGCCAGATCACCCATTGCCATCACCCTCGTTTAGTTATCATTTTCTTTTTTACGACTCATATCCCCAGGGACAACTGGCGTACCACCTGTTGGCAACCCTAATAGTGAGAAAGGTCGAACTCCCTGGGCGAGAAACAATCTCCATTCATCTCACTCTGGGGTTTGACTCCCCTCTCTTCCGAAGAACCCGAGAGGGTGGTCAGCATATTAACTTTTATCCCCCAGAAATCAAAGAGAAGCTCGTGTCAACCCTAAACCGCAAGCCAAATAAACTGTACGAACACTGCCTTCAACTCCTACAGAATTCAAGAGGAAGTTCGCCAACCGACCCGGAAAGTGGACTAGACGGTCTCATCCAAGCTCCATCACCAAGAAGATTCAAGGCTCAAGTTCTGTTGAGCCAACCACACTCCAGAAGCCATCATCTCAACAGGCAACTTCAACTCCACCAGCTCCAACGAGTCAACTCAGCAAGAAGACTGCAGCTCCGGACCTCATCACAGCCACCACCGAAATGTCGCAACCCACGAAGCCCCTACCTAGGTCTGCCAGCTCACATGGGGCCTTTCTCAAGGCCACCAAACACCTGGTACCATCGGCCGCTGGCTAAGTCGTCACTACTCAACGCAGAAGCGGCAGGCTTCGAGTTTCTGGCACCACTCTGTGCCGACACCGACTCCCAAGTCCTACTCAATGGATGTGAAAGAGGACCACTGATAGGCACTGTCAAGACGGCGGTCACTACCTGACCTCTGACTCAAGTGTCTCCAGTCGGAGATGTGATGTAGTCGTGACGTCGCCCGACGACACTGCCTTTCTCATGGCCACACTTCACAACCGAGGTAAGATTGTCACCAAGGTTCCAGGATCACCTGTCACCACGGCCATTTTCTAAGCCACACCTCCCGGATGAGAAAGAAACTAGATGGTCTTCAAGATTACATCGTCCAACACCATTGCAGTTTATACACAGCAATCGCCGAGTCTACACCCAGAGAGGTTCTCTGGCAGCCACCTGTATGCTTCGTCTAACAGAATCCGCAGTATGCACCGCCACGTAAGCGAGGGTAACCATCAAAGACAAAGAGAACACAGAAAACAGAGTGAATGTACCATGCACAAATAAACTAAAAGACTGATAGCAGTTATTATGCTATCCTATCTTTGCTAATTGTTCATGAACATGTACAACTGATTTAAGTCTCTCAGTGAACGGTGATGTTCCATAATTATAAACATTTTTCTGGACGCTTACCCTGGCGCAATGCTTGCATCAAGAAAGTTTTCTAAGGCAACCCACCTTTTTGCAGCCATATCAGCTGCTGCTCTTATCTCTCCTTAATTACATGACTTTCTAGTGTGTTAATGGCTTGTTAATTGCCACGCAAAGTTGTTTACGTGAACAGTTTGACACATTACAGTGCCACGAATTATGAGTGAAAGAAGATGTCACATGTGTAAAAACATTTAAAGAAGCAGTAATTTAATTGAAAAGAAAAGGACAGAAATGTCAAGAATTTCTGAGTATGTTGATGATTTTTGAGAGAATTAAAAATTTTTACATACAGTAGAATCTCTCTATTACAACCACTGTCTACAACGGGTCATTGACAGGCACTCCAGCTGAAGATTGTACTGTTCACCGGCTGAGTCAACGAGGCTATGCATCCAAGGCAATTCAGTACCACAACATGCCACTAGGTGGCTCTACCATTATGTTCCATCACTTCTTGATTCTCCAATCCTGCCAATTACATCACGACTTGAGGAAGCTATGCTACAGTTACCCCCTCTCCATCACCACCCCTATTAAACTGACAGAAGTGAAACACCAGCCAGAGTATAAATAGTATGTCGCTCGCCCGCTCATGACCAGTTTTCATTTCTCCACTGCAGTCTCTGCTGGAGAAATGCCCTGCTTACTTCCTAGCTATACCTGACCTGCCTTCATCGCATTTCTGCCAAAGGAACATCCGGTCCTTGGTCTCCACCGCGACTCGTGGCCAGAGCCATCCTTCTATCCAGCTTAGTCTTCACTGTACACTATGCCGAAGATTCAACCATTGCCAAAGTCATCTCCACACCTAGACACTACGGCCCCTTCTGGGTGGTGGTGGCGGGGGCAGTCGTAGTAGTAGTACCAGTTTAAGTTAGTTTCATAATGCTCATCTAACCTGCCATTGTTAGCTTAGGACCAGGTTGCCTTGAACTGGCTCAGCATAGGTTAAGCTTCCGCAAGCTCTTTCCAACGTTAGGAGGTAGTGCTATACAACTCTGTTTACTTCCCGTATAAAGGTATAAAGCAATGTTTTTACCAACTCCAGAATATCATTCCCTAGATATAATTCCTCTCCCAGTGGACCTCACACCACCCAAGGGATTGCAGGTGACCAATCCAAGTACCCACACACACATTGGACGGCCACCCTTTCTGTGCACTACAGTGGGCAGAACAGTACAGCCCCCACACAAAGTAGTCTCTTGAGGCCAGTTTGCCTGCACAGCGGCTACTCTTTCCACCATGCCTACAGTGCCGGAGGGAGACTATTTATTCCCTTCTGAGACACTCACCCATGTGCAGGGAATGTCCACCAGCGAGAGAGGGATACCGCATACGGTCGGCAAATACTACACGTGGCTGTACACCAGGTAGGACAACAAGTCACCTGCTGTCTCTTTACGGATGTGAAAGTGTGATTTCAGTCCAGATGCCCTACTCCCGTCCAAGTGGTATACGAGAGAAAATTATAAAGGTGCTGACCATCTCCGGGAGTTTGCAGGAGCTTACTACCCTTTTTCTGTCTACACTCACGAAACTCTCACCGAGGGATCAAGCCCAGGCATTTCGCCACCTGCAGATACCGGCCACACCTAGTTCATCTGAGCGAAGAAACACATTCCGTACTGAAATGGTCCTTGGGACTAACCAATGCATACTTACGGGGATTTGAGCCATCAAAACCAACCCTACGACCAACACAACCTTTGAGCCCCTTGTAGTGGCAACCAGGCACTGCTACACACCGCCTGCCTAAGGTCGCATGGAGTATAGCTGGAAGCCGGTTGCAATTGTTTGGAAAACATGATCCATGTAGGCCGGTTATAAAAGCGCCCCTGTGATTTGAATGTCTGCCACAATGCCAAAAAAAAATACTAAGCCCAACCAGATAAATTGAAATAAATAATACAATAAACTTACAAACCAGTAAGTACCAATGCATGCAAATATTAGCGGAAAAAAATGTTAAAATAGGTCTATGTGTTTGAATGTTCATCACTATATTTTACATTTGGCAATACTGCGTTGTGTGCTTGAATTTACTGTGTCGTTTCTTTGGACTGGTTGTCCCTTCGTTTTAATTTTTATTCCAAACACATTAATAACAGGTTAAATACTACTGTTGTTTCCGCCACAGTTGTATCAAACACCGTCGTGGCTAAATATTAATGTGTATTATGTGTAAAATAATAGTTATAAAGCCAACATAAATATTGTTATAGGCCTAAATTGTGAACATTCGTAGGAAATCACAGTATTCTTTGAAAAGCTGTTAACAGCAACCAATGCATTTTACAGTTATGAAAGTAGAAGTCACATGGCAATGTTTATGTTTACGTGTAGTGGAAGGATACGTAATCAGTAACCAAAAGTAGAAAATTGGCAGGGCTTCAGAAAAGGCAGAAATTATCGTGAATCAACTATAGCACTTCTTAATATTGCTATATTACTGTTCGCCTTTTACATAAATTGATTGCTTACTAGTATAGCTTCATTCATTTTCTTGAAAATGTTGTGAAGTTTCTAAGAGTACAAGTGTGTTATTTTTAATTTTGACTAAAATAACTGATCAGTTGCAAAATATAGTTTTTTCTTTATGTACCTGGATATTATCGGCACAGAAAATTTAATGATAAAAAAAGTTTGGGTCCTGCGGAGTTTCAAACGCACGCCCAAAAATTACATGTTAATAGCAGACACCACGACTTTACCACTGTACTACCAGTTCACACACCAGGTGTAGAGTTTATACACTGCAAATATCCTTAAGAGTTAGAATTATTTTTTTCATCTAGTAGGTAATGTTTTAGGTATTCAGAACGGTTTTAAACAGTAATTGAAAGTTGTCATACCCAATATTATTCGTCATCAACTATTTGAAATCTATTTGAAAGAGTTTCAACCTCACAAATGTAAAATCCAGATGGAGGCGTCCTTTTCGGTTTCTTCAACTCATTTCCAGTAGTAGCCACGGGGAGCGCCCTACGCTCTGAAACTGCAATGTGATTAGCCAAGTATAATAGCCGGTATGGAACCTGCCATGAAAAATAGGACGTGTCCAATTATCAAACCTCGTACGAAATCTGGCCATACTAGGCGGAAAATGCCACGACAGGTGCCACACTAGTCCATATACCGGCTGCTATGGCAGACCACGCACAAGCTTATATGGAATATGATATTCTACAGTATCATATTGATGTGTGCCGCTTACACCATTGTATTATAAACGACTGCAGCTCATCCACGTCCAACTACCAACCACAGGAACCAACTACCAGATGTCTAACAGGAAGTGTTCTCGCCAGAGACATGGAAGATACTTGGTTTCCCAGACTGTATCTGAACTGCCCTTCTCCATCTACTAAGAGTGTTTACACACGTGAAGGAGCAAACCATGCACGACGTGTTACAAATGTGTAGAGAGTGGGTTCAACTCAAACACACTTCAGAATCACAAAACGAAAGATATTTGAAGCAGCCGCACAATGCACCAGGCTCCCTTACGCACTTGGCAGACAGCGTCACCACACCGCCGAAGGTAGGCGAGTGGCTGAGGTGATACCACGAGCTCAAGAGGGTAGTTCTCCCACCCTGCACACTCCAGGCAGACATCACAGGGGCACGTCACACCTCCCACTCTGGGCTCGCTGCGCACTCCAGAGGAACAGTAACTGCATGGCAGAGGTCGGGAGTTATCATCTCCAGTAGCTCGGCTCAACACTTATTGTGCTGGGGCTCTCTACTGACCACTAGACCCTCACGGTCCACACCAACAACTTCCAGTTCTCCAGTAGCTGCAGCCACCACCAACCAGAGGCTTCAACCACCTCTTGGTATTGACATCACCAGAAGCTGCTTCTACCTGAAGACATTGAACACGACTTAACATTTGAGTTGTTTTGACCTCCTGGTTCTTCAGCTGCCACTACTTGCCCTTCAGTTAAGTTAGGACCTCTTCTAGGCACACAGTTAGAGCTAGTTGCGACAGTAAAGATATTTATTTCCCTCGTACTTCAGTAGCCACGGAGTGGGTCACCTTCACCCGTTAATGGGTAGGTTAAATACTTCTGCAGCACAGACTTATTGGTAGAACGTAAGAGTCACCTAGGTGTTAATTGTCTAAATAAATAACTAAACTTGATGAATCCATGAGTTCTTTGTTTTAGTACTATAGCCTATCTACACCAGTATTGACCGACGAGTGGTAAGCGTTTGGCAGAGAGTTTAACCTAGAATAGAAGTGTGTGGGATGTCGCGAGAGAAGAACAAGAATGATTCTCAGCACGGCAGTCCTGACATATATAGTGGAAGCTTGTAGGATGCAGCGCGGGATGCTTGGGAGGCATGACGTCCTCCTGCCCTGGTTGGCATGGGAATACTCTGGTCAGTGTTTCTGTTTCGTGCCTCGTCAGTGGTGCTCGGCCTTCCCCGAGGTCTGGACACTTTGTAGGCTCCCAGCGCCTGGGGGGGGTTTGCCAGTCAGGACTCATCGTGGAAAAGGTGGCAGAGAAAGGCGTAGGTCCCCACTATGGAAGGTCTGGTAGGCGCCAGTAGACAGGAAGAGATAGATAGCATGGGGAAAAAAATTTTTGCACACAGATAGGCAGGACCCTTAAGTGTAGGGTGCTTGACTGCTGCAGCGGCGTGTGTTCTGTGTGCTCTGGTCGATCGGCCGGCGAAGCGAAACATGTGGAGTGGCGATGGTGACCTTGATTCTGTCTCTCTTTCGGGCAGTATCCTTCTCTGCCCCTCGCCCTGGTTCTTGGGCTATGCTGATGCGGCGAGTGTGTGTATCCCCTCGTGTTGCAAAGATAACGGGTCAGGAAGACATGTGTGTCGGGTGGCCCGCTGGCCTACATTTTATATGCGTGCCATTGACAAAAACCAGCATAACGCTGGTGGATATTGCATTGGAATCGTACATAAAGACCTGAAAGAAAAATTATATAAAACAATAGCACATCAAAATGAGGGGTTTAAAGTAAGAATAATTATAATATGTACAAGGCTTACTCACGGAAGGCGGGGAAACCCCTCTACTATCCTGGAACTTGCTGCAGTGAGTTAAGAAAGAAAAACGAAAATCTTTCCAGGGAATACAAAGCGAGTACACTACATGCATGAATATCACTGCAAATTGCACGAACGCTGGTCACTGAATACAATACACATAAACACTTAAATTTTGAAGTTAAAGATATTTTGCACCAGATTTGGGGAGCTTTAATGCTCAGAGTCTTTGGTTGATAACTGAGTATGCAACAAGATATTGCAAAAATATATATATATATATATATATTTAAGTATACACATAAAAATACCCTTCTACAAAACTGCATTCTTTTTTGTAGGCGATCTTCACACATACCCTTTCAAAACGTATGGTGACATTTATAGGTTTACCTACACTACAAGTCAGATGTAAGGATGATCATTATAAAAATATAAATAGCTAGAATGTCATTGTAATGTCGAAGTCTCCGTCTTCAACTTAATAACTGGCACTGTGGCGAGCGTCCATTTGTAATGCTACCTCAAGTGAGCTGTCCACCACTGAAACACTTGAACCGTAAGGTGTAAAATGTCTTAAAAATTACTGACGTACAGCTTTTTACAGCTGTATAAAAAAAAGTTAAATAGCACATACTCAAGCGACTAATTACTGGTGCATTTACCTAATCTGGAAACTGTATTGGATACTTTTGAATTTCAATTTATAGCCTAAATGTGATTTTTCTGCTTACGACACTGTCTTTGGTTAGCTGTTAAATTTAATGTGGTGGCACGTGACCAGTCTATAATGAGTAACGAGTCCTTTTGCCATGTGCATGTAGTAGCGGTTTTATGTTTACTACATTGTTTTATTAAATTTGTGCACTTACTGGCGATCTTCAGTTTCACTTCCTACCTCCCCGCCCCCTTGGATGAAGGGCAGCGTGCAGAGTGTATGGCCACACATACCTGGTTGTGGGTCTCCATGGAGATTCCCGGTACCGGCCAGGCTTGTGGGCGTCCTTGGCGGTACATGGGGGCATCAGATGTCATGGAGCAGCCTGGGGCATTATGGCGTCTGCTTCTGCCGCAAAAAAGAGGGAGGGCACTCGTACAAGGGACATTGAGGCAGTGAGGGGGAGTGTCAAGCCCTCTAACCCATTTGCACGGGTTCCTACCCGTCAGGCAGGATGTTTCTCTGATGGGACAGTGTGGGGGAGAAAGATCTCCACCGCGACTCCGGGCAGCATAGCTCGTCATGGTACCAGGTCGTGGGTGGCATTGACAGTCTCTGTAGCCAGGTCGTGGGGCAAGGCAGTGGAAGGGAGATTCTCGTTGACCTCCACTGTGGGTGATGTGCCTGTTAAGGGGTACTGGGTGGCATCGACGTTCTCAATGAAAGCTGCCTTTTGTTTAGCAAGATGGCGGGCCAGACCACTTCCAATGTGGCAGCTCGACGTCCGGGTCTGCGGCTATTCTTGTGTCGCAGGACCCGAGGACAGAGCACGTCTGCTGCAGCGCGACACCCCGGGTAGCAGAGTTTCCTCTGTAACAGGAGGTTGGGATGGAGCACTCTTGTCCGAACTCGACGTCTCAAAGTCTTCCTGTGTGGAAGGGTCTTAAGGCAGAGCACTTTCGGCATGGCAGCTGGACATCCCGATGAGCGGGTCTTCCTGCATGGCAGGGTCTTGAGGCGAAGCACTTCCGGCGCGGCAGCTCAACGTCCCGATTAACAGGTCTTCCTGTCTGGTAGGTGGTTGGGGCGTAGCACTCTCGTCTGAGCTCGACATCCTGGGTTCGGTGATCTAGTGGCATCTTGTACTTCTTCGTCAGAGGACGACTTCGCCGGAGTTGGGATGGCCTCGACTTCCGGCCCTGTAGTTGTACCAGGTGGAGAGGTAGGCATCTGGGTAGTTCCTACCCCTCTCACAGAAGGTGCTTCCAATTGCTCACTGATGCTGCTTGATCAGCGGGGTGTTTAACGTGGTTCTCGGTCACGGGAACTCTGCCAGGATAATTTGGAGCAGCTAGATTTTTTTTTGGCTGTGATTTTCTCGGCGTAGCTGCATGGCGTCGAGGGCATTTAACTGACGGAGAATGCACCTTGGCATTGTTCTACATCAGCTTCCATGGCACGATGTAATTAGGTGCACTGACAATCATGATGGTTGTTCGTTCAGGTCTTGTTGAAGGTCCTGGCTCTGTATCGGGTACTACTCTATTGATTTGGGGCTCGTCTTCATCTCCTGATTGGCCAGGTGTATATCCTTCAGCGTCGTCCTCCCCAAGTATTGGCATGTCACCTGGGTATGATCGAATCTGACCTCGGGTGGCCTTACGAATCTGTCCGCATATTTCCTCGGCCCAGTAGACATTGTCTCACTTGCTTACGATGCGGTACAGTCCATCCCATTTGTCAGTAAGGCCAGCACTAAATTGGTTGCTGGCTTTGCTGAGTGGGTGACTTTGTAGGAGGACGGCTTCCCCTAAATTGAATTCTCTTACCCCTGTCTTCGGTTAGAGATAATTCTTTAAAATATATGCATTCTGAGCTTTCTGGACGTGCATGGTACAGGCTAGGGCTGCTAGACGGAAGTCCTCGGGTTGAGGCATGTCAATGGGCTCGCTTTTCCACAGCCAGTCGCCTGGTCTGCTCAGTGGTTGTCCCAGGAGTAGGACGCTCAAACTGGTGTTGATGGCCTCATTCGCGAACTGGTATTGACAGCCTCATTCGTACGGCGTCAAAGGGCAATCAGTATGGTGGGGATGTGCTTATTGCAATGCTTGTAATCATTGCCCACTCTGATACGAAGGCACTTCTTGATCTCCTGGTTCCTCCGTTCAGTGGGGTTGACTTGTGGATGGTAGGGAGGGGTAGTCAAGGTGTATACCCCCCCCCCCCCACTCTTGACAGGCGGTTTGCCATTGATGGCTCATAAACTGGGGGCCAATGCCTGTCACTACGGCTTTCGGATAACCCTATCGTGCAAAAATCCCTGCCTCCATTTTCCACACGATTGGGGTGGTTTCTTGGCTGGGAAGCGGAAATTCCTCTATCCATCTTGAAAATTGATCGGTTACTACGAGTAGGTAGCGGTTACCTTTAGTGCTACGTGGATACAGGCCTATCAGATGGGTGGCGATGTGCGTCAGAGCCATGTTGGGTCTCCGTAGTTTTTGCGGTGAAAGGCAAACGGGTATTCTTTGCCGCGGCAGCACGTGACACAGTTGCTGATGTACTGCCCAACATAGCGGCTTATCCCGTCCCAATTGTAATGGGTTTTAATATCCAGTAGGGTTTCCCTAATACCCGGGTGATCGATCAGATTGGGGGTGGTCATGATGGTGCCGGCATATATCAGCTTGTAGCTGCGGCAGAACCCAGAACGTACACTGCGTATTGGGCTGCCCGTACTTGTACATACAACGTCATTCCGTAATGCCCATCGTTGGGGCTGTTCTTGTAGTAGGCGTCAGATATTGGGATCTTTCTGTTGGCTTAAAATAATTTGTTGACTGTTGACCTTTAGTTGAAGGAGCCGGATTTGCTCTTCCGGACTTCTTTCGTATTGAGGGGTCGGGGACATTTTCTCCTCCTCCTCTGCCTTCTCCTCTTAACGTAGGGGAACGAGACAGGGCGTCTGGCTACGTTGGAACTCAAAGTCAAAACCCAGTAAGAAATATATTCCACCGGCCGAGCTTGGCCTTCGAATTCCGGGACGCGTGTAGCTATTGGAGGGCTTTAGTCGACTAATAGAATGAATGGTTGCCATTCAAGATAATACCAATATTTTTTTATGGCCCAGATAATGGCCAGACACTACTGATCATTAATGTGGTTGTGCTGCTTGGTTTCATTTAAGCAGGTTGATGCATAAGCTATCACATGGGGCTGTCCTTCTACGTCTTGCTGGTATAATACTGCGCCCAAGCCGTTTTGACACACGTCCATTTGTAGTAAAAAGGGTTTGTCTCCTTGTGGCCGATAGAGCTGGTGAATATTCATGAAGCTGTTCTTCAAATCGGAAAACGCTCATTATTGTTACGGGCCCCATCACCAACAGGTATCTTTCTCGAGAAGTGGATGTAGCAGTTCCATATATTCCGCAATGTTTGGAACGAAGTCTCGTAGCCAATTACACAGACCCAGATAATCTATTGACGACTTGCCAAAGAAGATTTTTGATAGCTTACAAGTCATTCCATGTAATTCAAGCCTTTCCAATACTCGTTGCGGATGGCATATATGTTCCTCCCAGCTAATAGAGTATATTATCACATAGTCGAGATAGGCAAAACAGAACTCGCCAATGTAACCTATTAGTACTTCTGCAGACATTAACGTTGGAATGTTGCGGGGGCATTTTTCAAGCTGAAATGCATGACTTGAAATTGTAGGGTTTCGTCCTCGGGTGTCGTAAAGGCAGTACATTTTCAACTGTCTGGATGGACTGCAATCTGCCAGTATCTAGACTCCATGTCATGAGTACTGAATATTTTGGCCTTGCCAATATCTTGAAGCGTATGAGGCAAGTCTATAGCTGGGTGTGCAATCGGATGAGTGACTTCATTTGGCGATTTGTAATTTATACAAAATCGCAGTTTTCACCCCTTACGTACAAGGACCATGTATGAGTTATATGGGAAGTTAGACGACTCACGATCCCCTGGTCCTTCATGTCGTTGACCTGTTCCATGATGAGGTCACGATGACGGGCTGATACTCGGTAATGACAGTTGTAGACTAGTTCCTCAGTTGTAGGCCATACTTCATGTTGTATGGAACGTGTTTGTCATAGCAGTCCTCCTTGTCCGAAAGCGCGGGTGTGCTTGTATAGTACTGCTTTTAATTGGTAGAACTCTGGTTCTTCGAGTTTATGATTAATGCTCATTGGATTGATGGGCGTTGGCGGGATGTTGTCTGGGTTTTGATCCCAGTTTACAGTAATACGGTAGGTTTCTCTAACATAAGCTCTATGCTGTCTGTGATCTAGAATGCATTGATGGCGAATGAGCCATGGGCACCCTTGTATTACTAATTCGGACGTGGTTGGTGATACAATAAATTCTGTTGGGGTAACAATACTTTGAATTTTTATATTCAAGGTAATTTGGCCGGTTACGTCCAGGGTGGCGTCGGTTTGCGCCATTGTTACTATGTTGTTTTGCGGTCTTAGTTCGGTGAGCCGGTTTGGCGTTAACAAATTTCTTCTAATAAAATTACCAGTAGCCGCCGAGTCAAGTAAGGCTAGTACCCTGTCCTCACTTAATCCCTGGAGGATGGGCCCTTCTAAACCGGGGGTGGTGGCTCGCTTGGTACCCCGACGTCGGCGTTTCCCAGCATGGTTCCGGAAGTTGGTTTTCCAACTGGTCATATTGGAATATTTGATGGCGTTTTGTCAACTCGGTTTGGTAGAACGGCAGCATCTTCTGGTTTCCGAGAGCAGTCCTTGTTCCAGTGGTTCTCCAGACGAATGCCATACATGGGGTTGTGGCTGGTGCCTTTCGGAGGTGCAACAGGTGGTGATAGTACCTCAGAGGCCTTGGTGGATACTGGTTTTTCGAGACTTGCCTGGGCTGCAAAGTTTTGCTCAGCTTCTCGGGCTCGATCAATTAATTCATCCAATGTCATGGGTCTTGCTGTCAAGAGTAGGTTCTGGAGATTTGGTAGTAACATTCGACCAACGGAATGAACTGTGGTAGCCTCATCGTCTCCGGGGAACACAAGTCGAAACATTTGTTCTTTTCTTCATATGAAGATTTCTGTTTCTTTGTCGAGTACATGGGTCTGGCTATAAAACTGTGTCATTAGCCAAGCTAACACCTCCTCACCCATGAATTCCGCCACTTTTCAGTTACTGAACTGCTTCCAGTTCGTTAAATATTATCCGTATCTTTCCCACCATGTGAGGGAGAGGCCCTTCAAGTGCAGTTGGGCCCGGTTAACCCATTGTTTCAGTGGCAGGTCTGTTTCTTGGAATTCTATTTTGCATTCCTGCATGAATGCGACTGGATCTTCGTGTGGGCAACCTGCAAGTCGGTTATTTGAATATTGTCATCTCTAGTGGTAGCTGGGTGGGGCCAGGTGCCATTCCAGGTTGGATATATCCAGGAAGGCTTGGACCTGCGGGCGTGAGAGATGTGTTTCCTTCGGCATCTCTCGCACTGGTAGGCCATCCCGGGCATAGACACACGTTCGTCGGGCCACCCTATGCATAGGTGGTGATAGGGTTCACTGCACATTGTGCACCTTATGCGGTTTATGCCTCGCCCAGAGCATGTAATTTTGTTGCAGAAACTTGTTGGCTGTTGCCGGCAAGCAGTACAGCGGTACTCTAAACCGTCTGTAGCTCGGGTATCTTCAGGCCTGCCTATAAAGGCACAATGAACGAGTTTATTGCAGTAGGTGCATTCTATCCTTAAGTGTGCCATGGCCTGGGCAGTCGGCAAGGCTACACTGTATGTTGGATACAGATAGGCTACTAGGCACAGTGCTAGACCAAAAGCGGGGTGGTCTAGATTAAATAGATGGCGAGAGACAACGGATGTTGGGTAGTACACACTTATTATTGTTTTTTGGGTGCAGTGGTCACAGTGGGTTTTACCCAGATGTAGCGAACTCGACCTACGCCAAACTGGCAATTCCACAAGCGAGCTTCGTTTGTCCAAAAGTGGATGTTCTCCCAGCCGAATCCAGTAGCAGTGCCAGTTAACAAACCTTTCACCATAGTATGGCACAAGGGATGAATTCGGATACACGGAGATACAAATAAGATGGTTACCGGAGCAGCCGATACTGACACGTGCCTGAGTTGGGCAACACGGTCCCATTCCGCCAGTCGCTCCAGAGTGAGTTGAAGTGCACTGAACTGTCTGGCAGCAAAGAACGCTGTATTTTGTTCCCTATGTTTACGACCGTGCCTATGGTCGTAAGGCATCGAGTCTCTGCTTACATAATGCTAGGTACACCTTGACGTGAACAAACTAAACTGAGTTTAAAGTGTCATTCTGGTTTTGGCTTGCTGACCAAGCTCTGTTAAGTCTCCACTGATCACCTGCACATGCCTGCTGATCACAGACGGGGAGTTGTTTGGGTCACCAATGCAGTCACTGGATATGCGTTCACACAGAGATAGGCGCCAGGTCTCAAGCTACAGATATCCCAGCAATAAAAATGTTGTAGGATAAAGTAATAACTTGAGGCTGTCGCTTCCCCTTGGTGAAGGTGTTGCTGGTGGTCATGGCTCCTCTGTTGCTATCCGCCAGCATTGGTACAGTGCTGTGGCTGTTGGAAAGCAACAGATGGCCATCTAATGGGTGTGTAGAAAATATGGCGGACCCTGAGGGGCGCCCTCTACTGAAGTTAATTCGGTTAGATCAAATACCCAGTTCTTGACAGTGGTGTATGCAGTAACCTGTATATAGCAGACAAACAGATATATACTCTAAGAAATAAAAATGGTAAGGTAGGAAACAAAAGTATGTTTATTGTGACGCATGCCGCTTATTCAAACTATGTACAACGATTACAACTCATCTCACTACAACCTAGTACACTACTTCTACACACGTGAGATTCAAATCCCGTGCCAACCCGTACACGGAAGTCGCGTCTTGCCACAATCCTAGAGGGCAGCTGGACACATGAATACAAGGGGTTGTGCAACACAGCGGAGCGTCATCCCCTCCCGCTTTCCCTGTTAAGAGCCAACAAGCCAACAGTTGCCTCAGGGTATGCCCGAGCCGAGAGATGACTAGAGGGTGCTACCCCCACTCCGGCCTCGCAGCAGAGGGACATCACACACACCCTCCCACGCAGCCACTGCAACACACACTACCCTAACTATAGAAGTTTGTGCGCGGCAGACCTCACCAGTTGCTCTTCTTCAGTCTTCAATCTAGCTCCGCACCTTTTAGTGCTGGGGCCCTCCAACCACTGTTAGACCTTCAGTAGCCCTCCCAGAGGCTGCCACCAACTGCTCAACACTCTTCAGCTGCCACCAGAGCCTGCCTACATTGATGTTGCCGTCAGAGCTCTGCAGTACCTGTGACCAGACGCTCCAGCGACGCCAATCGCCAATAGTTACCAGAAGCTTTCTGCAGCTAACAGACATACCACACTTAACTTCTTTGTCTCCTACAGACACCCCCCATTAGAGTTAGATTTGTAGTAAGCAATTTTCTACAGTCACTTTTCACCCATTAGTCTAGGACCAGGTCACCTACACCTGGCTACCATAGCTTTACTTCAAGCCACCGGACTTCTTGGTAGGAGAGCACGGGTCACAGTGTTTACTAAGCTCTTAATAAACATGGCTTTGTTTCTTTTAACTTCGAGTCTCACTCATAGAGTACTTTGTAACCAACTGCTGGGAGAACCTCGAGTCGAGTACCGCCGACCGGGAACAGGAAATTATTACTACGAACTAGCTACAACTGGAGACTACCCCTCAGGCGGCTCCAGTTGCAATACACACAAATTAGATGGTCATCTATTTTATTCCGACCAAGTATACAGGTACTGGAGGAGTAGAATAGAGAAGCCCCGACCAGTAGCAACACTATCCACCAAAGGAGAGACAATACACCTGAGTTATATTCCTACCGGAGCACCTGGGTGGTGGCGGGGGTATCTGTTTAGGTGCTACGGCCTGACCTTGGTTGGGATTGCACACCCAGTAATAGGCTTGGTAGCACACATGGCTTCAATGTTTCTGGTTCACCCGCTAAGGTGGAGGGCCTTCTGAAGCACCGGGCTCGTGGTACCAAACAACTACTGGGCAACACTATTCTAGGGCTACTTGTATCTGTAGTGCTCGATTCATAGTTCTCAGCAGTTAATCCACTCTATGCCATTTAAGGTGAGACACGGGGCAAGGAGGGAGGAGCAAACAGTTGCGTGCCTCGCTGCCAAGCAGCTGGCTGGTTCCATCCCCCTTACAGCTAATCGACGAGCCAAATGAGATTGTGCTGCTTTGCTCGTATCATTAGAATGACTTACGTCAACAGCAGGGGATCCAGCTACTTTCTCGTCATCCCCTCTTCAAACGCATCCTGCCTGCCACCCAGTTGTGTGTTGGTTACTTAAACGGAATGAGGAACGCCAACTTCTGGAACTCAGCAGCTACCAGGTGGAATAATAGTTTTTTTCATTTCTACACCTCGGGCCCTCGCTGCAGCCCGGGCAGAGAACTATGGGCTCAACCAACTATACCCAGCTAGTCCTCGCACTCACGACGCTAGTAAGTCTGCTACCACCAGCACCTCCCACCAGTCATCTACGGTAACTAGTCACGCCACCAGCCATAGGGCAGACCAATTCAATGGACTTAACTGCAACGTCTAGAACTTTGTTCCTTCACGTAAGGCCATGTGCCCAGCTACCATATCCAACCGTAAATGCCAGTAAGAACAACTGGCCGAAGTGTATCCAAAGCCACATGACCGTGATCCAGCCTTAGCTAACCCGACACGTGTCAATTGATGGTTCAATAAACAGACGACACGTGCTACTTCATACCAGGCAATTGAGTGCCGAAGGTTACTACGCTGACCAGGTGTAGGCAACTTGGTTCTAATGGAAAAGTGGGAAAGCAATATGTAACAGAGGAAAGATATAATACTTCTAAACTGGTCTAAGGAAAGTGTCTTGAGGAGACAAAGTGAATTTTATGTGTTAGTGAGCATGTTCGCTGGTTGGCTGATCGTCAACGGTGAAGTAGCCGCAGGGTGCGTACTCAATGCTTCAAAGTTGTCTAGAGGTCTCAGCACTGAGCAGTGCTGTGGGAAGTCGTGAGAGAAGAACAAGAATGACTCTCGAGCTCAGCAGCGTCCTGCCCTGGTTGGAGTGGGAATACTTTGGTCAGCGTTTCTGCTTCATGCCTCATCGGTGGCGCTCGGCCTTGCCCAAGGCGTGGGCAGCTTGTGGGCTCTCAGTTTGAAGGGGGGGGGGGGGGGGGAGTGAGACTGCCGGGTTGCGTATCCTCCAGGTGAAGAGAATATGCTCATTAATTCCCATTGCCTGTACGGTAGGCAACGTGTCACGCACGTCTGTAGTGGTGGAATAGATACTCTTGGCGATGAGTCGTAATCATATTAGATTAGTTATATAAGCAACATGCGTCAATTGTTTATGTAAAGTGCTGCAGTTTCTGAAGTTCTTCCTGCTAAATGTGTGCAGACCAATCATTACAGTGCCTTGAAATGTTGTATTAGGTGTAACTGAAGTAAAATGTCACATGCTTAAGAAGGTATTCTTGAAGTTGCTTATACAGGTGTAAAATATAAAAAATATCCTGGTCTTATACTAACTGAAATTACTTCACATATTACATATTTATGTCAGTAAAATAATTTTTTTTCTAGACTTATTGAATGTGTTATACGTACCACAATTGGGATGTTATACAGGTACCCCTTTAATAAGTTTCCCTGCATAATAAGCATAAATTTGACAGTTTTAAAAAAAACGTCTTAATGTGGTTTCACATACTTATTGTGAACACAGAAAACAGGAAGTATGCATAAATTTGGTTACAAGTTTTGTTTCTATTGAAAGTCAAGTGATAGGCTTGAAACAGAAATGGTGGATTGTTTTTATACATGCACTGGTTCTACAATAAACAATGGAACGCCTATTATTAATTTTTATAACTGAAAAACCTAATAAAAATTGTTATAATATAAACCTAAGTCAAACAGAAATATATTGTAACCTGTATAAATAATTTTTCATGGGACCAAAATAAAAAAACTGGTGCATGTTGACAAGCAATGCCTACAGACTTGATCATCAACCGGATTTAAACATGTGGTTTGCAGATGTGGGTGGGTGTAAAATGTCACAGAAAATAGCAGCATAAAGATGAAATAGTCATGTTAAGATCATAAAGGCAAAGTAACATGAATGTTACGACAGAGAAAATTCACATTGAGTTTTGTGATCTTATGGTTGGTTACGCTCCTTTGAGCAGCCTTTCCACTGGTGTGTGCTTGTGATAGCAAAGTGAAGTGAAAACAATCCTTCTCTCCTCCCGCTACTTCTGCTTGCTCCGACACTCTTCAATGTCAAGCTGGTAAATGATTATCTCAGTAGGGTGGAGCTTGGGACGAAAAATACAAACTTGGTTTGAAAAACAGTGGAAGTTGGGCATCTTTTCCACTGAGGTGTTCCTTTTCAAATACACTTAGTTACACAGGAAAACTTTCAAAGCTCATAAAGGAAAGACATTGATTATTTATATTGAAGAATAAAGCAATGTTTATTTTTGTCAAATTGGCCGAAAATTACCTGCAGTTCATACATAGGCAGAAGTAACAATTCTGTTAACATTGGTTATTCAGTAGAAGCAGATTCGAGTTGGCACAGCTCTACAACCATTCAAAAACAGGAATGTAAATTATTCCCAATTTTCACATAAGATATTCAAAGTTCGAACAAGAATAATTAATAAATTACTAATCGCAACTACTTGGATTTTTTTATATTTGCAAACTCCTATTAAAAATTGAAATTTCCATCACTTAAAAATGATTAAAATGGACATCAGTTACTCTGAGATAGTCAACTGTTAAAAACTATATTCTGTTACTTGCTTTGGATATTGTAAAACAAATGTTGAGCAACAAAGAAAGTAAATAAAGTAAACTTCACTCATGGGAGAGAAAAAGGTGGGAAAGAGAAGGGAGACGGTGGCAAAAAAAAAAAAAACTATACGACAGAAACTAATGCCTGAAGAATTATTACTAAATTAATACACAACTTTACCATACAAAGAGGATAATTCTCAGATTTACCTTCTTGCTGAAATTATCACAGTAGGCAGCACATTCGTTAACACGCAAAAACTGTGCCACATCGAACACGTTCCACTCAGAAGGAACCAAGTCACCAGGTTCACCACAATATCCCGTTGAGTCAACTAGCCGAGGGATGCACTTTGAACTGGTCACTGGCATCTGAAAGCAACAGCATATGCTTCAATCACATTGCGATAGTTTAGACATACTCACTCAAGATACACATCAGGCTAGATTTGCAAAGTAAATAATATAAACTGTTTCTATTCTTATTTTGGCAAAACTTTGACAAGTGATTTAAGGTGTGCGCATGGAGCAGTATTACACAAAAGATGAAAGTTTAATTTTATCAACCCCATGCATGGAAAATTACAGCAGGACAAGAAATTTAAGTTTAACTGCATTTTGGCAAAATGGCATGTGCGTTGTGTTCTTGCAATGTAACTCCATTTCCCTGCTGCCTGCATGTGTGCTTCTATCATTTACCAGTAGGTAGCAGGGCAGTCAAAAGTGCCTGTAGCCGTTTCAATGATTCTTTCTAGGAGATGCTTTATTATGTATATTTAGTCAACTTTTGGAAGGAAAGATAGGCTTATGAGGTACATTTGCAGCACAGAAAAACATTCACACTGCCTTGTCAAGGTTTCTTTTTTGCTCTTCAGTTATCTTAAGCATATCATCACTGATTAAATAGTGATTTTTGTTAGTGGATGAGGAAGTACTAGGTATTGAACTTGGACAGGCTGATGCATAAATTTTTGTGGAAGAGGATCTACTCGATTCTGTAAAGGAAGGCTGTGCTTCTGCTAGCAGTTGACATTTCAGATTTTCTTCCCTTTCATTCTCCAGTACCTTTCTAGCTGAACATTTCTCATTTCTATAGGCCAGTTCTTATCCTTTCTATCTTGCAACTTAAGTCAGTTCACAATGTTTACATCTACATTTTGAATCAGCATCAATTTTTGTTCCTTCTTTCCACTCATCTGCTAACTTACGTACACTCCCATGCACTTTTAGCATTTTTCATTTGATAAGTTCGTGAAATATCAGATATTTTAAAATATCTTTTATTGCACTTTTCAAAATGTTGCTATTTGCATGCACACCACATTTGATATATTGGTTACAATCACAATAAGTTGTAATTTACTTTAAGGACTATAAAATTTTTCAGTTACAAGGTAACATCACTACACTTTCCATTCAGGCTATGATAATTCCTTGTAATACACTGAATTATCCATTATATAGCAACATTAAAACTTTCAATATCTGTATAAACTCTTGTCATTGCAGTAGAAAAAATATTGTAGGTAGTTGCCATAATAACTGTGTATGCAACCAGATAATTCATGACTAGAGAGGGGAATTCTCTGCACATTGACTGTCTAAACAATCAGCTTCATTTGTGTAACTGGAAAGGAGAACTCCTTAGTACCGACGCATGACACTTTTACGCATCTTTGATACGCACTCGACTTCGCCCCATTCTGAACGCAATGTTCAACCCTTTGGGCAGGTCATTACAAATCTTACTGAACAGCCTCAACACGTGGCTACAGGATATGCCGGCGCAATGTTGGAAGCTATTACAGACACGTCGGTTCAGCTTTTACTGTTCATCCAGATTCTCCAAGAAGCAAACATCATGTCAACCCCCCCTCCACCCCAAAAGTGAAATTGTACTGCCTGACTGAGACACCACTACCGCAGTCAAGGCCACAGATGGTTCCATGAAATGCCTGAAGAGCACTTCACCAGTACTATGGGATGATAGTGCCGAATCAGCACTCTTCAACCCTGGACTCCTGCGTCCGACGCTATTACCCCCACCCACACCTCTCACCTCCAGAGACCCAAGAAGGAAGCCACCAGCAGTTTGCATTTGACTGGTAAGCCCGCAGATTCCACTGCTCTTCTTGGGCCGGGCATCTGACTACCAGTTGAAGACAAGTTCTCCAGGAGCCACTTCTGCACACGCTGTAGACCGCTCTGCTTCCGGTAGACTGGACCTTCAACCGCTCCAGAAGAAGTCTGCTTCTTCCTTACCACCCTCCACTGGTATTGACCACAGATTGGTAACGGTTGCGACAGTCCCTTCAGGACCCTGCCTCACTCGACGATGACAGCATAGTTAACACTGCCCTTCTGGCAGTTTAACCACCACTTTGGTTCCTTAAAACAGGTGATAGACTAGAGTTGTAAATTATTTTAACTAACAGGAATTATCACCTTTATTTCCCCATCAGCTTTTTATCCAGGTCGCCTAAACTTGGTTTTTCTATGGTAGTCAAAATTTCCATGTCAAGTTGAATTAGCTTAAGAGGTAGTACAAGGCCACCATATTATTACTCAGTCAACATAACACATGCTTTCTAACTATTCTCTGCTTGCTAATTTCTTGAGTGTCATTGTGTTGTTCCTACGTAAACACGCCCGCCAGAGTGAAGGCGGTAAACCAAGCACAATTCAAAGCCAGATCATACACACATTAAATGGCCAACCCAACTCTGCTGCCTGGTAGAATTTGGTAGAGCCTATATCACTAGCAACTCCTCCACCAGGTGAATCGAGCAACCAGGTTATTCCATACTCCACCAACGCTCATTATGGGGCTGGAACGGAGCTGGGATTAACTCTGGTTGATCAACCCCTTGTGGATACCACACCTAAGTATTCCCATCAAGCAGATTGAACATAACTTAACACTCAGTCCACCACTCTCTATAGGGCCGGGCGAAAGAAGCAAGAGGAATAGCTCCTTCCTGTGAGGCTGTGATTATTCAGAAGTACACGTTAGGGAAGTGAGTCTCCAGCTTGCCTTTAGCAAGGTCATATTAGTCCCTCTCACCCATGCCGTACTCTCGGAAAGGAGGCATGCAGAGGAAGTTGAGAAAGGCAGCATACACCTCTGAAAGTAATCCAACGTGTAAATCCATTCCATCTACTGTCTTCAGCAGTCAGTTATCTGAACGAGGCAGAGTTCATACCGCCCGCAGTACTGAGAGGCATCACCCTTCAGACCTATAAACCATTTTCTTTTTTTTGCATTTAATCAAAATCTAAGGTACCCCTCACCCTGTGGAAAAGACATTCCTAAGGGGCGAAGATCCACCATTAGGGATTGCAAACTCTTGGTCCAGCAGTCTCCCTACCCACAGTCTACCATCACCATCTGGTAATCAACAGAGCAACAACACTCCACAACCTGCGAGCATCCAAGGCGACCACCAGCCCTCACCACACCAGGGAAAGTCTCCAGTAGAAGCCTGACCAGCAGCAGACCAGCGTACAACAAGGTAAAGCTGTGAACAAGTGTCAGCCTGCTCGTAGGGTTGTGACATTGTGCTTTGACTTTGTACCTCTCAGACAGGCCATCATTGTACACTGGCAATGCTCCCATAAAACACTAAGGCGCACCATAATAACGACTTAAAACGGTTAACGTGACTAAGACGTCAACTTCTTCCCTTAAAGGTAATACATGATGCATTCCTGCGCTTCTAGCAAGTGCTCTCTACTAAATGACTTTGCCCCATCTTGCGACACATGCAATCCTTACGGGGCAAGTCATCCCAATTAAACAGTAATTGAGATGGGACACATGCCTACAGGGTACCTTGGCACGGCCCATCTGATACTACAAACACATGCTCCTAGATTTTACTGTTCACTGAAACTCGCCCAGAAGCTGTCACGTTAACACCCCTCTCCGAAGAACGTACTATCTACCGGCACCGGACACCATCCAGAAAGGTCACGCCAGTTCCACAACGTGCTGCCGGAGGGCAGCACAGATTCCACTGGAGTGCCACAGCTACCAGTGCTTCCCCAGCAGATTCGATAAAACATGTCAACGCCTCCGACACAGGCAATAAGAAAAGGCACCCTTTGGAAACTTAGAACTTCTCAACCCCTGCGAAGTGAGGATAGCTTCCCTCTCACCTTTCTGAGGTCCTACAAGCTCTGAATTCTAGTATAAATAGGACCAGCAGAGCAGGCCTCAGGGCAGTCTGCTGCACCTTTACAGCTGTGATGGCCGGAGGTGTCAGCCACGGCCAAGTGCTATGTTAAAATTGTTTCCTCCACGGGAATATCTGCAAGGGCATACCAGTACTAGACCCCCTTTCCATGCTGGTGACCGCAGACAACCAGAGGCTGTTGACGTCTCCAGCAGCTCTGGAGGAATAACGCCTTCCAGAGGGTCTTCAACCTCTTCAGCCAGTGTCAGCTCCAGCAGCTTTTGAGGGCCGCCAACGCCAACCAGAGGGTCTTGCTGACGTTGCCATTGCATTGACCTCTCTTTCTTTCCTGGTAAACTACCCTAAGGTAACAGGTCATGCCAATGACACCCCCTTTGGACAACCCTTAGGGCTCAAGCCAAGCCTTTGTCTTGGCACACAGAGAGAGGAAGAGAGAGGAGGGGAGAAAGGAGAAGAGGGAGAGAGGAGACGAGGGAGAGGGGCGAGGGAGAGTGCGGAGGGAGGGAGGGAGAGAGCCCACTTTAAGGTCGCCAACCGGCTGACAACACTTCATGTCTCTACGTTTCGCATCGCGCCGGCTGGTCGCCCTGAGCGCACAGAACACGTGCCACTACAGTGGTTGAACCCCCTAAATTAAGGGTCCTGCCTACCTGCAAGGGGAAAAATAACTTTTATTTTGTGCTAACTACCTTAGCACATCTTCGGACGTCTACCCCGACCTTCTAGCGACCGCCTAGACCTTCCAGAGAGGGAGTCTACACCTTTCTCCACCACCTTTTTCACAATGAGTCATCATCAAAATGCTGAAGTGGTGGGGGGGGGGGCAATTAACAAGTGTCGCTTCTACACCTATTATAATACGACTCCGACTCATCGCCTAGGAGCACTGCTTCCATCTCTACAGACGTGAGCAACACGTTGCCCACCCCTACAGGCACCAGGAACTTCTGTGTTTTTCCTTCTCACCTGGAAGGACACGTGTCAATACATATATTGTACAGTTAGTGTTATTTTCTGTGGTACTTAGTAATTTATATTTTTCCACCATGGCTGCAGGTTGGGTTCAGTCCCTCAGTAAACCAGTATTGTCCCAGTTACTGAAGGAAGCCAGCGAAGATGTTTTAGATGTAGATAGCATCTCAGAACTTCTAATAAAATCACGTGCTTTGATTCGTAAAGGAGACAGGGAAACTGGTGCTGAAGGAGCTGGAGCCTCGGGTGAATTGTTTCCTGTTCTCAAGTCTTTAAAAAATGTACCACCTACTCTGTTGGCTAGAGTACCTGAACTAAGGAATTTAAAAGTAGAGTCTGTAGTTGCGTTTTTTGTGAGCTTGAATTTAGTACTTGCTCTTAACTTCTGCTCGCAACAAGTGATATTTCCCGCAGTTATTTTTAAAGTGCCTGAAGAACTTCAACCTATTTGTGGGTTGGCATGTGATGAAAATTGGGACATTTCTCCCTTGTACTCCACAGTATTTCAAATTATTGCTAGTGAGGTTGCCCTCACAAAACTGAACTTAAACTTTTAGAGAAATGCCACCTATCTAACCAGTCTATGAAGGAATTTGTATCTGAAGTTATAGGGATTGTAAATGTGGTAGGATTGCCCTCCACGGAAGATTATTTTACAAAGTTAATGTTTTGCAACTTACTATCTCACAACAGTATATTTTTTTCATTTTGTTACCCGTCCTACTACTTTGAGTCAGTTACTTACTTTAGTAACTGATGTAGAAAAACCACTGCAGGATTGTGCTGGGGTTTCACCCTCTCATGTGTTGAAAGAAAACAAAAGGGAGGTTAGAAAAACTGAAATTTGGGCCTGCTTCATATGCGGACATCAAAATCATATTGTCAAAGATTGTTTTTATGGGAAATCAGTCAACACTGTGGCTAGGGATAAGGTTTATAGTTCAGGAGGTCAGGTTTTCAGTAGGAGTGTTAGTAGGAGTACTTGGTCACTAACCGATGGGACGGCTGATAAGATATCTATTGAGGAGAGATTGAAAGATATGCAATGTTATTATTATAAGGAGAAGGGCCATCTTAGATCTCGGTGCTCTCCACGGGTAAAAAAAATTGGGAAAAGTGTTATTAACCATTTATCTTTTGAAAGGAAATATGGTTTGCTTTTTGTCCCGGTTGTGATAACTGATAACATAAAAGTAGGAGCTCTACTGGATTTGGGAGCCATCTGTTCTCTTATTAGCCAGTCTTTTTGTAATTATTTGTTACGTTATCTACGTAAAGGATTAGTTTGTATTTGTCGACAGGTGACAATAGGCTTTTCTTTAGCCAATGGAGGAGTAATAGATTCCCAGTGCGTGGGGACTTTCAAAATAAAAATTGACAATTTTTCGTGGAAGGTCAGTTTTCGTGAATTGCCTGGACTTACTCATGATATTTTGTTAGGGGTAGATTTTTTTTGGTAAAATTCGAGCATGTTTGAATGTTAATAACCATGAATTAATTTTTGAATTTAGGAAACACAGTCCTGTTAAGATCTCAACCAATCCTTTTCTTTTTCATAAAAAATGTAGTGTCAGAAGTAGTAGACGAAAAGGACAGTAAGGTAGAAGGGCTCTGTAATGAATTTTCTGATGATATAACTGTAAAGCTTGGTCATTATACTAAACAGCCCATTGTTTTGAAGCTGAGAGATGGGGATCCTGTAACCTCAGTTCCTTACAAGATGGCACCTAGGAAATTTAAATTTTTCAAAAACTTAGTGTCTGAGTTGCAAGCTCAGAATATAGTTGAATCTTCCACTAGTATGTATTTGAGTCCCGCCTTTCTTGTTGCCCAAAAAGACACATGGTAAATTCAGAGTTATTTGTGACTACCGTAAAGTGAATAAAATTTTTTTTGTAGATCCGTACCCACTTTCTACTATTGAATCTGTTTTCCAACATGCCGGACAAGCGCAATACTTCTCTATTTTTGACTTAAATTTCGCATTTCTGCAATGCGATTTGTACCCAGATTCCCATAAAATACTAGCTTTTGTAACTCCTTGGGGCTAGTTTAACTGGACCAGGCTTCCCACGAGAGTAAATTGTGGGCCGCAGGCCATGTCACGTGTGTTGTTCCAGGTTCTAGGTAAATATCAATATGACTTTTTATTCACATATATCGATGAGACGTGTTTATAGTCATACTTTTGAGGATCACCTACACCATCTTAGGTTGTTTCTTACTGCACTAAGAAAAGTACGATTAACTGTAAATTTTGAAAAGGTGATAAGGGCTAATACTTACATCAAGTATTTGGGGTTTGTGATAAATAAAGAGAAGCTGCTTATGGATCCTGAAAAGATTAGACCGGTTGTAAATTTTCCAATCCCTAAAAATCTCAAGGGGGTACGACGATTCCTAGGAATGGTGGTATTCTATTCATAATTCATTCCTGAATTTGCAAAAATTGCAGAACAATTGAATGCTGTAAAAAGGAAACATTTTTGCATGGGGTCCAGACTAACAACATTCTTTGCGTCAGTTAAAAGAGAAATTAGCTACTCCTCCGGTATTGCAGCTCCCACAGTTTAGTAAGCCTTTTACATTACAGATGGATGCTAGTTCAAAGGCCCTAGGGGCTGTGTCGTGTCAGTTCGAAGAGAGAATTAAGTCCCTGTTGCTTATGCCAGTCGGTTGTTGACATCTGCCGAACAGAAATTCTCAGCTTATGAGAAAGATGTTCTTGCTGCGATCTATGGGATGGAGAAATTCCCAGATTACTTAAAAGCTGCAGAATTCGAACTGCAGACAGACAACCCAGCCCTTAGTTGGTTTTAACCACAAATAAGCCAATAGGTTGTTTGGCTAGATGGCTTGTACGACTTACTAAATTTAAATTTTGTGTGAAGCACATTACGGGTGTTGTGAATGGGGTTGCAGACTGCCTCTCTCAGATGTTCGATGAAGAGGAATTTCATGAGGTACCAGCTCAAGATTCATCTAGTAGTTTCATGACCGTTCAAAGTGTTGAACAACCTAATGCATTCTCAGCTCCCTTGGTGGAACATAAAGATCAGAAAGTTCAGGTATCTGTTTTGTAGGATTTTCCCCAAGCCTACTAACACTCCAGTCCCATCAGGAATCCAATTTGGAGTGCATGTCAATTAAATCAGATATCGTTGCTGGTAACACCGGATCTTTTGAGATTCGGAAAGGGTTGGTCGGATACATGGATCCGAAAAATAAAACTTTGAAGTTCGATGTTTCCAAGGTATTGGGAGCTCAAATTTTTCATTATTACCACAACCTTTTTCGAGGGGGCATCTAGGGCAAGAGAAAACTGTTTCTAGGATTCAGGAGATGTTCTACTGGTCTGGTTTGGCCAAGCAAGTAAAGGGATTAGTTTGGCAATGTGAAGCATGCCAACGCTCCAAACCTCGAAACGTGAAAATAACTAGTCCTTATAGTGCCTCTGTAGCAACTTTTCCCTGGGAACAACTTTATTTGGACATGTTAGGACCTCTCCCAAGAACAGCAGCGGGTTTTACATCAGTTCTTGTTACTATAGATAGTTTTAGTAAGTTCTTGTTTTTGTTTCCTTTAAGATCTATGAAGTCATCTGAACTATGTAACATCCTTAGCCAGCGTCTGTTCCCCTTGTTTGGTTCTCCAACGTTTTTGGTTACGGATAATGAAACCTATTTTGTGTCCTCTGACAAGAAAAATCTAGCATTTGCATGGGGCATCAAGATGGTGCAAAACACCCCATATTATCAGCAAGCCAATTTAGTTGAGAGGTATAATCGAATCTTGAAGATTGCCTTGAGAGCTTTCCAAATGGAGACCCATAAAGAATGCGATGGAATACTGTATTTAGCGCTTAAGAACAAAGTAAGTGACGCACAACAAAAAAGATTCCGTCAGGGATTTTCTTAAGAAGCAGGTTATTTCATCCACTCATAAATGCCTGGAGTTTACATCATATGTGTATTGACTTAGTGAAATGCACACAGGATATTGAAATTATCTGGTCAGAAGCTGCAAGTAATTTAAAGAAATATTATGTGAGGCTTGATCTCAGCACAAATATTTGGGAAGTACACCATTTAAGGTTGGTGATAGAGTTCTCTTGGAGACACAATACCTTAGTAATAAGGCTACCCAGTTAAGTGCGAAACTTGCACGTAAATAAGTAAAACCCCTCTATTACGACCCATCATTGTTCCCGAGAATAAGGTTTTGCAATGGAGGGGGGGGGGGGGGGGGGGGGGGTAATAAAAAATTTGGAACATTTTGAGCAGATTTTGACTCACCCCTAACCCCTACGCCACCAAACTTGCCATTTTTTGCATGAAGTCTCTAGCGCATAAAAAACCACTTTTTAAATTAAATATAAATATGTATGTATATTTTAATAGCTGGACATCTCCTGATTAATATGATACCAAAGAAAGGCATATTGGACAACCCCTTGTCTTAAGAAAGAAGGTCTAAACACAGTATGGCATGGCCATTGTGTCTGAAAAGATAAGACTGTATTATTAAAATATAATTGTTGTTATTAAAGATTTACTACGCAGGTCTCGTGGGTCATACATTAGGCACCTAGCGATCAAAAAGTTTAGGTGGCGTTGCACAATACGTGTGTGCCCGCTGTGCTCTCGCTTTGGTCTGGCCGTTTCATTGCTGGAAAACCGTACGTATTCCGCACAAAGCAGTAACTAAAAACACTATTGGAGATGTCTTACGTTTGAAGTAAAACACCGAACTATATTTATTGATAATAGATATGAAGACACATTATTTAGATTAAATCACTCGTGTGCTGCGGCTAGCAGCGAATACATTGTCGTGTGTACGTAGCTGGGCGAGTGCCTAGATCCTCTGCAGCGCGGCTGGGCGCGGCATCTTACTGCTGTCGCTCTGGCCTAAATCCTCTGGTTGGGCTGTGAAGTAGGCGGCCCTGGCACAAGCATCATGCTCGTGCCAGGCTGCCCGAATGCTGCTCAGCTTTTGCTCATACCGGGGGCGACTGCTTCGCGCAGCTGTCGATCGATCGCTACAAGATTACTCGTGGGCAGCGGCTAGCGAGCACCACTGCCGTTGTTACTCCTGGTGTTGGGAAAACATGCTAATAGATACTAATCACGTCAATGTGTTGAATTTCTATTAAATTTTGGTGGCGTGTTAGCCTCTGTACTGGTACAATGAAGCCCAGCAATGTTTACAGGAATACAAAAATTTGGTGTGGCCTACTTGAAATATTAATCAACACAAATTTTTCATGAAAAAATTTTGACGTGGCATATACACGCACATAGCCAAACTCGCCAAAATAAATTGCTCACCATAAAACACTATCACCTTACATAGGTATGGACGGAGGAGGGTTGACAGAAGTAAAACAATGAGTGGGAGAGGTAAGGCAGAGGCGGTATGGTTCAGTAGTGACTAGACAGAGAATTCTCAACCCAGCCTGCACCCCCCCCCCCCCCCCGGCCCAATATCAAAGTCACCTTCTGACTAAAAGTAATTTATTGCTTCACGCTGCTTGGAACAACAATTGTCAAAGTTTTGAGAAATGGGTAACCACTAACATCAGTAAAGGCCAATTTTTCATACACTGAAAACCGTGGATAATAGAAACTTTCACCGCAGTTAAAGAATAGATCTACAAAAACAAATCGCGCATAACTGAAACCGCGTTTGTAGATACAGTGGTTGGCGAGGGATTACTGTATCTATTTTTAGACATGCCTCAAATTTTCGACCCAAACTTTTCATGGTTCTTCTCGATTAGGTCGTAATAAATGGGGTTCTAATAAAGGAGTTTTAAAGTATGTAGAGGCATTTGTCATTCATAGGTTTTTGGCTCCCATCACGGTGTTATTGCAGGAAGAGGATAACCAGGAATGCAGTTAAGGGTCATTTGCCCAAGTGAAATTTATATGATATGGACGTTTCGGACACAATATGTTCCTGTTTTTCTTTGTAATTTAGGTTAAGATATTGTTTAGGGTACCTGTTGTATTATGATAGTACTGAAACTTTGTGTATTTCATAATTATGTTCATTGTTTCTTGTCATTTAGGGTCATGTTTTTAGGGTAAATGTTTTTTAAATTCCCTACAGACCCCCAACGCTGGGTGTGTGTCATTTTTCATGCCCATCTTAATTTTTTGTTCATATTCATTTAGATTTAAGTCTTGAACCAGAAAATTCCAATATCTGCAGTTTAAAATTTTCAAGTTAGGGATTTGGGCAAGGGGTTGGTCCCCATCGGCTGGGCTCGGTTTACTCTCTGAGGAGAGACAGTAGCAGTTGGAGTGTGATACTCTTGTTTTGCTGGCATGTGGTCTCATGGAGGATTTTCTATCTTTTTTAAGTCTCCTGATGTGGATGAAGAAGAGATGTTCCTGAGGAGACGACTGGTCGAGGATTCATCCAGAACTGGCAATTCCGAATTGATTCGTAGCTGCTACGATCCTGATCTTTAGTTCTTCGACATCAGTCTCACGACTACAAATTTTCACCACTCCAATTTTATCGTCAACTTCCCTGTCTGCTACAAGTTTGTCTGTTTTGTCGGCCGATCGCCATCCCAGCTATATTACACATTTTTGGTACACTTTATACTCCCTAATATGACATGTTAATTATTTACTTAAACTTGAAGACACTGTACCTTTTGAAGAAATGATGTCTGTTGAAACCGAACGAGAAAAGTATATGCGCTGCTGCAGTGACATTTCCTGAACCACAGACATGTGCGACCACCTGGCTTGCACACCCGTGCAGGACTGAAAATGGCCGGTGCATCTTTGCCTCTGTGTTTACTGACCTGCCCATCTGGGATGCTAGAAGCGCTAGACGGCAGGCCATTGTGGGTAACAGTACTGGAAATATTGGGAACTCCAGAACAATCTATACTTGTAATGATTAATCTTGTGGTGCTAGCTTCGCCAGAAATTATTATTGATTGGAGGACAGTTTAAACAAATAAGAAATTTGGTGGGGAAGTTTTCCCCTGTTAATTTTTTGTCTATAAATACTCCCTCCAGCAGGCTGGTCAGGGGAGAGACCTGGCCATTGGGGGTTGACCAGTACAGCTGCAGAATATGAGGTAAGTACACAACATTAGGGCCATAAGGCCAGTTTGCTGTAGAAATGGGTGTTGTTACACAGGAATTTTGTAGTGTGTTGGAATTTTCCTGGTAGTATAACATTTTAGCACACAATATAATTTATTGCAGAAATTTCAAAAGTAAATTATTTTTGCGGATTGTAAAATGTTAATGCATAGAGCAAAAATTTGTTGAGACGAATACCTCATGCTAACGTCAGAGATCAAGTACAAAAAATTCCACTGTTATGGAATTAAAATAATTCCGTTTTTAATAGAATAAAATACTCTTTGCAAACCACGATTTTAAAACTTTTATGTATTAAGTTTTAATGCAAGAAATTATCAAATTAGGCTTTTGTTTGAATTTTAGTCTATTGTACGTTCCAGATAGAGGCGGCTTTGATTGGCTATAACAGTTGTTTTAACTAGCCAAAAGACCAAAAATATTTAAAATTGTGGGGATTTGCCTGGATATTGTCCATGAAATTTTCAGTCTTCAGAAAATGATAAAATACTATTATCTGATATTTTGTATTTTAAGTAAATTTACAAATGTACAATATTTCAACCTTTTTGTGCAAAGGAAATACAATCGTCATCTTGTAGATGTGCTATATTTTTGTATCAGTATTATATTGTATTTTGAAATATGTAATGTGTATATTGAGAGCTTTGAATATTGTTATTTTGTATCAGTATTATATTGATTGTAGAAATTGTAATATTGGTAATGAGAACTTTGAATATAGCTATTTTTTATAACTCATATGATTTACCTGATAGTCTGTTCAACCTTTTCAAGCCATTAGCCCTTAGTAATTTATATTTCTGCTGTAACGACTTAGTCGTTGGTTTGTTTTGCTGGATGTATGTCCTTGCTTGATTCTTACTTGAAGGACTACACAAGGGCCTCACCTTTCCTATAAATAAACACCCACAGTTGGACACTACCCTTCTATACTCTAACCAGTACCTGTAACAGAAGAGTGCAAGGCCCTTTTTGTGTTGAGATATCCTGTACGATGATTGGTATACCGTTAGACCAGCCTGCTGTGCAGCAAGAGGCAGATGCCAAGTGTCCCCGAACCAGCATGTCAACTTTACCTGTTCTCGGCTCGCTGAATCAAGGACGCAGTGGTCAAAAAGGAAATTCCCTTGAGTGAATGCAGGGTTGTCTGCTCAATGGCAATTTTATTTTCTCCTGGTTGCTCTTTTGCTAAGCGCTCTACTCTGTGCTAAGACTCCTCGAGTTGCTGCCATCATGACTCAACTTGGTCTAGCTGTGAGAACAGCTGACGGGGAAATGAAGGTCAAGCCTTCCTACTTATAACCCTGGCATACTTTACCTCACTGCTCTGATAGCATACAAACTCTGTTTCACTCTAGCACATGGGCTAGCCCATCTCACTCTCTCTGTCCGAAGAAAGGAAAGGAATAAGAGGTAAACACAGTGCATCCCAGCATCATTGCAAGGTGACGTACTGTCATCTTTTATTTTGTGAAACTTTTTCCTATCTACTTGGGTTACACCACGGATTTGTGTAGTGCCACAGGCCTCTTTTACTGCGGTGAGCATTCACAGCTACATTAAAAGAATAAAACAAGTGTGACAGTAAAAATGCAAACATGTGATATACGGCATTACGAGTCATCCTTCTACAGATTACAGAGATGCCAACCATTTAGCAGAGCTTACAGTTGTCATTTTTTTAAAAATCAGTAGTTTCAATAAAATCTCAGTAATCAACATTTTTCCAAATAGGGTATATACAGGATCAGCAAAAACCTAGTAAACCTGGAAAAGTAAGGGAGTTTCACATCAGAAAACAGTTAGGAACCCTGATATATCTTTTATGACAAAAATCGCGTACACAGATTACAGCACTTAAAACATAGCAGATAAAATCAGGCATACATAATATGCTTTTCACTCACCTATCTTGAAAAGTGCTGAGTAGCCTATTCATTTCCACAGCTCAAATGTTTTGACTTTACATATAGGGCCTAATCTACTTTTCCATAATACAACTTTTGAACTAGACCATATGTACATAGAGACAGTCTTTGTGATTTGAAGTATCTACACAACTACACTTAGGACTAAAAGAAATATTTTATAATTCACTGGTAGATATTTTGTACACATTTGAATGTCCTTAAATAGTTCACTTTTACAGCTATCTAAATATCTAATCTAAATCATGCAAAAGCATGTGGCCTTGGAATTAACTGTACAGCCATACAAAATCATCTAATTCCTAATACAAGAAATGTAGAAAACAACAAAAATTTGAGTATTCACGGCAGAAAATTGCCAAAAACTCGTAAAATCCACGATTCAAACACACATTAAACACACAGAAAAGTCAATAGGCACAAACACATAGTGACATCGAAACCCTGATGCCGAGGTTCAAAAATATGAACCATACACAACGGCGGATACTACATTACTATTTTTGCAGCACATCCTGAGTAGCTTTCTTATAACAGCTGGTCAGACACAGTAAGCAGTAGGTTATGTTCAACCAAAAACGTAGAAAAAATCACTTTGACTTTTGTAATCGGATCTATAATATCACTTTGAAAATGAGATGTTATAGGTCTAGTCACAACTTGCCTCTTCAGAAAGTCTTAATGTTTTTTTACTACTAACGTGCAGTCTACAGTCATCTAGCCCGCCATGTTGTACACTGAAATAACAACTGCACAACTGACAAAATGCATGGTTTTCAGACATGCTGGAAGCACATAAAGATGTCCAAAACTGCGAATATTCTTTACGGAATTTCTGACTGTTCTTTTGTTTTGACATTTTTCAACCTTTAGAACACTGTATATTTCATTTGCGGGTTACGTTACACACGCGGGCGCAGATATTACCACAAGGATCACATACGCTACAGATACTAACACTACTGAAAGAATAGAGTGCACAACTTTGTATGCAGCACTAAGCGTTTGATTCACTAACACAGCATATTCAGAAAAATAGTACTGTAACCAACACTGGCACAGAATGAGATCATTAACATGTACTCTATGTTGCATACAGTGACATATATTTACATATGTCATTGGCACACAGAATGTGGTGTTATCTATGGTGACATGATGTGAACAATAACAATTACGACTGCGAAGTAAACAATGCACAAATTTTTAAATAAACGTTGAAAATATTAAATTCTGTAGTATTTCTGCAACATTCGTAATTCCGTAGCAACTTCATAATTCGTATGAACTACGGGAAATTCATAGTACTTGGCACCTCTGCAGATTATCCTGGAGTGAGTTCTGTCACAAACTTACACTTCACTTTTGACTATCCCAGTGCTCCGCTGTGGCCATCTACATGGGCGTGTTACTGTGCCTAGTATCGCATAGCGAGCTTTGCTTTAGTTGTCTTTCTTTTAACTCAATCTATGGGGTTAATTTAAATAAGCGTTTTTTTTCTCAAGAAATGCGAGTTTATCACCACTACATAAAGTAGTGATAGTATTAGAAGGAGAAAAAGAATACACAACTCTTTAAATGATTTTTACAACAACCAAATTTGTCGGATCTCTATTGGCAACTTATCTTTTGTACAGTCCCTGGATGCTTATTTACCTCTTTGGTCTCTGATCTAACACAGACCAATTGAAATTGGGTTCAAAAGTTCCTATTTTCTTTTGCACGTTACATTACTCTTCGCAACAATATATACACTTTTTAGCACTTTTAAAAATAAAAGAAAGAGAAAGCTTTACAAATTACAATTACATAAGACAGGTTCATTCGCAAATTTAACATCACTAGGAATGTTAGCTTCAAAGTTCGAAAATTTTTGGCAACAGACCGTCCTGTCTGCTTTTTGCTTTCTCCTTGTGGTACTTATGACACACTTTCACTAATCCTCATTACTGTGTTTTGAGGCACTTAGACAATCACTGGTCATCTGCTTCCTGCTAGAGGTGGTGCCATCTGCTTCCTGATAGGGGCATTGGTACCGTCTTTGATACTAGCAGCATAGACCAGCTGCTTTTACCCGTAGGAGTTAGGCATTTATTGGCGTGGTGGTTGATTCTGTTTACTGGGATGCCCTCGCTTCCTAGGCGGGGCATCTGGTTGTTGCAGCAACTGGCACCTAGGAGGTGCCCACCACGTAGTTTAACAGTACTGTCCAGGCAGAATATGACTTCTGCAGGCTCGGGGTGGTTGTATACTACGGTTTGACATGCTTGTGTCTCCGTTGTTGCCATGCTGTGCCATAGAAGATGAGTGTGCCCTTGACAGGCTAGGCAGGTCAGCTGACCCTGGAGTGGGCACGGTCGGTGCCTGGTATGTGGCAATCGGGTAGCATTTCACATCAGGTGTCTGGATCAGCTAGGAGGCGGGGCTGCGGCCAAATCATCTTGACTACAGTCAGTGTAGCATGACTACAATGTTAAGGCCTGGGTCGATGAATGCCAGGTGTAACTGACATCTCTGAAGCTCGATCACACCCACAGTGAGGTTTTGCGATGTTGGGTTCTGCGATCTCTACCTCCGCTGCGACCGGAACAGGAACAGCCTCTGAGGTTCTGGCAGGTCCAGCATCACGCTCTCATTCAGGGACTGTATACTCGCCATCAGCACCTGCTGGTCTGATGGAAGAGGACAGAGCAGAGTACATGTTTTTACACAGGGTTAATAGCAGAAAAAGGATTAATGAATAACTCAGAGGAGCTAGCCACAGGTGGTTCTTGTATACACTCCTGGCGTGGGGTAAGAACACCTGTCATGATACTAGGTGGCACCTTGTAGGTGAAGCTGGCAGCCTATGTGTTGAGTCGGGACTGTGCGGCCAGGAATGCCATATGATCGGCGCTGACTGCTGCTGGGGTGAGCTGCTTTGGGACCTTGGACATGGCCTCGGTCAAGGTGACAGCTCCAGATGTAGCCTCCTCTGAGAAACACTGGTGCGAGGCTCGGGATGATGACCCTTGACATATTCACTGCTGAGGCGGCTCGAGTTAGCCTTGAAGATTGGCGTAGCTTGTCGTGCTGATGGCTCAAGAGGAGCCTCTGGTCCGACGAAGCTGCTTGCAGAGACACTTGTGGTGCCGACAGTAGGTGTTGGCTGTTGCCATCATGGGTCTCTATCCCCTGGATCTCTGTTCTGCTCGGAGTCCACCCTCCCAAGCACCTGGTGAACTTCTGGCAGAACAATGACGAGGTGGATGGTACTGTCCATTCCATCGTTCTTGGGCTTTGGGGTGGTGGAAAATTTGCCCTTAATGGAGTGAGTAGCCACTCGGTGCTGGCTGCAGACTGCTGTCCTTGCTAGCTGCTGGTGACGTCGGGGCAAGTAAGTGGCTTGGCAGTTTCACTCTCGTCGTCCAACATAGCTGAGTGCAGCGGTGCTTGGGGCACTTGGGACTGTTGCCAAGGAAGAATCGGGGTAAGGGTACATCTGACCTCTGGTAACTTTTCTTGTTTTCCTGCAGCAATCCTTGGTTCAGCATACATTCTCTTGCCGTCCGATGACGTTATAGGGACATTCCCATTACTTGCCAACCCTGCACTAAATTAGCTCATCCTACAGCTAAAAGGGTGACTTCTGATTTGGATGGTTTCTCCCAACTGAAAAGCTCAGACTCCTGTTCAAGGTTGAGGGTACTTCCGGGCAATGTACTCCTGGCGCAGTTTTGCTTGTTCAAAGCGGTCTTGGGCAGCACGACGCAGGGTTTCTGGCCATGGCATCTCCGTTGCAGGTGTACCCACTGCCAGTCACCTGGTCGTCATTGGGTGTGCCCGAACAGGAGTTGGTTGGAGCTGGAGTCTATCGACTCGTTGGTCCTACACAGAGCAAATAAGATGTGGGGTAGTTAGCAATTCCAATGGCATTGGTTTTGGTCCAGACTGAAACGTAGGCACTTCTTTAGTTCCTGATTCCACCGTTCAGTTAAATTTGTCTGGGCATAATACGGCAACGTTGTCCAGGTCTCACTCCCCATCCCTAGCATGCAGTCAGCCCCTGGCAAGCATTAAGCCATTGCCAACTAGAAAACTAGGTGCCATTATCTGTATACTATTTGTCAATCTTCATTGCAGTAATTTTTTTATAGATTCAAGAAATTGGTATCCTTTACTCAAAATAAATGCCAACAACTTTCTTAGACTCAAACAAGTTATTCTTTCCTGAGCAATAAACCAAAAATTATTTACACAAAATTGAAAATACAGTATAATCCTAATTTAACAGACTGAGATTTTCTGAATGCAGTTATTTTACAAAGTGATTTTCAAGGGCCTTAAAATAATTCCAAAAATTGTAGATGTAATTCATATGAGCCTTTAAATAATTCCAAAAATTGAATATGTAATTCATACGGAAAATTCAATTAGAAACAAGTTTACTTTCCCTTAGCGATAAAATATAGCAGTCTTAATGCAATTGCCATTAACTGGTCGGCCACAATGAAACTATGGGAGTGACAAAATTAGATACTGGACTGTTCCACAATTTTCCAAACTCCGATTCTACTTTAATATTCTTGTTTCTTAGGCACCTGTGAGTACTCAAAATTCGAGTTTTAAGTTTTTTTTTTTTGGAATGCTGAAAATCATAATCCGAACATGTCACATTAATGATGCCCATAATTACTCTATTTACCCGAAAAGAAGAGTTTTTATGACAGAAAAGGAATAGAAAGAAAGAGGGTTCTTCTACAATTTGGGAATCGTCTTCAATTAAAAACCTAGGAGATTTCGACAAAGGCTTTTCGTGATTAAATACAGTCTGTCTTACAGTTGGACTCTTTTTTGTAGTGCTGAGACTGTACCTGTCAACTTTGACAAGGGTCCCCTTACTTGATGTCCCCAGCCATAAGAGGAAGTGCTTTGCTGGGAAGCAAAATGGCTCAAGTCAGGGATAGGTATATAACACCCACAAAAGTTTTACAGTGTAAATAAGATGCTGCTACCATACAGCCAGATTAGACACACCTAATTCATTGTGTTTAGCTTTTCTTTAAAAGTAAATAAAATATATAATATTATTCATAGAACAGCATTTCTTCTTGAGGGGTTTGTCATAAATTTATGCAAAAATAGTTCAACCTAAATAATTTTTCCAGCACTTCACTGAGGTAATCTTGAATTCAGGTTTAAATATTTTTCCTTCAAAAATATTTTTTTAGGAAGGGGTTGTTTTAGATTCAGGTTCGTCTTCCTTTCGGGTAAATACGGTAATGGATTTTTTATATTTTGTGTTTATTTTGGTAAAAAATTATTTTCTCAGTTTTCATTTTCTATTTGCTTAGCATAATAATAATGTTTAGGAGACTACCCAATAGCAAGCAAAAAAGTACTGTAACAAAAGTTTTCCCAAAAAGATTCTTTAGTCTCCACAAGAAATATAATTATATTATTCCCAAATATAATGTTGTACACAGTTGTGCCGGTAACCTAAAACACTGACACTGAGAACTCGTAATCAGTCATAATTGTAAGCAACGTTCCGTCAGCGACGTCTTGAAACTGATTTTTAAATATCTAAATAATATGACATTAAAACGTATTTGAGGGGATTTGTGCTTCCACATTATATTCTTTAATTTATTGATTGCTGCCATTCGTACTTTGTGGACATGATCCATTGTCATGTTTACCTAAATACTTTGTAGTAGTTTACTCAATGTGGATAGGTCGATATATTGATAATCTACATCAAACAATAATTGCTCGTAGTCATGGTTGCAGCTAGAAAAGAATGAAACATGTTTGTCAGCCTTCATGTAATCTTACCTATTTTAAGCATACTTTAAAAAATGAGATGGAGGACTTAATATTATTTCACGCACTTCCTGTACTCCAAAAACGTCTTAACCCACCAACTGCAACCACTACCTAGTTTGTTCACAACTGACATTGATTTGTCGATTACGACGACTAACCAATTACAGTATCACATCACAGGCAACGATCATATACTAATAATAAATGTACGGCAACGGCACATTAAAAAGTGTACTGTAAAATAGTGTGTGCTTGAACAAATGTACTAAGATGTTGGCAGAGACATCTGGCTCAACTTGACTCTACTTGAAGTTGCGAGTTTTTCAAAAAACTTGACTTGAACTCGACTCGCCTGAAAAAACTATAACTCGCGGGTACCTAGTTTCAATGCTTTGTCATGTTTGCCGAAATCTGGGACTTTGTATGTTTCTTGAAATTTTGATGCTGCAAAAACTGATCACTGCATAATTTGCACCATTCTTTGCCAATGTAAACTGGCCCCACAATACTGCATTTTCGAGTTGTAGGTATGTATTACCTTCCTTTATGAAGATGTTGCAAATTAAAAAATAAAAACACTTCTGCCATGACTAAAACACAGGCTAACCTGCCCAGAATTCTGCCACTTATAAACAGCTCCAACGGAAAATTTATGCCTCAATATTTATTTACACAATTGAAATAAAAAATGTAAGGAAAAAATAGCACAAGTAAAATTGCTGTTCTAAATTAGGAATGTGTGTATGTGTGTGTCTATGTATATATTTGTGTGTATGTAAATACACACATAACCACACACATTTATTTACATTCTATATATAAATACATATTAATTTACATACAGTACAGACCTGTTATATCGAGATGTCAAGGTTCCAGGTTCGATCCTTGCTATAACTGTGTCCTCGTTGTCGCCGAATTAGACCAATTTTAATCCCCACTACTACTTAAAAATCACCCTAAAATTGCTTTTAAATTGTGTTTGAACCACCATAAGATAAAAATATCCTGTTATATGAGAACAAATTGCGTGAAATAAGTGGAAAATCTGACCGTGCCACGTAAGTATAGCTGCTCAGTCTGCAATCAGTTCCTCAGCTTATGCAGCATTGTCCTGCAATCAATTGCCCGGCCTACGCAGCATTTCCCGCTATTGCTTACTCAGCCGCCGAAGCACTGCCATGCATGCGATAACTTGCCCGTCACAGCTCCATACACAATTCTCACACCTTTTTTACAGGATTTTAGTGCCAAAAATAAAGGTGCGTGAATTATGGAAGAAATCGTCAAGACACGTGTATGTAAATATTAAAATGGGGTCTACTGTAAGTAATCCCTCGCCAACTGCGGGGATACGGTTTTTTAAAAACACAGCAATTTACTTATTGATAATAAAGTAAAACCCCTCCATTACGACCTCATTTATTAATACCATCTCTCTATTGCGATCCAATCCCGAGGAACTGTGAAAAGAAAGGGGTCGAAAAAATCAAAAATTCGAGGCATTTAAAAAAGATACAGTAATCCCTCGCAAACCGCGGTATCTTGAACCACAGTTTCAGTTATGCGGGGATTTCTTTTTGTAGACCTTTCCTCCCAACTGGGGTACAACATTTTATTATCCACGGTTTTCAAAACTAGCTTTTACTGATGTTAGTGGTCACACATTTCTCAAGCTACCTTCATAGACTTTGACATTTTTTGTCCCAAGCAGCGTGCAGCAACAAATTACTTCATGCCAAAAGGGGACATTGGTGCATTGTCTGTTAAAGATGCTGGGGGGGGGGGGGGGGTGGTTGCAGGCTGGGTAAGTGAGGATTCTTTGTCCTAGTCACATGCTGCTCTTTTGCTGTAAAAACAGCAACAAATTACAAACTAGTTTCTTAATCAGTGTATGTATAACTTCAAATTAATTTCAATGTCCCTTTTCAAATTAATTTTTTTTTTTTTTTAAGTTTATGTGCGCTCATGCCTATGTAATATGGTAATTTTTTGGTGGCCATTTGAATTTTTTTCTTCTGAAGTTAATTTTTTTGTGTAATGTGAATAAAGGTCGGCAAGTTTGTGCAAATAAAATGTGTTCTTATGTTACCATATTTTGGCGAGCAAGGCCGTGTGCGTGTATAGGTCACGTCAGAAGTTTTAGACGAAAAGTTCGGGATAGTTAATATTTCAAGTAGACCGCACTAAATCTTTATATTCCCGTAAACATTGCCGGGCCTCATAGCACCAGTGCAGAGGCCAACACACCACCTACATTTCGTATAAATTCAACACACTGATGTGAATAGCATCTATCAGCACGTTTTATCAACACTAGGCCACCGTTACAAATTGAACCGGCCCGGTAACAACGGCACTGGCTGCGGCTGGCTGGCCCCCGCCTGCTGGAATAATCTTGTAGCAGGCAGCTGGCTGGCACCCTGCCAGCTTGTACCAACCGACCAACAGATAAAAGTTGTCGCTCCCGGTCGTGCTGCAGAGGATCTAGGTGTTTGCCCAGCTACGTGTGCACGACAATGTATTAGCTGCTAGCCACAGCACACAAGTGATCCAATGTATCTTTATATATATATATATTATCAATAAATAAAGTTCTGTGTTTTGCTTCAAACATAAAGCATTAGTTATATTTTAATAATACATAGTCTAATCTTTTCACAAACTTTCAATGGCCTTGTACTGTTTTTAGGCCTAATTTTTACAAGGGTTGGTCCAACATGCCTTTCTTGGGTATCAAATTAAACAGGAGACGTCCAGCTAATAAAATATACATACACATTTATATTTAATTTAAAAAGTGGTTTTTTATGCGCTAGAGACAATTGAACATGAACTTCATGCAAAAAATGGCAAATTTGAGGGCATGGGGGTGGGTCAAAATCAGGACAAAATTTTCCAAATTTTTTATTACGACCTCTCCTCTATTACGACCATATTCTCGGAAACCATGAAGGGTCGGAATACAGAGGTTGTACTGTAGACATGAAACGTGACGAATGGGGTGGTGGGGGTTGGCAAGGTCGTGTCGCACCCTGCAGGCAGTCTGGGAAAGGGGGCTGGACCATTAGCCCTGGCGTGTGCCATCGGTTCTTTCCCAGGGAGGGGCCGCTCATTCATCGCCAACTCCCTTGCCCTGTCTAACAGCTCCTCTACCGTCTGGGGAGGAGGGTGCGGGTGATGCTTCTCACACGCTGTCCCCCATTCTGCTCAGGGTAAACCCTTTTGTAGAGTTCTTTGCACCTAACGAATACTTTCACTTGCTCATCATGCTTTTGCAACAGAGTGCAGATCAGTGATCAGCTCACTAAGGAGATTGTCTCTCAAAAAGTGGGAAATCAGCTGGTCCTTGAACTGTGGCCACGTTTCCGCGAATTTACCATAATTCTCCCACCAACATTTAGCGGGACTGGAGAGGTGATGGTAAGCTCGGCTCAACCATTGTTTTCGTGGGATCAAATGCTCCCTTGATTCTCATTCACACTCTGTGAGGAAGTTTTCGGGATTGGCATAAGCTTTCCCGTTGAAGTCTGGTAACGTCAGTTCACAGGGTAACCCAGAATGATTGGGCTATGCCTGTGAGTGGGATTCGTTGGCTCCCAGTGACAAACGTCACACCGATAAACCTGGCCAGGATTTCTGATTTACTCGTCCGATCAGCCAATGCACAAGATGCAGTGCACGAGATACTGGCCTTGTCCCTCACAATCTGGCCACTGACATGTTTGTGGGTCTTCCCTTCTACATTCATTGCAATGGTACTCCAGCCCGTCAGTGAACCGGGGTGTATCTTCCCACCCGATGCATACATAGTGGTAATCTCGAATATAGAAATTACACTGAATATAATTTAATCCGTTGCCCATAGAGGCAGTTACAGGACACGGGGTGTTACTGACCCCAGTTGAATTAATCTCAGCAAGGTTGCTGTGGGTCTCAAAATAACTTGTTTCAGAGTCTGACATTGTGGTAGTATGGGCGCCACGGGGTGTTTGGAGCGACTCCCCAAAGTCGCAAACTTGCTCTTCTGTAAGGAGTGACCAAAAAAAGTAAACTAAATTTAGTTGGGGGGGGGGGGGGGGGGAGGTCCCGGGGTTTAGTCCTCGCCCTCAAGGCTGAGCTACATAACGTGATTGGCCTCGCGATGGGTGCTATATTGACGTGTGCCCTACCTCATGAGGTAAGTGGTTAAGCCGCTAACTGCTCTCTCGGAATCTTAAGTAGGCCTACCGTGTCATAAGTGGTTAACATTATGGGCCCGACAGGTCCTGGAAAGGTATGGATTTCGTGGGTGGCCACTTAATGGAAAGGTACCATTGGAAACGAGTGGAAACAACCCCCAGAGTGAGGCGAAAGGAGGTAGTTTACCGACCAGGAAGTTCTACCTTCCTCACTATAAGGGTTGCCAATAATCGGGATGTCAGCTATCCCGGGAATATGAAGTGACAATGCAGTTAAGCAATTGTCGGTGTGGTGATGGGTGACCTGGCTGGGAGAATCAGGGTTATGTGAGTGGGACAAGTGGGTCGCAGTAATGGGATATAATCCAACGAGGGAGGTGCCGCACGTTACTGGGGTACTCTCTTTGGCCGGAGTCAAACACATACTGTTTTGCCAGATGCCAGTTTAATGACACAGAAGTTAGGTAGCTATACTTCTGCCAGGTGCTGAACACGAAATAGCTTACCGGATGCGAGTTTAATGAGGCTGGATGTACTAGGCACCTGGCTAGATATAGTGTCAACAGGAGTAGCACTGGCTATAGTCGATGACCGCTCTACTTGGGTGAGGTGTTCTCTCTCAGGGTCATACCCGAGCCAACAGGTGTATAAATGCTTATCCAAGTTGGATTCGTGTTCGAGGGGAATAAATGGAGAGATCGGCAGAGGCGTGGTTTCCTAGCCTGCAACTGGACTTCGACCTCCGGCGTGTCACTTTCAAAGGCGTTGGTTCTTTCTGCCCTCTCTAGGGCCTGGCGTTCTTTACGTCGCTGCCTACTCTGAAATCCGGCCCTTCTACTGACAATTAGGTTAGGCGTAAATTTTATTATGTGAGAAAGAGAAAAGGGAAAGTCCTGGCTAAATCAATTACAATTAAACTAGCTGTCTGGCTAAGCAAATTTTAACGTAAAGTAATTAAGCAAACACGAGCCTGGAGAATACCAATTAAATTCATAAAATTAGCAAAACCCAATTTAGGAAAAAGATCCATGGTAAACCACGCTATCTACAGTGGAGAAGAAATTTATTAGAATTTATCTAGGGGGTAAAATAGGATGTGGCGGCTTGTTTACCGCGGAGTCACTGAAATTGACTTGGGTAAAGGGTTACCAAATGCATGGAGTAAGATTACCATAGACGTGGAATTGCTGTCTTCACGGTCAGCGGGTGCAGTTGAAGACGAGCCGTTTGCAAGCTGCTAGGAGGCTGCAGTCTTCACAGTCTACGGAGTGGAGTAAGGCTGTCTTGAAGGGTTCCAGGTGTTGCACCGTATCGCAGGCGACTGAGAGGGGAGAGAGTCTTCGCAGACGAGAGTGTCTTTGCAGACTGAGGAGAATCTTTGCAGACTGAGGAGAGTCTTACCAGACTGGGAAGGGTTAGCTATCCTATTCGGTGCTGGATGCTGGACTTCTATTTATACTAAAATTTTTTCTGATCAGCAGTTCTTTGGGGTGCAGGGGGTAGCGTAGCCATCCAATGCATGGGTATGTTATCTGGGGTGCTGGAGCGCCGCTCATTTCTTATTGCCCCTCTTGGAGGTGACGACAAATTAAAACACCTCTTCCTGAGGCTGACAGGTTGTGGTGTCACAAGGCCACAGGGGTGCTGCCATCTCTAGGGGTTGTAGGAACTTCTTCCAGGTTTAAGCAAAGAGTAGTGGAATGTCACAAATATTTATTTCATTCATGGGGGTGACTCTTGCATGCAAGATTCCGGACGGGCAATGCATATTATAATTACATAGGTTAATTACAATTAAGTAATCGCCTGCCCAATGCTTGGTGTCTGTTTGCTCGATACGTTGATTAAGTTTTGCCACAGTTATGACTTCGCCCTGAGCTCAGGTCACTCGTAGATGGTGCGAAGTCGCCCATACAGTGCGCCACAGCACAGCATGTTGGCATGTGTCAGTACAAATAAATTCTTTTTTAAGAGTAGAACTAATATGCTGAGGTAAAAACAAGAACAATTTTGATTTTTCGATTCTAGCAAGAATCTAGAATCAAATTGTCCCGGTAACTCACACTGATGTAGGAAGATGCAGGTCTCTCACGAGGAATAGGTGGTTGGTTTGGCTCTGTGGACACAGGCAAGGACTGGTCTGGGCCTGATGGTTCCTGCCCCATCTCAGGCTCCCGTCCCACTATGCCACTGCCCTCAGATATCACTTCACCTGCAAAATTAAAAAACAACCTCAAAGAAAGCAATCCACATCATTGCTAAATCTCACAATCATGCACCGGCAATCAAATTTACCACATAGACCTACTATTAATATATTCATTCAAATGGCACTTGGCACACTATAAAAGTTTGGATTGTAATAAACAAATTGTTCACTAAAAATTTTATTTCCACTGGGTGGGGTCTACACATAAAATGTAGAGAAGTATAGAGACAGGAGTGTTAACAATGGTGACTATTAGGACAACCTGTCAAAAGGTGTTTCCTATCCCAGTTGAATTTTTTTGCATGCAAACACGGGTTTGAGAGACACAGTCATTGTAAAATAAATGTTAAATGTATATGCACACTGTATGACTCCGTCACCATGCAAGACACCACCCGGATTCCTAGTAAAATAAAACGAACAAAAACACGCCACACCACTTGAGACAATAAAATAATACTACAACACGTGCCCAACACTGTTATGATTCCTTCCTATCATTTATCACAACAGTGGACAGAGAGTGAGCTAGTACTACAGCGAAACAATGCGTGCATTACCTTTTCATTGTTCTTTTGCAGCAGGCAAGTAAGCAGGTGTCCGGACACCAGATGTTTGTGAACGACCTTCACCCCACCACCCCAGCTGACAGGCGAAGGTTAAGTTCACACGAGGGAAGGCAACCGTGAGTTGCAAAGCACACAGAGCAGTGTACGTTACAGAAGTGATGGAGAGAAAATTGCTATTGTACAAACAGCTCAGCATTTCTGCAAACAAATTTTCGCTTTTTCAATGTATCCTTCTGCAGGTGCTAGCCCAAGAGGAAAGTTGATTTCATCCGGAAATACACATTTACATCAGGCTATGCATCAACACCGCTAGTAAGAAGATGAATAGAGGGAACGTGCGCTTCCTCTTCGAGGAGGGGAGTTCATTTACCCATTCTGCCTTTCAGACTACTAGTAAGAGAAGTGCCACTGAGTCGTAAGACAGGCTTGACTGCAAGCATTGGTACACTTCCTCAGTAAATGGTTGGTGAACTCCTGCATCCCTCAGTAGTCAGGACTGCTTTGCGAAAGAGTATAATTTCTTCATCCAAATTGTCTTCTATCTTCATCTGCAAGGATGATGGCTAGAAGAATGTGCTAGTACTCTGTGGATAATAGACTTCTTTGACCTCAAGGATGAGCTTCAGTCAGAAAGAAAGAGGGGCGAATTGACGCATGACGCTTTTTGAGTTAATTTTAACAGATTTCAGCACCATTCCCCAGGTATTTTGCACGGAGTTTGAAGCTTAAAATTATTACGTTAAAAGTGAGATTGCACTGACTGCATTGCGCCTTTTATTATTCACCTGTCCACTGTAATTATGTTAGGAGGACAATCAAGTTCATTTACCCCCCTAGTTCACACTAGTAGTAATATTGCTCATATTTTGTTTTGCATCCCCCTACAGCCGGCAGGTGAAACCACAGAGGCACATGATGCTTCACACCCACTGCTCAGTGACTACCCCTCCCACTAGTGTACCAGCCAATGAGAGATGGGCAGCGGCCTTTGAGGAGTATAAAAGGAGAAATGGCTCGCATCTCGATGCCAGTCTTCAGTTGTCTAGCATGTGTTGCTCACGCACTGACCAAGATTGCCATCAGTCTTCCTTCCCAGCACGCACCGCTCAGGAAGTGATAAGATTGACAACAGTTTTTGTTTCGGATCCAATCAAATTGCCATAGTCTTATCCAGCACTCGTTGCTAAGAACTGATCCCCACTTATGTTCATCGTTGAACCCAGCATGCATTGATCAGTCCAGCATTTGTTACCATCCCAGTTTTGTATTGTTGCCGTCGTTCCAGCACGCGCTGCTTGGAACACACACTTTACAGACTGTAAATATCAGCAGAGCTCGTGGTAGGTGAGGATTATATCGGTTAGGAGCCATCCACTACATACCCTGCTAACCTATACACCCCCTGCCCCTACATTCGTGATTGCAGGGGACCTAAACCCAGTCTTTTTAAAGGCTACCATCCTGTCATTACTCCGCTTAATTTCCCAACAAGCAAAGTGTCAGCGATACCGTGGCATTGTTTCTACAATACGTACACACCTTAGCAAGAAGTTCACATGGAATTTTGACGCACCCTTTTGAGTCGGACACCTCTGCCAGCTAACCTAATTGATAGCTTTCCAGGGTCGATGCTCGTGATGCTGACCCAGAGCTAAAACACTTTCACCACATTTTTATTTTGCCAAAAATAATACATGCATAAACTTTTACTTGAGTCCACCCTTGTAGACGTAAACAATCCTGGATTGTGGGGAACAGACTAGCTGCCAAAACATACACTGAATGTGAAACCGAATAAACTGCGTTTAGTGATTACTTCTTCCCAAACGGAATCCAGCAGAGACATCTAATCCCCAAATTGGAGACAGTTACCAGGCCACGCACCCTCGCGGTGAGAGACGTAACTTCACACAAGTGAGTACCTGCACATGCAAAGCAGCTTGGTGGGGTAATTTCCAACATACTGATGCATTTCGTCAAAAGGAGAGGTTTTATGGAGAAAGTGAGAGGCATTCTTTGTATCGGGCCGAGCGCACGAATATCAGCCCTCAGTAGTCAAACAGATAGCTAGCCTTCAGCCCAGAGAGCAGGCGTGAGCTCTTCGTCGACTGCAAGAGCCTAGAGAAGTTCCAGTCATCTGTTCTTGCCGCCTGTATGCTCTGGACCAGCAGCTTACCTCAACTGCATTATAGAATACTTGAGGAAGCCTGAACTGCCACCCACACCACCCATAGCTCATTTGAAACCTACAGTTCTACTGCCAACCTTAGTTTACAGACCACAGGAAACATTTGTCACTCCACCAATGCCACAAACGTCTGCACCACGAAAAGCACCAGCAGTGTTGAAATGCTGCCCAAGTGACCTTCCATCTGCCATATCTGCCAAACGTAGATTAGCCATTATTAACCAAGATTTTGTGCCCTGCCGAGTAGCCACACTGCCAGTTCTTTAAACCGGTAAGGTCCCCCGTATCACGACAGAACCAAACCCCCTAGAAGAGAGATAGACGATCTCTTCTAAGAAGAGACCAATGTTCTCCCAGATATTTGAATATTATTCAGCCCATCACGTGTCAATGTGTAGGTACACAGTTACCTAGATCACCACAAAGACACAAAATTCGCCCAAGGAAATTTCTTAAAATTTTTATCCCATATATAGTTTATGTAGTGTCTTGTTTATGAAATAATTGTAGTTTTCCCTTTTGAGTGTTTTGCATATTAAAGGATTTTAAGTACCTTGTATATTAACCAAGAGTCGAACCAGAACTCCAAACCACAGAGCTCTAATTAACTTTCCCCAAAGAACCAAGGTATATGTGTAATTAATCTAGAGTTTACTCATTGCTTGAGTGTTTTGTTTGTTAATTTTACGATGACCTACGTGCGCATTATGTCCACATTCAAATCATTCATTAAAGTGTACTCGTTTTGTTTCTTTAGATGACCAGCCCAGGTAATGGACGGCCTGAAGTTGGCAACTGTTGTCACATGTACCTGTTTTGCTTGCTGCGAGACACACAGGTTGCAAAGAAAGAGTGCTAGGTTTTTGTTCAACAATACAACACAGCAAGCAACATGGTAGTCAGTCTTCCATCCTGCCTTGTGCTAGCAGGCTTGTAAATACTTTTTTTCCCAATCTTTTTTTGTTTGTGTGTCATTTTATGTAATTTCTTTCCACATGTTCTTCTTGTATGCATTTGTAATTAGTAACCACAGCATTATGCTGAATTTGTCAATGACACATGTAATGAAATAGGCTGGGGGACACCCAGTATATGGCTTCCTCCTCGACAGTAATCCTCACCACAAGGGGGGGGGGGGGGGGAGACACTTAACGGACCATCGCTTTGGCTTGCAGGAGCGAGGGGAAGAGCGAGAGAGAGTCAACCTAAAGAGTGAGACAGCGCTACGGCTGGCATGCCACGCGGTATTTCCTGGCGAGTCCCAACACACAGACTGAGCGCAACTACAGCTGCCAACCACTCCACAGTTATCCGAAAATTTTTTTCCGCATTCCTATACAATGAGAACTTCCAGATGAGGGGGAACAGTTTTACATTCCCCACTCCACCACATTTCGACAGATGAGTCTTCATCGCAATGGAGGGCGGGTGAATTGGCGCTTGCTGTTTTCCCGTTTATTTACTAAAAGATTCTGATTCATTAACATCACGTACATATTTCAACATAACCAGAGGAAGGGTCATATCCGGCAACATCTTTCACAAGTGTCCCTAGATCGCGTGATTCTAAACACGTGAATATAGGTCATGAAAGCAGCCAATAAGCACGCTCTCCCCCCGCCACAGCAGAGCCAACAAGCCATCTCCTGCCTCGGGGCAAGCTGAGCGCGTCCGAGAATGCATAAAGTGGAACGCCGATCAAAGGGTCAATTCTCCCACCCTGGCCTCGCACTAGAGGAACGTCCTCAGGCAACGTCACACCTCCCACCCCGACCCAGCGTGCAACTGTCCAACAGACAACATAAGGCCATGCACACCATGCATGCAGGATTTCAATTGATGAGGGTTCTGACATGTACATCAATAAAATACAACTTCTAACCTTATAAAACTTTATGTTGAGTATAGCAAGATCTGTACACTATCTGTGAATAAAATTTAGCTAATAAACACAATAAAAATGGGAACTTACAAAAAGTACTATTGTAAATAATACATTAAAAAACTGACGCGGTCACTTAGACTAGTTAATGTTACTTTCGGTGAGCCCTAGGTCAGGCGTGCTCAGGTACTCAATTACTGTAACTGAGTCGGCTTTCTACTAGAGACTAGCACTGGTCAAGTAGGCTGGCGGCTTGGTACGAAGTTTGCCGTGGGCAGTACCACAATATTTCTTACTACCGCCTTAGCCCGTTGAGGCAAGGCTAACTTTCCAGGGTACTCACTCACCAATCTCCTTGGTTCCCATGTAGAGGTACGCCGGCTGGGGCCAGCAGTTGCCTGTGTGGTGCTAGTTGGTGAGGTGCCATACGGAGAGGCCAGATATCTCTGGCTCCAGGCGGTGGCTGCACTGCTTCCGATGAATGAGTTGGCTATGTCCAACCTGATGTCACTCCCAATGACCAGGGCAAGTACTGCAGGATACGGCTCTATGCCACGTCTGGTGTGCGAGGGGAAATATACTGGGGTGCTGGCTGAAGAGGACTGCCTCTCCAGGTGAAGGGCAGACTGAGCACGTTCCCATGGGGTGTTACGACCAAGTGTGGATGGTTGATTCGTGCCCACTCGCTTATCAATAAAGATATCCTCCTTTTCCTCCCTTTGAGTACCATGCCTTATCCCAAAGGGCATAGAGGTGATATTGACACTTAACTTATCTTCCATCGATGCAAGCATTCAACGCTAAATCTACTAAGTGTAAAGCACAACAGCAGTTGACGGCGCGAACCTTGTGCTTCTAGAGTTCTACATCTTGGCACAAAAACCTAGAGATATAGGTTGTGTGGGCTGTCATCCTACTACTGTCAGAATGAGTTCCGGCAACAGTCGGGCACTCCAGTCCCAGGCAAATACCCCTGCCTATTCCAGTGGTACCCTGGTAAGCAATACAACCTGAGGTGGCTGTCCTATTACTGATGGAAGTGTTCCTAGTGGCTGGGGCTCTACCTTTCTGTGCACCTGGGTGCACAGTGGCCGTCGAAAGTAGTGTGTGTTGACGTATAGATACCAGACGGGGATCTGTAGTCCTACATTATGGTTCGTAATGTTAATACACCAGGTCACTTGCTTGCTCGGTCTAGAAGTAGAGTTCCTCGTATAGGACAGGATTTACCTCTAAACACACTTACAATACTCTCAGGATAGGATTAAAAATCATATTTATAATACATAATAAATACTGGTGACTCGTACCTAATGCTAAGCAGAGTGAGAACAGAAGTAAGCTATGTTTAACAGGTGGATGTGACCTGCTCCTACACTAAACAAGTACAGAGTCAACTCGACGGCTATGGAAACAACTCTGGCGCAGTTACACTAACCTGGGATGTCTAGAAGAGACCTAATAACGAGGGCGACTACCAGAAGGGCAGTGATTGTATTAGCCACTTACCAATAAGTCAGTCAACAGCTTCTGTTGATCCAGGAAGGTCAACAGCGAAAGTGTGAAGTGTAGATGAGCAAGCTTCTGGTGATGAAGACTTCTGGAAGCAGGGGTGCTTGAAGTCTTCGGGAGATTCTGGATGAAGTGGAAAAAGCCTCTTTTCGTTGGTGGGGGTAGCCACTGGTGGTCGTTTGAAGAAATGGAAGCTCTTGGAGAGGACCGTGAGAACCTATGGTCAGTAGACAGCCCCAGCACAGAAGTTTTGAGAAAAGCTACTGGATAAAACAACTGACGCTTCGACGGTGCACTTCCTTATATTGTGCGCTTGGCCGGCCCAAGCCTGTGCAGGAGAGGGGGCCAAAACATTGCTCTGTGATGTCTGCCTTGGTGCGAGGGGGGTGGGAGAACACACTTGCGCTTGGCTATATGGTCTCGGGTGCTCTGCCTTCCTCAGACAACTTCGTAGCTGTAGCAACACACTGTCTGCTGGATATGTCAGGGAGTCTGACATGTTCTGCGGCAACTTGAAAAAATGCTTGGTTCACATGCTAGAACCACCCATTAGGGTTGAAGCAATCCAGTGCGCACTCGTGAATAACGTGTTGGGATTGACCCCTCCTCGGGACACGTAGATACTACGAGAGCAGTAAAGAAATCTGGGTCTGGTACGTCAGGAAATACCACGTCTCTAACTGTCCCTTCCGCGGGAAACAATCCTGTAACCATCTATGGTTATGGTTCCTGGTAGATGTAACACGTTAGAATGAGTCGTAGTCATGTTTTGTAAATTCACATAGGCGGCAAGCGTCAAAATGTTTCACCTAAACTAGTTTTATTAAAAAAACTAACGTCTCGGAATACAGTATATAATTGATTTTTATCAGACACCAAATGCAAGCTGACATAACACTTTCAAACCCTCTTAAAATAAAAATAATATAATACAGAATGTAAGTCAAAATTAAAATTTCCAGTGTACACTATCAGCTAAAATCGTGCAGAGAAGTTATCGATTGGAGGCAGTGTCACGGTGAATAGATGTAGAAAAAAAAGGAGGGGGGGTGGCGGGAGGATTACCTCTCAATGATGCTACTTCATGGTGACACCTTGCGCGCATGGCAAATGTCTGTCTTTTAAAGTAGTTGATTATATTTCACTGCAAAGAAAACTTGTAATTTTGAGACAGATATTAATAATTAAGGTATTTATAGTTGAACTCATTTAAATAAACAAAAAAATGTCTTAAAATACTATATATAATTTATTGTAATCCGAAACAAAATGCAAGCTGACCTAAAACTTTCAAACCCTCTGCAAATGCAAATAATATGACACCAATTGAAAGCCAAATTTTAAATGTCCCACATGCACTATCAGCTAAGAGCGTACGGAGAAGTTAATGATCGGACAGTGTCATATCTGTTAGTTTGGATAACAAGGGGAGAGGGGGGGTATAACCTCTCCACACCACTACCTGTTGGCAACACCTTGCACGTGTTACGAATGTCTGTCTTTTAAAGCAACTAATTATATTTTACTGCAAAGAAACCTTGTAATTTTGGGACAAAAAAGGTGATTTTAACTGATTTCTTCATTGTTTTTCATAATTAATCATTCAAAACCCAGCCTCTGATTTTCCCTGTCATGAGTTACACTGCACTCGGCTCGGTGTTTACCTACCCATTATTACACGGAAAAAGGTGTCGAATAAGCACTTGCGTATTATCAGTTTATTTAAAGACGTGTGTCTATTGAAATAAACGACTATAAATCCTCCAATTTCCCCACAAGAAGTTACTGAAAATGAACACTTATAATACAACTCGCTCAATGATCAAACAATTTTTTGCTGACAAGTGGTAGAGTATATGCTGTGTAAATTATCCAGAATTTTCTAAGGCTGCCTTGAAAAGTGGATGGTTGCCATGTGCAAATGCACTCTTCGAAATATTTGTCTCAAAATACTGTTTTGTTCTTAGTGACCAGAAACAGCGCCTTAATGCAGAGAATGTTGCAATTCTAAGTGAAATGTATTTTGAAGGATGAACATTTTTTCAGTGTGTGTTTGTAGTTGTAGTGCAAGACTTTGTATTTAGTGTAGATTCAACTCAAGAACATTAAAAAATGTCTGAAATGTTATACACCAGCGTGCAGCTATAAATATGTTTTATAATTTGGGACAAGCAGTTTTCTCTCTCTCTTTCTCCCCCTCTCTCTCCCTCTATATATATATATATATAATGTGCGTGCGTGTGTGCATGTGTGTGGTGTGTGTGTGTGGCGGTGGTGTGTGTGTGGGGATGGAGGGGATGGGGGTTTATATATTGTTATATAACATGATGGACATGTTCGTTATGATAAAATTGTGTACAAATATTTTGTGTTTAAGTAAAAAAAATTTATAAATAATTATTTCATTCTTTGAAATGGTTTAAAGGTTTTTAGTAGTGTTCAAAATTAATTTTGTGTGTTTGCAAAGTAAAAACTCATTGGTGAAAACATCGAAATGAAAATACAGCTTTTCAAGTTTTAAAGCACCGCTTCTTACTGTTTCAAAATGACTGCATTTTCCTGCCACTACCCATCACACATTCGCATAGCCCACAATTATCATCCTGTTATCCTTGCTCCGTTAGCGGGCACAGAAATCGCGTACGGAGCAGTCAACTCAGTGTTCTGGAGCCGAGGAGCAGCCGAGTGGAATCAACGGTACTGTGTTGGTAACCACACCCCACTCCTCTCAGAGAGCCGCCAGTTCCAGCCAGCCAGCCAGTTCCAGCAACAGCTTCTGCTGCAGTGACCAAAGCAATTCCTGATAAGTCAGGTATACCAAAGCGATCCAGTGTCCCAACCAGACATATTGTAGTTTCCAGCAGTGGTGGTTAACTTTGTACCCAGTCACCAACCGACCCAACCAGTACGAGTAGCAAGTCAACAACCTAACCCAAAAGCATAATTCTAGTTATAAACCGAGTGCACCTGACCTAGCGCACATAAACCACATTCACAGTGTCTGAAATTCTCTAGGGTAACATGAGTCAAAACATATGAAAATTAAAGGAACGGGACGATATTCATTGAGCAGTAATTTTAGGCCATATGTTGGAAAACAGCCATTGGTGGAACAAATATGTGCTAGAAACATGTAAAACTGTTTCATGATTAAACAATGAAGATTTAAAAGTCCAGTATAGTTGGGGTAATAAGTTGGTGTTGCTTGTGGCAACTGTTTTGTGATCATATTTATGTATATATTTTGAGGTTAAGTCTTACATATTAAGTCATAATTATTGAAAGAATATGTTGTATAAGAAAGAAATTTCTACAATTATATATAAAAGGACCGGAATTCAAATAATCATAGTGTAATACTTGAATTCCTGTTTTTTTATATATGTTGGTAGTCTAGCAGCGTACTTGCCACGTTAACTCACATGATTATTTTTATAATTGTACATATTATGTTACTTATTTTCCTATTGAAATTCACCCATAAGAAGTGGTTATTAAAGAAGAGAACATAGAATAACAGAAACACAGTAATTTCAATTAATTTTTTTTAAGCTTTCCCTCAATTTACACTTTTTACTCTGTCCCCTCGAAAAGTGTAAAAAGGTGATTTCACGGTAGTACACAAAGTGCTTGTGGTGCAGTAAGCATGCAAGCTACATACTTTTTTACCTTCACTTGTAGAGCAGCAAGTTCATTTTATCATGTACTATGGTATGAGAGTTTTCATCAACGCACAGCAAGAACATTATGTTTACTGCCCTCGAATGAAAATAAATTACAGGATCACTATTGTACCATATACTGCTTCGATATTGGTAAATCACGTATTTGTAATGCCGTACAGGTTATGTAGTTTTTAAATGCATATAAATTATAACTTGGTAATGGTTTTCTTAAACCATAATTCATACATCCACTGAAAATGCAGTATGTCCAGAAATATACAGAAGTCACTAAATCATACTAATGTTTTAAAAGTACATGAAAATCTTATTGTACATGGTTCATAACTGTAGTTAACTTAAACTATTTTCAACAGATCTACTGTATTGTGGTAGAATATAGTATTGCTCCTGAAACTGGAAACTAAATATATGATGAAATATGTTGAAAGTAACAATTATAATATAAAGTCTAAGTAGTGATCAAATCAACCATGCATGAATGTTTACGAGAGACTCGCTCATAGTCTGACACACTGTCATTACTATTACTAATAGAAAAAATATTTTTTTTTTTTTAACATATTGCTATACGAACTTTCCTGCAACAAGCAAGCAACAGGACCTTTCAAGTTTGTTATATAGAAATTTTAATGCTGGACAAAGTAGTAATTAGACAATAATTGTAAGCCCGCAAGAAAACTAGATAAAGACACACCAGATATTTTAGTACAGAGAAAAAAATAGAATGCTAGCAGAAAACGAATGTTATTGTATTAGTGTTGTATTAGCATGTAAAGATAAAAACCTGGTACAAACATACCTCCCGCCTGCAAGTGGTTAGTGTCTGGAGCCACTTTGGTTGCCTGTGCAGGTTCCCGTGGCGTGCGATCATTCCCGGTGCTTGGCTTGGTGGACTGGGAACTTTGACCCTGAGATGACTTCTTTGCACTGCTCCCAAGACTTTGCGGTGTTGCACCCTTGCCCTTTTTCTGCTTGCGGGGTTTCTTCTTCACCCCTTTCGGCATCTTGTCTACCACAGTAGAACACCACAGTTAACCAATTAACTTCACCACTTCTGTTGCATGTGAACTGTTGGTCTAAATAAGCTGAAGGCAGAAGAAAAAATAGAATAACACTTCTCTAAAATTTTTTTCACTGTTTCTAGAAATAAGGTTGTTATGGTCCGAATGTCGTTATCAATACAGTACTTTGATAAATTTGGACTTATTTTGATTCCTCACCAACACCTGTATGTCAAAATGTGCAAATTTTTGCTGTGTGTCCATGATTGTGTCTCATGTGAAAATTAGGGATGGGCCGATACTAAATTTTGCAGATACCAACGATACAGACTCTAAACTGCTGATGCCACCAATTACAGCGATGCCGATACCAGTTCTGATAAGCACAATCATAATTCCAGTCCCAATATTTGGAAATACATTTCATTACTTAAATTTAGGTATATTCAATTTCGTGAACACTTTACGCATTTTATATTAGGTGTCTACAGCATAGAAATGAAATACGACACTATTTATAACAATAAATAATAAAATAGGCAATTTAACTGGACAAATAAATGACTTGACCGTCAAGGAAAAACTGATACCAGACAATACAGTATTCATTACAAACCGAGTTCATTGAAGTCAATCTTCAAAATTTCAGGCAATATGATGCGGACTTGGATTTTAGAGTTGAGAAATACCATACATAACCTCAACATGATTGTTTATACCAACATCCTAAAGCTGTAATTATAAAGAACTTTTTGAAATCTATTTAATATTAAATATTCACTTGAAATTAAACTAAATTAGATTTATATTAATTGACGCGTGTCGCTCAAACTGTATGTCGTACAAGTATCTTTTGGGACTGCACTAAGTCAGCCGCACATAAACTAGGAAACTTAGATTGACTTCTCACCGGTTACCAGTGTTGGCCATGTGGGCTGTCTACTAAGTACAAAGTCCAGTACTATTGGTCGGGCGATATGTCTGAGTTACACTGGCCCTCTAGGGCAACGTCAACCTACCATAGCTCAACGGACTTAGATTTGGTGAGGCAGTAGCGGCGCTGCAGGATGGTTGGGCAGATTTCATGGTGTTCCTGGCCTTGGAAGATGTGAAGCTGCTGTAGTGCTCAGCGAGGGGTCTGTGATTCCACTGCGTACCTTCCCAAATGCGGAAGTGAGGATTGGTACGCCCAAGCCTGGTGTCGCGCCCGGCAACTAGGGCCCGGAACACCAGATATTCCTCGTTGCCTGTCCTAGCCGGGGCGGAATAAAACAAATAACTCCCGATGGGAGACGCCGGTCTCCATGCGTGTCCAGCGGCTTGGGCCTGCCCCCGTGGGTCTTGATTCCCGGAGCGACGATGTCAGCTGCACACACCTGCTTAGCGGTACTGAACTCACCTTCTTCTCCATCTCTGAGCTCCGTGCCTGACAAGGAATGGCATAGGAGTACAACACACTTTATTTCCTTGAAATGGCAAACAATAGTCAAAGTCCTGACTATGCCTGTATGCCGACAATGGTTGACGGTGAGTTCCCACAGTGCAAGCACCTGGAGTTGTGAGTCATAGACCGTCTTCCTGCCAATGCTGAGTGCAGTCCACAAAGGTAGGGCCTACAACTCCAAGCAAATACCCCTGCCAGCACCTTAGCTAGGCGCTCCAGTCAGCTGTCCCACCTTGGTGGTGTGTACCTAGTATTTGAGGCTCTACCATTCTATACACCAGGTTGAACAGAATGGGTGGCCATCAAAAGATGAGGTGTATGTGGCGACGGGCAGGCCCCTGAAGGGGGTCTGACATCCTACTCTAGGTTCGCAGTAAACACCAGGTCCCTTGGTTGCTCTTTTAGGTTGAATACTTTGTGACAGATAGGTTCTACTCCTAGGACAAAGAACTCTCGGATACGTTAAAGAATTAGTATTTATGGAAACAATAAATACTATGTGACTAGTACGTAATACCAAACGGGTTTGTGTGGCAGAAGTAACAGCTACGCAAATAACAGGTGGAGGTGAGCCGCTCCTAAGACTACGTAAGATGCAAATGGAAAGAATATTAACTGATTCAAACTAAACCTATTGAGGGTTGCCTAGAAGAGATCCTAACTTTATGGGGTGACCACCACCAGCAAGTAGTTGTGGCTGTCGACACAGGAGGATCGACAATGAAAGTGTTAAGTCACTGGTCGATATCTTCTGCAGACAAGGCTTCTGGCGACTGCAATTTGCCAGAAGGTGTTGAAGCCTCTGGAAGGTGGTGGCGGCAGCCACTGGTGCTTGGTGAAGAACTGGAAGCTATTGGAGAGGACAGTGAGGGCCTAGACCAGTCGAGAGCCCCAGCTAACAAAGTATTGAGGCGAGGTACTGGAGACGATTACTCCCAACCTCGGCTGCGCACTGCCTTATATGCGGCTCACTCACGAGGGCGTGCTGGGTCGGGGTGGGAGGCATGAAGCGCTTTTGTGACATCTGCCTGGAGTGAGCGGAGTGGGAGAACTACCCCATAATCTCGGGATATAGCCTCAGACGCTCGGTGGCGCTCGGCCACCTTCGGCGGTGTGGCGACACTGTCTGCCGGGTGCTTCAGGGAGACTGGCGTTTCACGCAGCCACTTTGAATACCCTTCGTTTTACGTGTATAAATACAGTTTTTGAGGTGAAACTACTCTCTGCGCACTCGTTCCGTGCTTGGTTTGACTCGCCCTTGTGTTTTAAGACTCCTTAGTAGAGAGGGAAGGGCAGGTCTGGAACAGTCTGTAAACCAAGTATCTTCAATGACCCTTCCCGGGAACACATCCTGCTAGACGTCTAGTTGTTTCCTTTGGTTGTTGAAGCACGTGTGGATGAGTAGTAGACGCTATTTGGTATATTGGTATAAGTGGCACGTGTCATAATATTTTGTTTAATATTCCTTCGTCAGCTGAACCATACTCAATCCCTTAGTTTAAATTACAACTGATATATTTGCAACAAATTTTGGTAAGTATTTCTTGCAAAGTCTTATTCAGATCTTTAACACTCTAACTAAAAACGCAGCAGACAGTTTCCAATAAGAACTACACACATCAATATCTAGTGTATTTCCTTTAACTTTTTCCAATTTCAATAACAGTTTCATAGAATGTGTGATTCGCTTTCATTGCAGCCTGCTTACGATTGCAGTAAATGCATAAGAATAAGAATACAGGTTGCTTTCTCATTGTTGCCAACCTGCGAATGCAGTAAAACAGTAAAAAGAAGAAAATAAAACCATACATTTTTGCTGAATTTAAACAATACTATTGATAGCACCAGTTGTCGATTATTCGCACTGTTTTGCATTCACCTAGTGTCCAAAAAGGTAAACTGTAGACAAAAGGAAAAAATCATTGAAAAACAATTGTTCCGAATATATTTTGGGTTTCAGACAGAATTTCTGATTGATGGATGTGGTAAATTAATGCTTTACGAGATGTAGCATGCCAGGTTAATATTGTGTTAAATATAAACTAGTGCTACTACTAACTGGTGAATAATAATTGGCAAATAATGTTCAGATGTTGCAGATGCAGATAGTCCTGCTATGCCCCTGCCGGTTATGGCTAATCGGTATCTGTATACCATATTTACCTGAAAGGAAGACAAGGTTTTGTTGACAGCAAAGGAATATAAAAATAAGGGGTCCTCTAAAATTCGGGGTCCTTCTCACTTCAAAAAACTAGGACCACAAATGTGTGACACTGCTAGTTCAGTATTTAAGTTTGTGTTAGATGCACAAAATTACTATGGGCTTCTATTCATAATTTCTTACTCTGGAAGCAGTTAATCCTCCAATTTTTGTAGTACACAGACTGTACCTGTCAAGTTAGACAAGGGTCCCTTATCTGATGTTGGCCAGCCACAAAGAGGCAGAGTTTTCATGGGAAGTAAAATGGCTCAAGTAATGAATATAAGCCCCACAAAAGTTATACAGTGTAAGAAGGATGCTGCTACCATACAGCCAGGTTAGACCCAGCTATTTCATTGTAGTTAGTGTTTCTTTAACTGTAAATCAAATATATCATATTATTCATATAATAGCATTTCCTCTTGAAGGGTTTGTCATAAATTCATTCAAAAATACTTTCAACTAGAGCTGGGCGAGATCCCGACTTTTCGGGAAAATTTTGGGAAATATATTTTCCCGAAAGGTTGGGCGGGAAATAATTTCCCTGTAAATTTTTTGGGATAAAAATTATTGATGCAATTTTTCTATTATTTCTGTGTTCTACAATACACATGTAAGAGTGGTCCTTCATGGTCCTAATCTTGCCAGCATTAGTAAATAATAAATAAATGCAAGTCAATGTACCTATGAGTATTAATGATTTCATGTAACAATAATGCGTACAAAATTTGCCATCAGCTATTGTATGTAAACAAACTTCAGTGTACCTTCCTAATATAAATAACTGCACATTCCACATAATAAACTATATTTCTGTTTCATGAATGGTATTTTTTCTGCCATACTTTGGTTTATAAAAGTAAACCAATTGGTTTAAAAATGTTACGTAGGCCCTATATATTTTGAAACAAAAGTAGATTTTATGAATGTAATCGTATTCAGTTGTGCGTGAATGAACACTTTCCTATACACGTATTTTAGCAGCTTAATTGATGCACACTGCTCACAAGCATTAAGAAAGTAATGTTTGGAATTTTAAGCATATATTGTTAAAGAATCAAGATGGTTATAAAATTTATGAAAAAAGTCTTATTTTTCACGCACTCAAAACTTTGTTTAATTTCGCAAACTTCTTATAAACACGACCAAATAATTCCATTGCAGGCCGAAAGTCACATCAAATACATACATACATGCAAAATCACATTTAAATTGGTGTGAATGCAATTGCATTTCCGGACAGAACCAGCATTTGGGTATGAATGCCACACGAGGGGTTGGGTTGGTACTTCTTTAGGAGGCGCAGCAGGTGGTGTTCGTAACTCAGGGACCTTGGTGGATACTAATCTTTGAGACTGGCCTGTGCTGCAAAGTTTTGCTCAGCTTCTTGGGCTCAATTAACTGATTAATACAAGGTCGTGGGTCTTGCTGTCAAGAGTACATTCCGAGAAACACCCATCAAAACATTTGTTCCTTTTCTTCGTATGAAGAGTTCTACTAATTCGTCAAGTACCTGGGTCTGGCTATAAAACTATATACTTAGCCTAGCTAACACCTCCTCACCCGTGAATTCCACTGTATATCTACCACAACGTGAGGGCAAGCCCTTTCAAATGCAGTTGGGCCGGTTAACCCATTGTTTCAGTGGCAGGTCCGTTTCTTTAAATTCTTTTTCACATTCCTGCATGAATGCTTTGTGTGGGGGACTTACAAAGTCGGATATTTGAATATTTTCATCTTTACCGGTAGCTGGATGGCTAGGTGCCGTTCCAGGTTGGATATATATCCGGGAAGGCTTAGATCTGCGGGAGTGAGAGATGTGTTTCCTTTGGCACCTCTCGCATTGGTAGGCCATCCCGTGCATACAGACACGTTCGTCGGGCCATCCTATGCATAGGTGGTGATAGGGTTCACTGCACATTGTGCACCTTATGCAGTTTATCCCTCGCCCGGGGCATGTTATTTAGTTACAGAAATTTGTTGGCTTTTGTCAACAAGCGGTACATCTGTATTATAAACCGTCTGTAGCTCGGGTCTCTTCAGGCCAGTCTATGCAGGCATAATAAGAGTTTATTGCAATAAGTGCATTCTATCAGTGTGCCATGGCCTGAGCAATCAACATGGCTACACTGTCGGCTGGAAACGTCGAATTTGTTGTTCTTGCCAATGGCGGCGTTGACTTCGGCATCTGACATGGTAGTGTTAAGGGCACCACTAGGTGCCACTACCCAAAGTCGGCTTGAATGATAGTTGTTGACCCTTAGTTCTCAGGGTATGGCTGGTCTAATTTGTGCCGTTTACTGTGTACAGATTTTCTTCTGACGCCCCACATTGGGCGCCATAAAATCTCTTGACGCATGACCGATCAGATGAATAGTCCCGACAGTCAAAGATTCTGTCCGCTAGACCAAAAGCGGGGTGAATGCGTATGCACGGAGATACAAACAATACCACAACAGGAGCAGTCGATACCTACTCGTACCTGAGTTCGGCGAGCGGTCCCGTTCCACCTGCCTTTCGAGCGTAGGTTGAGGAAGCGCACTCAACTGTCTGGCGGCAAAGAGCGCTGCGTGTTTCTTCGTACGCTTTCGGCCGTGCCTCTGACTGAAAGGAATAAAGTCTTTGCTCACAGGTTACTGGGTACACCTTGAAGTGAACAAACTAAATACAAGTTATAGTGTAAGTTCGATTTTGGCTTGCTGACCAGACTTTGTAAAGTCTCCACTGATCATTCACGGTAGGTGGGCTGGTCAGAGACTGGGAGCCGTTTGGGGCCCCAATGCTGCCACTGGATGTGTGTCCACACAGGAATGGATAGCAGGTCTCCAGTCATGGTTTATCCCGGCACTGAAAGAAATAGTGGGATAAGACAAAAACTTGAAACTGTTGCCTCTCTCTGGGTGAAGGTGTTACTAGTGGTTGTGGCTCCTCTGTTCCTCTCCACCGGCACTGGAAGCAATGCTGTGGTAGTTTGGAAAGCAACAGATAACTGTCCAATGGGTGTGTGAATATATGATGGACCCCTGAAGGGCGCCGGGTGGCTGAAGTTAATTCGGTAGTTATAAATTTCCCTGTCCTTGTCAAAGGTGTATGAAGCAACCGGTATCTAGCAGGCACACAGACAGATACTGTGAGAAATAAAAGCTGAGAGGTAGGAAACAACAGTATGTTTATTGAAGTCTCAATAAACATGTGATGCATGCTACCTCCTACCAGGCAATTGAGTGCTGAAGGTTACTACATTGGGCAGGTGTATGTGACCTGGTTCTACTGGAGAATGGAAAAGAATTAGCTCAACGAGAAAATATATAATACTTCTAAACTGTCTAATAAAGATGGCTTGAGGAGACACAGTGAATTTAACGTATTGGTAAGCGTGTTTGCTGGTTGACTGGTCGTCAATGGTGAAGTAGCCATAGGGGGCGTACTCAATGCTTCGAAGATCTCGGGCAGTCCCAGCACTGACAGCAGTGCTGTGGGATAACGCAAGAGATGGAACAAGAATGGCTGCTCATGCCCGGCAGCAATCGGACATATATAGTGGAAGTTTGTAAGCTGCCGGCGCGGGGTGCGGGGGAGGCATGACGTCCTCCGGCCCTGGTTGGCATGGGAATACTCTGGTCAGCGATTCTGCTTCGTGCCTGGTCGGAGGCGCTCAGCCTTGCCCGAGGTCTGGGTAGCTTGTTAGCTCTCAGCGCAGGATGTTGCTAAGATGCACAGGTGAAACTATGAACATACAGACAGTGATACAAAAGAGATGTAAGGTTGAATTGGCAGTTACGCAGCCATCCCCAACACAGTGCTACAGGTAGTTATCACCTAGTAAATGTAAATAAATAGTGGCCCACAGCCCACGTAAGCACAGATAACACTAATAGACACACACCACAGTGACAGTGTTACACAAAGATAAAGACTTCATAGTTTACCTTAGCTTTGAGAAATCAAAATGTACTCTCTAATAGAGAGAATAAGATAGTTTACTGCAATGTGTTTCATCTAATGATTATACATCAGGGTAATAGTTCATTTATGTCATTTTGCAGCTTTAATTATGTATAACTTCGACAGAGAGTCGAACCCAAAAGACTGTGCCCGAGGGCTTCATTGTACTCCAGTACACAGAACAGCTACAGTGCAAAATGATTCAAGTGATATTATGTTGATTTTATGCCATGTTTAGTTAGTAGGGTGATCTCATACAATATGTTTTTCGTTAATATAACTGTGTACTCGCTTTTCAATTGGTGTCTCGTCAGCCCCGGGTAACGGAAGGCCTGGGGTTGACAACCTCTATTATGTCACATGTAACTGTTGGGTTGCGGTGAGACCTATAAGTTGCCTCAAAGATTTAGCCAGGTTTTCCTCCAACCTAATACACCACCGCAAGCACCGGGATAGTTATTCTCCTCCTGCCTTCTGCAAGTAAGGCTGTATATATAAGTATTTTCCCATTGTTTTCACATGCCATTTTATTTGTGTAATTCTCCTTTGCAGATTTCAATTGCATATATTTTATATTACATAACCACAGCATGTACACTGTATTTGTCACAGCAGTCTAATAATGAAGGTCGTGTGGGACACCCAATAGACCGCGTCAACCTTGACAGTAATCTCTTCACAGGGGGGGTAAACACATTAGCAGCACGACACGCCGGACGGACGAAGGGAAGATAGGAAAAGCCAGCCCGCAGTAAGAGACAGAGCTATGGCTATCTCTTCGCTCGGCCCAACGTGTTTCCACCCTACCCCAGCACAAAGAGTGAGCAAAAAGACAGATGCCAAACCCCTGAACAAGGAACATGCGTAGGAGATGAAGATTTTTTTTTGGAACCAAACACACAAATTTCGATATTCCAGAGGGGGGGAAGTTGAGCTGCGTTGGTTAGTACATATTTAATATTGCTTCTTGGGTGCCGTGGTCGTAGTGGGTTTTACTCAGGCGTAAGGAGCTCGGACTGCGCCGAAATGGCGATTCCACAGGTGAGCTTCGTTTGTTAAGAAGTGAATGTTATCCCAGACAAATCCTGTAGCAGGGCCGGTTAGAGTCCTTTTATCACGGGATGGCTCAAGGGGTGAATTCGTATGCACAGAGATACAAATAAGATAGTTTTACCAGAGCAGTCGAAACTGACTTGTGCCTGTATTGGGTGGCGCGGTAGCGTTCCGCCTGTCACTCCAAAGTGGGTTGAAGTGCACTCAATTGTCTGGTGGCTAGGAACGCTGCGCTTCATTCCCTACATTCACGGCCGTGCCTATGGTCATAAGTAGAGACCTGAAAAATTAGCAAACTAGATAAAGCAAAAAATAATGTGAATTTTCACATAAAAAATGAAAAATTGAAATTTTTGAGAATTTCAGATCTACTTCACGAACTGTACAAAATTCTGTAGTATTTTTGTAAATTATTATTGTTTTATGCCACATAGTTGCTTCTTAGGACGTACTTTATATGTTTTTGGATATTCGAACACGAATACATGCATAAGTTGGCCAGCAGATGTCTTCGATTTATCATCATAAATGATAACATGATCACAATAGATGATGTATCACGTTGAGTGAAAATTCTACTGCACAGCCCTGCAAAAGTTTATTTGTTCATTAGGAAAACACGCCGTTGTAGTGTTCATGTCAATCAAGAACCATGTTATCTATGGAATTTACGCCATGTTTACATTCGTAGTACAATCACGTTTTAACCAACAATTCTTTATTTTTTACAGAGCGAGCCACACTGCGGTGAAAAATGTGTTCATATACATTTACTTAAGTAGCGTATATTTGTAAATCAATTTATCACATATTTTAAATTGGTATTCGCCTAGTTAATGGGGTTTTTATCATACTTATTATCTATAAATATACGCTGTTAAAAATTACACGTTTTGAAGAAACAAAAGTTTTGCCAGCGCTTGCTTAACGAAAAAATCTGTTCTTGAAAGTTTTTATGGTTCAAAAACGTACAGGCAGATCTCTCTTAATTTTTTTTTTTATCTTCGCACACGGCACTTTTATTATTTATTTTTTTAACAGCGCTTGTATAGTTGTATATAAATGGTTTACATTATTCTTCTCATGAATTGTATGCCCTTGGCAGTGCGCTGTGAGCGTTTGTTGTTCAAGGCATCAGACAGAATACAAAATCATAAGTAAAATTTGAAATTATTTTCCATGTTGTCTGCTTTGGGAGGAGTAGCTCACACTTATGCGCACGTAGAAAACTTTTCACACAGGTGAAACCCCTATAATGTTGAGAGGTAATTGAGGCTAAGCGCCAACAGTATTATGCAACTCCATGCCAAGCTCACGCAGCTGAGCATAAATTTATGTAACGTGATAAGGAGATACACGCCTCCCTGTTACATAACCGTGCCATGTGCAGAATAAAGAAAAATTGGTACGTGCGTAAACCCTGTATCTTAGTTCTTATGAACCACTCATTGTGTGTAATCGAACTTAAATCTCCCACTATACAAAGGAACCATGTCTTAGAACAAAAGTTTATTTAACTTATGTTGAGTAAACAATTCCAACGTGCAACTTAGCCTTAAGAAGTGTTAACCTTGTATGTGAATCTAGTATAAGTGTGTCCTTGAAACAGCAAATTGCTGCACAAATACTAAGCTTTCCTTCTTTTTTGTACAAAATAGTACGTAACTTAAATTCAAGACAACGTACAAATTGTATAAATTATTTTCTCTTCAGTGTCTTTGTGTCGTTTAAGGGTATCTTCTATGCACTACTATCTATTATCTGTAGGAAAGCAACCCGGAGTTAGTGTAGGACATGTAAGAATTCTTTTCCTAAAGCTCGCAAACTTTTTTACCTCATATAATTACGTTACTGTAAGAATACACTGACTAGAATAACAGACCAATTAACTTTGTCCCGCAGGGGCCACAGTTTCTCTACTAGCAATCCTCTGTGAGTGGGATAAAACTCAGTTTTCATGCGTTAGCTCCACCTTCTTTTTATATCTTGAGGACACAAAAAAAGTAATAACCTTAAAAATATTTTGTGAAAACTACATCTTTACAACCAGGTGTTTAAAGATATTTTTCTTTCAATAGTATGTAAACTGCCCTCAAACTAGGGAAGCCTAGATTCGATGAAACCAACGATTTGTTAACGCATCTTTTCCTTTGCAAAGCTCTTCCTCCCTTGATAAGAAATGAGCGAAGAAATGTGGCAGGGACGACTACAAACTGCGCTGATTAGCAGATGGCATCATGCACAGTGCCGACACATTGGCAGAAATGATTACATGTATAAAGCAAGCAGATGACAAGCAGTGGACAGCCACAAACGTAAAAGTAACTAACAAGATTAATTACGTAATGCATAACCCGCTCGGAATCCCGCATGCAAGCACCACCCGTATTAATAAATTAAATATTTTTGATAATCCACTACCCTTCAGTTAGCCACGGAAGAAGATCCAACGAACCCCCGAGTTGGCAGCACCAATGTGACCTTGTGGCATTACAACCAGCAGGCCCGAGGACGAGGCATTTAAATTTATCCTCGCCTCCAAATGGAGTGATAAGAAATGAGCGGCGCTCCAGCCGCCCTGAAAAACCAACCCCTGTGCTAGAAGGCTATTATACCCCCCTGCACCCCGAAGGATTGCTGATCAGGTGTTTTTTCAGTATATAAGAAGGTCCAGCACCAGGCTCCAACAGAGACGCTGGCCGAGCCAGCCAAAGAGGTTCACGAGCTCTCCCAAGTCTGCAAAGACTCTCTCTCCTCTCCTCAGCCTGCAACACGGCTCGAACTCCTGCCTGCTGCTTGTGAAGGCAGTACTCTCCAGCCAGCAGCTTGTGAAGGCCAGTAGCTTGTGAAGGCCACCAGCACTCCAGCCCACCAGCTTGTAAAGGCTCGTCTACACAAGCTGACCGTTAGGCTCAGCACTCTCTCCGGACGGTAATCCAACAACCTGTACCTTTACCTCAGTTAACTTCCATTGACTCCCACGGTAGCAGGTCGTCACGATCTTAGCGTTCCCCTGAACAAATCCCTAGCTAAAGTCAAATGATGTGAATTGCGTAACCTTAGTGTTTTTTGCAATTTTAATTTTTAGTTATTTTATCAGACCCACCTTCACCCGTTTTCAGCTCATGATAATAATAATAATTATTATTATTGTTGCTAATTTAAAGTGTATTCAGTCAGCCAGGACATTCCACGTTCCTTTAGTCACCGCAATAAATATTACGTGAACCTAAAAACCTTGTTTCGCCTTCTGTAATTTTTGTAATCGTTCCAGTTTCATTTTTTTCTTGTGTAATTCATTTCAGTTTATATTAATCTGAGCAATAGTTTACCATAATGCTAGTCATTTGTGAGGTGCGCTGAACTCTACAAAAGTCGGAGCCTGCAGTATTGGTTTAGAACCTGCAGGGGCATGCCGCTTTTTCTGAATTTCCAATGTATGCTAGACTGCTAATTGACGTCATCCTAGATACCTTGACTGCACATCACACAGCAGGACCTTGGGTGCGACAGTCAAAGTCATACCCCCAGGACTGTGCATCTGCAGAGAGGCAGACGGCTTCATTCAAATGCACAATAAACATGGCGGAGCACAGAGCCGCCAAAGGCATCACAAGGGATGCGCCTTACATAGGCAGATTGCGACTGAAATTAGTATTGTGAACCAGAGTCCAGTAGAGCAGCTGCCCAGTGAGCCAGAGAATATACCACTGTGCTATGCTATGAATCTATTGTGCCACACACACAGGAGTCCCCTTCCTGCTAGATTGTTAGTTACACTGATGTTCACCGGAATACGACCAGGAGGAAACCCATCCTGAACAATCAGAGGCTCCGTTGCTAGTAAACACACCTGATCATCAGGCACTCCCAGTTCAGACGATCCATCCAGCTCTAGCATAATTAAGCTAGCCTCAGGCAAGTTAGTAAGGATTCGACACCCACCCACAGTGGATCAGCCGAATTTCTGCGTAATAAAGTTGGCATCCAGGAAAACCATTCGGGTTCGACTCCCACCGATGGTCGCGCCTTTTGACAACCATGGTCATGAGGAAGGTGAAAATACCTGGGAGGGAATTCATATCACTCAGCCTCACCGTGGGGTGTGATTCCCCTCTCTTTCACCGAAACAGAGAGGGTGGTCAGCGTAGTAACCTCTTATGCAACAAGACCAAAGAGGGGCGCACGTCAACGTATACCTATGAGACAATTTGGTGCAAAATATTATTTATACGTTTTTTAAATTTATTATTTACTCACTCTACAGTTTGTTTGTGAAGTTCATTAAAAGCAAAACAGATATAAAAATAGTGGTGAGAAAGAGCCAATTTGGCATTTTACGAAAAAAATGTCTGATTATGAATCAGCAAAACCCAAAGCTTGCTCTAAAGTATTGAAAACACATTTTGGTAGTACATTAATCTTGTTTTTATTTGTACCTACATTTTTGTTAATTTTCTAGTGTACCAACAAATTCCCGATCCCGTCCAGGCGGGAAATTATTTTTCCCACTCGAAATTTTCCCCGGGTCCAAATTACCTACCCTGCCCAGCTCTTTTAAAGACGCCTGGCTTGCCGAACATGCTTGACTAATTATGCAGAGTATCTTGCTGTGTTAATTTCTTCTATTTATGTATGTATGCTGTTCAGTATTAGTAAATATTTTGTTTTTCCGTCACGATGCTGGCGGGAAACCTCCGTTAATTAATGGCATTCCTGCGCCATCACCTTTAGTTTTGACCAACGGGCCGAAAGGGGTGGGTATGCGTCGCATATGCTGTGGGAGCTTCATCCATTTGCATCTACCACATTAAATACAATTGGAAGTCTTTTAATTTATGGAACCTTTTAATTGTTTTTGCTCCTCCCACATAATCACCCTCCTCTCCGTCCGACTCGCGGTTCATGAGAGTATAACGCATTTAATTTCCACGTGCCGATCAGTAGTATATTCCGCGTTAGCCTATGGCAGGCCTGGTATGCCATACCCACTTAATTCGAGGAACAGTGTATTGTGTGTGAATGTATCCATTCTGCAATATACGTAATTGAAATGGACCTAGTATTATTATATTTCTTAACATCTAAAGTGACTTCGGGATATGGCCCTCTCCAAAGTCACCCACGTGCGCAGCTTGTGAACTGTACCAGTGTGCTTAATTATTTTTGTACTAACTTAATTCATTAACATGTGCTACGAGGGGATCGCCACGTGCTCATCCGTGTATTAGATCAACTGGCTCCATGGGATCTTTCAACATATTTTTTGGTAGTTATCGCCCTGCATCAGGGTTTCTCCCAAATCTGGCATATCCCTCCCCTCGCTTGCAGCCAAGCCACATTAAACACAATTATTATGCGATTACTTCCATTAATAAAGTCAGAAAAGCTGTTATCAGGTATTATATTTTGAATTCCAGAAAATGTAAAACATATTCTTAAAGAAATATTGAAGGAAAACGAGACCTTCCAGAAATTGAAAGAGAAAATGACCATAATTATGAAGTTCGCATGACATCATACAGCAGTCAATGATTTAAATTCAATAAAATTTGAAGGTGATGTGAGGAAAAATTTGATTGTGTGAAAGGGCCTTTAGTGTAATTTAGGTACGTGACTCAGTGTTTTTGCACAAGGCAGTTTCTCTCCACCTACAAAGTATAGTACCAATGAGGAAAAGGAAAATAATAAAACTTGGTTAAAACTGAAATAACGAAAGAATGACAAAATATCTGTCCATTGTTCAATATTTTTTCAACACAATTAGAACAAAATAAGTAAAGATTGTATTATAATTAAAATAAACACACTTCTACATATTACAAATGTTTCCACGAAGTTTTTGATTGTAGAGCTGTTTACAAATACTGCACAAATGTTAAGTGCATAATTATTTATCGACTTTAAAAAATATTCATCATATTCATATTATATATATGTATTTACTTTCGTAATATTGCCAAAATTTTTGGTTAGAATTGCGCCTTCAAAAATAACACAAAAAAAATTTGGTCATCCCTGATTTTGCACGTGAACTAGCACTTTAACAGTTTCGGTTGATATATTGACAGCGACAATCTTTCAACCTTGCTACCCATCAATTTATAAATTGTTCTTGTTTAAGAGTAAAACTTTGTTCACGTAAGGTTTACGTTTGTTGCATCAACGTGATTACCACAAATAATTTGAACTGTTATCAGCACAGCACCATGTGAAATAAATGAGAGATATTGTTGTCTCATATCTCATAAATTGCAAAACTGTTTGAAACAGTTTTCATGGTAAAAGTAGCAAAGCAGTGTAGTTTTTAG